>OY728157.1:348584931-349020139 GCA_963277665.1 Viscum album | reverse complement strand
TTGTGTTATAAAACACTATTCACTACCACAAAACTGGGTAAGGCCAACGCCACCCCTTTATCAGCGCTAACAAAAAAACGCTGATAAAGGGGGGGCCTTTATCAGCGCTTGTTTAGTAGCGCTGATAAAGGGTCGACTTCAAAATATATATATATATATATATATTAATATATAAATATAGTTGTATAGTTATATTGATATAAATATAATATATAATTTTTAAATATATTTTAGATAAGTATAAATGTACATTTACACTTATTATACTTAATATATAAGATATTTAGTGAAAATGGATTCTTAAAAATTTTTAAAAATATTTTTAATTAATAATTTGATAATTATTATGGAGTAATAGTCATTTAATTACAATTTGAAGAATAAAAAATTAAAAAAAATTAAAAAAAGATCCAAAATATGTTGAAAACGCAACTCAAACTTCAAACGATCATAACTTTTGATCCGGGTGTCCGTTTGAGCTCTACCACATATCAAATCGAAACCTGCAACGAGCTCTACGTCGCTATGACCGGAAAAATCCCGGTCAAGCATTTTTCGAGGCCAAAAGAGGCCCAGAAGGCCTCCAAAACTGAGTTTTTAGTCGAGGTACCCAGATTTTTTAACATTTTGTGGATTTTCAGCCTCGTTTAAGGGGTATTATTGGATTTTTTTGGTGGGGAATGAATTTATTCTAAGGTATTACATTCATATTGATATCATGTCTTTGAAATTTCATCATTTTTTATAATGCACTGCTATTTATAATCAAATATATAACTATATGTACATATTTTTTATATATTCACACCTAAAAATTAAATTTTTTAAATAAATAATTAAACATATTTACATATAAAATATATTAGCTTTATCTAAATAATAAATAATATCCATTTTATTTAAAATACTAATATATGAATATTTATATAACTACTATATATTAATATAACTATACATATATTAATATAACTATATATATATATATATATATTAATATAACTATATGTATATATTAATATAACTATATATATATATATATATTAATATAACTATATATATTAATATAAATATATATTACTATATGAATAAATATAACTATATATATATATATAAATAAATAGATATATCATGAATAAGAGAACAAATCAATATAGGGTAGTGGCAAAGTCTTTAGGTGTGCAGGGGGGAGGTCTCGAGATCAAATTCGGGTGGAGGAAAGGGCGCGCGCGCAAGGGTGATTTAAAGGGCTAGCGCTGATAAAGGGTGTAGGCGGTGCGGGCGGGTGCTAGATGTGCGGGAAAGCGCTGATAAAGGGGGGCTCAAGCGTTGTAAAAAGCCCCCCCACGAGATTGGTAGTTTTTTTTATCAGCGCTGATAAAAGACTCTTTTATCAAAATATTATGTTTCATTTAGAAATTTATGTTTTACATTTTGGAACATAAGTTATATATTTTCTCAAAAACTATTTTTTATGCATTATATATTTATTATTTTAGAATTAATTTTTACCAAATTTAAAAATTGAATCAAATAAAATGGATTTTATATTTGGAATCAGAAGGTACCAATTAAGTAACATGGAAAAATTCATTTTTAGGCACAAAAATAAGCTATCAAGGTAAAAATGAAATACCATGGTAAAAGTAAAATAAGGTAAGGGGTTAAAATTAAAAGAAAAATGGAAAAAAAAATACCTAAAAATGTTACCTCTAAATAGGCGGTTGAGGGATTGCACTTACTTAATATTTCATCATTAATTATTAACCAAATTCGTTGGAATCAATGTCACCCAAAAGTGGTTGGCTTAAATAACAAAATAATCAATATTTTAACCCTGAAACACTATCCTCATCAAATATAAATACCCACCCATTCTCCCTTTCCTCACCACTTCAAAGCCTCTGAACATGAATCTTATCTCATTTCCTCTCACAAGAGTCTCTCTATGGAGTTTCTAGGGTTTATAGGAGTCACTCTTTAGTTTTAAGTTGTTACTTTGCAAGGTAAGAGTTCTATTCCTCTTTCCTTTGTTTTTTTTCAATTACTTCCTTGAAATAAATATTTTGATCTTCAATTAATTATGTCCTCATGAGTTTATCATCATTCTTTTACTATCCATTTGATGCCCTAATAACGTGAGACTTCCATTCTCTCTTATTAAGCCAATTCCATAAACCACTTTGAATTCCTGTTATGCTGCTGAAATCAATCCTTGATTTTCCATGCCACCCTTTTATGTTGTGAATACCCAAACCCATTCCCATTGAAGGGTACTATTATAGAAACAATTATACTTCATTGATTGGGGATTCATATATATGAAACCCACATTCCATTCTTATGGGTTTAAAAGAAAGAAGAATCCATGTCTTTAAGCACTTTTGAACTCGATGACTTTTATTTGAACCCCATTCATTATTTCACACATGTTATTGATGAAATGATTTCTTATAATAATTAACATGTGTGGCATACATGAATTTAGACATATGAAGAGTGTGCCTTGATAGCAGTCCGATGCATTAGTTAAATAATTTATCTCAAGAGATAACATGTTTATGATACCTTAGTGAATAACCTTGTTAATATGTTTTGCGACACGTTCGTGATGAACCTTGATGATATGCTTATTAATGTCCCATTTTTATGTTGCAGAAACATTTCCATGTTATGTCTCATATACTTATAATTATTCTCTCATGTTATGCCTCATGTTTTATCCATGATGATCGCTCATGTTCCATTTCCTTTATTTATCCCTTATTGAGATTTATGGTCACCCCTTTCTACTGATGTATGTCCCTAGGAAATCATTTGTAGTGAGGTGACTTGGGATGGGATAAAAATGATTATTTCAAGAGTATTAAATAAAGTTTATGTTTATGTTTTACTTTATATATTTCATGTATTACGTACATAGTTTCCAAGACACTAAACCTCAAAAGATCCTTAGAAGTTATTAATATAGTATTTGGTCTCCCGACCCTTGTTGGTAGGTTAAAGAAACAAGTGTTCCCCTCAATTAAAGAGAGAGGAGATGCAGAGAATGTGTGGTTTTCTGCTGGTTGATAAGCATCCTAAGTACCTTGGCCTCCCGACCCTTGTTGGTAGGTCAAAGAAACAAGTGTTCGCCTCAATTATGGACATGGTGGATAATCTGATTTGTCTTTGGTCTAGTAAGAAGATTTCCAAGGTAGGAAAGGAAGTTCTCATGAAGTCAGTGGCCCAAGAAATCCTTTCTTATGTTATGTCGCTGTTTAAATTCCCAGAAACTCTCGTCGATCAGATCCACTCCCGGTTGACCAATTTTTGGTGGGGCTCTTATGAGGGAAAACATAACTCACACTGGATGTCCTGGGAGAAGCTGTGCATTTCAAAATTTCATGGGGGCCTTGGCTTTAGGAATCTCAAATGGTTTAATGAGGCTCTTCTGACAAAGCAAGGATGACGCCTCCTCTCCTATCCATATGCCCTGTTCTCAAAGGTTTTGTGAGCAAAATATTTCCCTCATTCTGACTTCTTGCATGCCCAGTTGGGTCCAAGGCCGAGTTTTTTGTGGAGAAGCATCTGGGGCGCAAAATCCCTCCTTGACATGAGTTGCGTCTGGAGAATTGCTGACGGCTATAATGTTCATGTTTGGAAGGACCCCTGGCTGGAAAATGACATTAACCATAAGGTCTCTTCGACTATTGTTCCTAGTTTCGAAGATGCAAGGGTACGAGATTTGATCAATGATTCACTTGAGGAATGAGATCGCGAGAAGCTTTACAGCTGGTTTAATGAGGTTGACCGTCAGCTCATCCTAAGTATTCCTCTCACACCAGGGATGGGCAGTGACCAGCTTGGCTGGACCGGGGAGTCTCATGGCAGATACTCTGTCCGCTCGGGATACAAAATGCGGGTCCAAGGAGTGCCTTAGGCCTTTCTTGATAATCGATGGAAGATTATCTGGGCGCTCACTGCCCCTCCTAAGGTGAAATTTTTTTGGTGGTAGGTCTGCTCTGGGGTTCTCCCAACCTGTGACTTTTTGGTGCGGCGACATTTAGCGGAGGATGACACCTGTCCGTTGTGCCTCCAGGAGGTGGAATCCCCTTTGCATGCAATTCTTTCCTGTTGTGGGATAGAAGGGATGTGGAAGGCATGAAAACCAGATTTTGGTTTGTTCTTTGATCTTTCAATTGGGCTGGTCCAAAATCTGGTTAAATAGGTGGCTTCTCTTGAACCGAGAGTGGTGGGGTTGATCTGCACAATTGCTTGTTTAGTGTGGGCTCGACGAAATGATTGCATTTTTCAAATGAACACTACTACAAATATGACTTTTATCAGCGCTAAAAACAGTCATTAACAGCGCTAGAAAAAGCACTATTAATGCCGACGAAGATAAAGGGGGGTCCCCTTTATCAGCGCTAAAACGAAGCGCTGATAAAAATAAAAAAAAATAAAAAAAATACTACCAATCTCGGGGGGGGGGCTTTTTACAGCGCTTGAGCCCCCCTTTATCAGCACTTTCCCGCACCTCCAGCGCCCGCCCGCACCGCCTACACCCTTTATCAGCACTAGCCCTTTAAATCACCCCTACGCGCGCACCCGTGCCTCCACCCGGATTTGATCTTGAGACCTCCGCCCTGCGCACCTAAAGCCTTTGCCACGAACCTATATTGATTTGTTCTCTTATTCATGATATATCTATTTATTTATATATATATATTTAGTTATATTTATTCATATAATAATATATATTTATATTAATATATATAGTTATATTAATATATATATAGTTATATTAATATATATATAGTTATATTAATATATATATATATAGTTATATTAATATATGTATAGTTATATTAATATATAGTAGTTATATAAATATTCATATATTGGTATTTTAAATAAAATGGATATTAGTTATTATTTAGATAAATCTAATATATTTTATATGTAAATATGTTTAATTATTTATTTAAAAAATTTAATTTTTAGGTGTGAATATATAAAAAATATGTACATATAGTTATATATTTGATTATAAATAGCAGTGCATTATAAAAAAGGATGAAATTTCAAAGACATAATATCAATATGAATATAATACCTTGGAATAAATTCAGTCCCCACCAAAAAAGGCCAATAATACCCTCTTAAACGAGGCTGAAAATCCACAAAATGTTAAAAAATTTGGGTACCCCGACTAAAAACTCAGTTTTGGAGGCCTTCTGGGCCTTTTTTGGCCTCAAAAAATGCATGATCAGGGTCTCTCTAATTACATTGACGTAGAGCTCTTCGCAGGCTTCGATTTGATATGTGGTAGAGCTCAAACAGACACTCAGATCAAAAGTTATGACCGTTTGAAGTTCGAGTTGCGTTTTCAATATATTTTGGATCTTTTTTTAATTTTTTTTTAATTTTTTTATTCTTCAAATTGTTATTAAATGACTATTACTCCATAATAATTATCAAATTATTAATTAAAAATATTTTTTAAAATTTTTAAGAATCAATTTTCACTAAATATCTTATATATTAAGTATAATAAGTGTAAATGTACATTTATACTTATCTAAAATATATTTAAAAATTATATATTATATTTATATCAGTATAACTATATAACTATATTTATATATTAATATATTTTTTTAATTTTTTTGAAGTCGACCCTTTATCAGCGCTAAAAAAAAGCGCTGATAAAGGGGGGGCCTTTATCAGCACTCAAAAAAAGCACTGATAAAGGGGTACTTTTATCAGCGCTTTTTTTAGCGCTGATAAATCCCCCCCCTTTATCAGCGCTTTTTCGTTAGCGGTGATAAAGGGGTGGCGCTGGCCTTTCCCAGTTTTGTGCTAGTGGAAGGTGACCCATGATCGTCTTTGGGCGGATAGGGATAGGGAATGGATGAACGGTTGGAAGAATAACGATTCAGTGCCTCCTTTGGGCAACACTCAGTAGCTGACACCTTGTTGGTCTCCCCCCCTGAGGGTTTCCTCAAGATCAATACAGATGTTGCTGTCTCTGCTAATTCTATGGTCGGTATTGGACTCATTGCTGATAATAGTTTTGGCCAGATTGTGGAAGCTCAGTGTCGGGCTATGCCTTTCTCATGGAGCCCTGTGGTGGCGGAGGCCTCTTCCATCCTCCATGGGATCATTTTTTCCCGTTCAAAAAATTGGCCCAAGGTTTTGGTGGAATCCGACTGCCTCGAAGTGGTGAACGCTCTTGCTTCGAAGGACGACGCATCTCAACCGTATGGACTTATCTTGAGGAAGATCTGGTCATTAACCGAAGGCTTTGCTGCATGAAAATTTTCTTTTATCAAGCGAGGAGGGAATATGGAACCTCATTGTTTGGCTCGTTTTGGGAAATCTTGGGATGATCATTGTTAGGTGGACTCGTTTCCTGATTGGCTTTGTAGGCCTAGTTTGCTTGATCAGTAATATATCTTATCTTTTCTCAAAAAAAAAATCATGTATGAAAAAGGTGGGTCACCATAGTTGGCATTAGAGAAAGGTTTAGTCATTTTAGGAAATTAAAACTAGAAAACACTAGTGCAAACTGTAATGACCTGGATTTCTCCCGGCCTTTCCTTTGTGAAAAAACAGTATTTAGGGTGTTCTGGAAGGCAACGGTAGTCATTTCAAGAGTTTGTCAAATTTCTAGTTTTTCCATCAGTGACTCAGGGTGTCGGCGTCGGTATGTTAGTGCCTCGGCATGTTAGTGCGTCGGCATGTCAGTGCGTTAGCATGTCAGTGCGTCAGCATGTCAGTGCGTCGATGAGTCAGGGGCGTCGACATCGGTGAGTCAGGAGCATCGGTGTCGGTGAGTTGAGAGCATTGGTATCAGCGAGTCAGGGCGTCGGTAGGTCAGGGCATCAGTAGGTCGAGGCATCGGTAGACCGTTGCATTGGCAGCTCAATGTCGGTGGCTCAACGTTGGTAGGTCACATCGGTAGCTCACCCATTGGCGACTCATCTGCAATTTTCCCAATTTTTCCCAGTTTTCCAGTTTCACCCCTCTTACATCTTATTTGACGTAAACTGAATTTAAAGCCTTGTTTAGGTGTTTTTAAGAGCATTTTGAAGGATATTAAGTATATCTTTAATATCCTAATGTTCCAGGGGTTTTGAGATACTCAAACCGTGTGATATTGACCACGATCCCACGATTAATATATTTTGAAACCGTTCTTCCTTTAAAATAATATTTGGCTCTTCAAAGTCGTGATCTTCCCTCCCTAGTATGTTTTTCATTCCCTCTTGGTGCGCATAGAGTCTTCCTCCCTAAACGAGTCGTGTGTCTGTTCTAGGGCCTCTCCTACTCAGTTGTCTTGGAGTTCTTTCCTGCTGCTCGCACGATCCCCTGTTTTTGATGCAAAGAGGAGTTTGGTCACCTTTTGCTTCAGTTAGGGATTTCTTATGCCTCTTTTTAATTGTGAATAATGCAGGGTGGGTGTACAAATGATTCCTTGTGAAGAACAGGTGAATACTTTTCTTAAAACAAGAAATAAATAAGAAGGGAATACGATCAAAAGAAAACGGGACCAATGAAATAACGGGCAGAGAGTGGTTTGATGTTTGATCACCTATTTTATTTGTTATCTTTGATTCTTTTATGGTTGATGTGGTTGTATGCCTTCTAAAAATCATGATCGTTGGTGGTCTTTGCTTGCGCACTGGTGGTGTTCTGTTTGTTTTCGTTATAATGTTTGATAATTGGCCATAACATGAAATCTGCTTAAATACGTACAATTGGTTAATTAAATGGATTCCCCAGGATCAAACCTATTATGTGATCACCCCAGTTATTTAAAGTGAAATTAAATAACCATGTTGGCTAAATTCTAATACCCTTGGATTGATGGTGTGGTTGTGTGTTGTGTGTTTTGTGGGGTTCTAGCCTTATGTAGGTTGTGGGTACAGGGGTGGACAGAGGAATTGGTTCTATGAGAAGGGAGTGGTATATGTGTGTAGTGGGGCTGTGGTTTAATGGTAGTTGTTGTGGGATTTGTGTGTGGGGCTGTGCGGGAGGTGTGTTGGTATCCTAGTTTGAGAGACTAATTGATTGTGGAATAGATGAACTTGTAGGTAGCGGAACTGCCTTTATCTGTGTTGTTGCCATCAAATGATGTTGGGTAGTGGGATTGCGGGGTGGTTATGGACTTGTTATGCAGTGGGGATACATTGGGAAATATCAGGATTGTGCGTTATAACTCTGAATAATGATAGTTGGTAGTGGTTGAGCAGGGGTGTGCAGTGGGACTGCGAATCTGGTTTTGTTTGTTGTTTTGATATGGTTGTGGTTGGTAGTTTCTTAGTAGTGATGGATTAAATTAAAATGAATCCCTTAATTAATAAATGGTAGGTGGTTAAGTGAAATAGGGGTTGGGTTATGCTTTGGAAGTGGCTGTTGTTTGGTTGTGCATATAAGGGTAGCAACAAATGTGGTTTTGTATGAGTTAGTTGTCTGTCGTGGGGACCCGTAGGTTGGGATGAGTGTTTGCTTACCTATATATATATATACTGTAGTTCCTTGTGATTTATATATGCACCCACCCTTGTTGAGCACCATGTGCTAAACACCCCCATGAAATGGGGGAGGGTGTCTTTCCCAACATCCCGATGGGAGGATGGATGGTTGGTTACCGACTTTCTTCCTCACACCCTCTTCCAGTTCTTACCGCTTGAGCGTATCTGAGCAGACTGTAATGGCTTGAGGCTTACCATAGTCTCAGATCATTTGGAAAGTTTTGTTGTGGATGAGAGGCCTATGTGTCTGTGAGCCATGATTGTTCTCCCAAGTGTCTTCGGGATGAGGCACATGTGTCTTCGGGTGAGAGGCGTGGTTGTTGTGGCCCAGGTGTCTGCTGGCAGGATTGTGTGTGGTTTGAGGCCCAGGTGTGTGTGGGAGAGCTGTGGTAGTGGGACTGCATATGGAAGAGTTGTAGCATCAAGATGTTAGCTATTTGGAATTGGTAGTTAACCAGTGGGAAAGTGGTGCGGGGTACCCAAATGTCGATGTTCTTATACTATTACCTTACTTGACATGCATTATTTGGTGAGTGTGCCTTGATGAGGCTGGATTGGTTAGTACTCATTGGTAGGTGCTTTGAGGTTATACTTTTTTACATAGGGACATTAGTATGTTCCCCCACTTGTGCACAGGTAGCTTTAGTTTCCCTATTGAGCATACTTGTATGCTCACCCTACGTATATAAACTATTTTCAGTTTTCTAGGAGAACTTTGATGACCGTGCTGGACTTTACTAGCTCGACCATTGGGATTAGTTGCTATTTCTGCTTGGTCTCCTTTTCTTTTGGTACTTGTTTTGGTACTTCTTTTGTACTTTGTATCAATGTGGGAATGGATTTTGGCTTTACTTTTACTTTTAGTATTTGGAGTTGCTTGGTTTTTACCATCTTATCTCCCAATCTTGTTCTATAAAAAGGATAATGCCTTCTATATTATGTGAGATTCAATACCCATGGTGCTAGTCGCCACTTCGGGGCCTACTGAAGGTGGGACCCGGGGGTCATTATGTTTCCCTCATTGTCACACCCTAACCTATCTAATTAATTTATTTTATTATTTCCTTTGGTTTTTAAATTGTTTGTTGGGGTTCGGGATGAGTCCCGGACGAAAATTTTGAGTTTCGTCAAAAAATTGCACATTTTTTAGTTGACGTCGTTCGGCGCACGAGTGGAGCGCGTTTTGGAAACCCCGTATGGCTTCGCCCAGGCAACGACACAGTCCGCCTGCCTTCATAAATTTAAAATGGATAAATTTTGTAATTTATTGTGTGATTTAAAAATTTTATGGTTGATAATAATAATAATAATAATAATAATAATAATAATAATAATAATTATTATTATTATTATTATTATTGTTATTATTTTAGGCTGGTGCGCGGGCACCACACGACTAGCGGAAGCTGTGCGGTCAGCCTGGGTACCACGCAGTTATTATATTTGAATTGGCCCAATAAAGATTAATTGAATGAGTTGAAAAATTAAAACTTAGTTAAATAGATAACTCACCAAAGCATGAAAATATTATCTTGTCATGTATAATAATATTATATTATTATTAAAGAGCTATTATTATTAAAGTTATTATTTTTATCATTTCTATATCATTATTAAAGTTGTTTTTATTATTATTAGGTGTATTATTAATATTAATATTATTATTAATATTAATATTATTTTATTTTTATTTAGTTTTATTCTGTCATTTTATTTAGCTCTTTTTTTTCTCTTTTTCTTTTCATTCCTTTCTTTCTTTTATTTTTTCCCACTCTCCCTCTCCTTTCTCTCTCTCCCCGTCGTGAGCAGCCCCCCCTGTAACCCTATTTCCACGCCGCCATTCTCCTCACCCTCTCAGCTTCCTTCCTCATCCCGACGCCCCTCGCCTCTACCTGCAGTGCTCCCCGGATGCACCCCGACCTTCCCCCCTGCTTGAACTTGCAGCACCCCGCGCCCTCCAGTCACCGCACACCTGCTGTCAGTGCGCCCTCTAGCTGCCTTGCACGGGTCATGCGCCCTCCAACCGCCCTGTCTCTGACACCCAACCGTCGGCCCGTTTCCCTCGTCTGCGACCGCACCTCCCTCCTACTCCACCTCCTACCGCGCACTCCCCAACCGACACACTTAGACCCCACACCCCTTCCCAGCACCCAGTCGGCGCGCCCCCACCTTGCAGTCGCCATCCGTCTGGCCTCCCGGTAGCCCTCCAGCCGGCCGTGACGCTTGGCCTCCCCCTTGACTCTCCTTCCCAGTTTCTTCTGGCCCGCAACAGTATAACAGCCCTGACGACCTCCCTTTTTGGACCAGCAACTCCCCTACCAGTCACTTTTATGTCCGGTGAACCCCTGCCCTCCGGTTGTCTTCGGCGCGACCCCTTTTTTGGCCGGTGCGAAGCCCTTCGACCGCACACCCTCTTTTCCTATCTCCACGTGCACCTTTAGCCCAGTGCGCCTCTGATTCGGCAGTGCACCATCATGTAAACCTTTTGTTCGGCCGCACAGTCCCCGCTCAACCCCTTTGTCGTCTTCCAATCATTGTGAAATGCTTTGCAGCCACCCCCACTGCTCCGACCAGCTCCGTCATCAACTGCGTTGGTCTTCGCGCCGCTGTTGACGATGTTGGTAGTTTTCCCTGCGCACCACACCATCACGCCGACCATTTCCCTTTTCGCGTGACCCTGCTGTTCGAGCACGCCTGCACACTGGGGTGAGGTTAGTGCTGTTTCTTCACTTGGATAATTAATTTGGCACGTTTTGTGATTAATGAGTTTGGTGCAAAGTTTAGTTTTTTTAAATGAACTTAGTTTGCGCTTTATATCTTATAGCATGTTCATGTGAATTAGGATGCGTTTTTATGAAAACCAGTCTTCAGTTGTTTAATTTCTTTTTATAAATTGTGCAATTAGTTTATTTAACTATGCAAGTGTTGCGTTTTCTATTTTAGTAGGACGTAGGTGTGTATTTGATCAAAAACGTGTTTGTGAATGAGTTTTGTTTGTGTAAAGCTGTGAGTTACTTTTTGAATATTGTATCATAAATTTTAAATTTGTTTAGTAAATAATGTAGATGGTGTGAGTTGTGTTTTGAAAACATGTCGAGGTGGTGTTTGCGCTGTTTGTTCGTTTGAATTGTTTTAAGTCCGTGTTTATGCGTTTTTAGTTGTGCGGTTGTTGCAGCATGTCAGTGAGGAAAACCCGCGATACTGCGGTCGTCGGGTTGTGCATGCTTGTGCGTCTGTGTGGGGTGTGACACGCCATTGTGTTTAGACAGCGAGCCAAGGTAGGTCCCCCACTGCACTCGCCTTTAAATTTAGAATTTATTAATTGCTTGATATTTCATTAATTTTCAATAAATGAGAAATAGTATTAGATAATTATTTTTGGAATAATTACTTGATGTAGACGAATCTATTTATTTTATACACGACACTTGAAATATTTTCTTGGTGAATTGAGGCACAATAGTGAAAGAATGACAGTTTGGCCTTTGAACATAATTCACGGATTTTCAAGTGTGGTTCTGGTTTGATGGTAAATGTTTTCTTCTGACACGTGAGGAAATGTTTTGGTTTCACTTGAGAAATAGTGTTTCTTTTAAAAGTTTCATAAGGCATGTTTGACACTTTGATAAAATAAATTATTTTGGAAAAATTTCTTTGGGGTGACCCAAGGGGTGATCTTGTTGTGCACGTCGATTTTGTGGGTTATTGTGCGTGATGTTTGTGCATTGGAATTTGTTGCTTGCTTGACATTGTTGACTCACCCTTTTTTTATACATATTGACATGGGAACCTGGTATAGTAAGTGAATCTTCTGAGAACGATTGCTGCACTAGTTTAGAATATGCACTGGCTGGTGGCCCTTAGTATGGACTTTGCTCTACTAGGGGATTAGGCCCCTCGGTTAGGCCAAGTAGGGAAGCACCGAGTGTTTTGGTGTTATGATGTCATCGAGAGTATGCATGCCTTTAGGATGAGTCACACGTACAGTGCGTTCAGGATTTTTCACGATCTCCTAGGTTCAACCCATGTTTTATTTAGTGCTTATTTGCATGTGGTGGATGATTGAGAGGCCTAGTTCGGTTGCTGGTCCCCGTCTTCTACTTTCCCATTGACCTTATTGTGTGTTGTGTGTTGTGTATGGTTTTCCTTTTAACTAACAACTAAAATTTGGGTTTTTAAATTGTTTGTGATTTTTTTTAAAGTGTAATGCACCTTCTCCTTTCAAACATTAAACTTGTTTTTTTTAAATTAAAAAGGGCAATGGACTGTTACTTATTTTAATGAAAGTGTGTGTGTGGAAACCCATATTTTATATAATTTAGTTCAAACCTGGAATTTGTAAATTCTTTATTTAAAGGTAGTGATTTGGGGATAGTTTGTTGGGCACGCCTACTGAGTTTTAATACTCACGTTTATAGTGTTTTTCCTATTTTTAGTTTCTGTTGTAGGTTCTACTCGAGCTTGTTCGTCATGGGCGAGATTTGGCTGTGGTTTGGAGAGTGAATCTCGAGGCCACGAGGAGTTTTTGGTCATGGTTAGGTTAGTGTGTTGTTGTTGCTTGTTCTTTCTTTTCCATGTCTTTTATTCACTTTGCGTTATTCTACTTTTTCCGTTGCTTTATTTATTTTCATTGGGAAAAATCATTCCCTCTTGCTCTCTATTGATGCCATGGTGCTTTTCGCCAGCCCAGGAGGATGAGGAACGCCTCTCGGGCCTTGCCATAGATCGGCTCAGGTGACCAATTCAGGGTCGACCCGGGTTGGTTCGTGACAAAATGGTATTAGTGCAGGTCGGCTCTTGAGCAGACCTTGTTTTTCAGAGCGACCATCGTTATTTGGGATTGTCATGGTTGAAGGAGTAGAATTGTCAGGACTTGAGGCGTACAGATGAGAAGGACATCATGAACCCTTGCTCATTCCGAACCTCGGGTTACCATGGGATGCCCAGGTTGTTGGTGTCTTTTTGGTTCTTTTGAATTGTTTTATGTTGGGAAATAAAATGGGTGCCGGGAAAGTGACATCTGTGAGCTTGCATGGTCTGGAAATCCATGTGGATCTGGGGACATTACCCTAGAGTGCTCCTTGAGATGATGGCGTGACTGGGGTATGGCCGCCAACCATATGTACGAGTCACCGATCGACACTAATTTCCCCTTGTGAATTGTTTGGGTCTTTAATTCTAATAATTGTTTTGCAAAGTTTTATTTTGTAAATTGTGAAAAGTTAAATTTGAAATGGAAATGACCATGATTTGATTAAATTCTTTGTTTCCATGTTCCTTAGTGTTCTCCCCCACGATGGTTTGATGGATGCCCAAGGTGCAGCTTCGGGTGGTGCACCCTTAGCAAATCCTCCAGTTGATCCACCTATGGACTATGTTATGGAATTACGGAAGTTGAACCCTCTTCTGTTTTATGGTCAAGCAGATCCTCTTGAGGTGGGGGAGTGGTTGCAGAAGATTGAGAGGAACTTCAGTTTCATTGGGTTGCCTAAGTCATTGAAGGTGAAGTTTGCCACCTTTATGCTTGAAGACCCAACCTGGAAATGGTGGAATTCTATGTCACAATGCAAGCCCCGAGCAGATCTCACATGAGAGTTCTTTAAGTCTTCATTTATCCAACAATATTTCTCTGAGTTGACGAAGCTGAGGAATAATATGGAGTTGTGTTGTGTTCAGTAGGGCATTGAATTGGTACTAGAATTCTATCGACATTTCTTGGACCTAGTTTCGTATGACCAATGGTTTTTTGCAAATGATCCTAGGAAGGTTCAAAAATTTGAGTTTGGACTTCGACCTGAACTGCAATCGAAAGTGGCAGAGCTCAACCTAATTACCTTCTCAGATGTTGTGGGGCAAGCTTTTATGGCCGAAGCTGAGTTGGTAGGAGGACATGAGGTAGCGAATCATTCCCTGGCCTTGAGAAATAATATAGAGGATGGCGACAGGAAGAATGGGAAGCGAACAGATGCTGGTGGCTCTAATAGAGGAATCAAGAGGCCTTCAGACCTTCAGTCATCTTCCTCACAGTGTAATGCCTTGATCTGTCACCAGTGTGGTAAGTAGGGAGACAAGAGGCCGATGTGCCTGAGTGCTACGAGACCCTGCCACACCTATGGACGTCTGGGTCACCTGCAACGATTCTGTAGAGGTGTTTTCAAGAAGCGTGATGAACCTAGACCTAGCTCGTCGAAGGTCACCTCAGACCATCAACAGAAGTAGGGTGATGCTTGGGGATCAGTTTGAGGTTTTCTCTTTGTAGTGTTTCTTGGATATAGTAGTCATCACCTGTAATGTTTTGTGGTGTTTCTTTTCCTTCAGTTGTAAGAATGTTTATTGTTGAACCTCTTTGAAAATTTTATTTTATTGGAAGCGTGTTTGAAAAAATTATAGTTTGTGTGTTATGTTTGGGAATTTATGAAGCCCGACTGCAAGGCAGGAGATGCTTCAATCATCGGTGCTCCAGCCATAGGTCCTGAAGTGAAGTTGGTACGTAGTCAGGATAACCCTAGAAGTGAAAAAGGGATTTGGTTTAATCTTGGTCCTTAGTGTGACATGGTTTATGTTCTTACAAGGGTGAGACATTGTTGATATGACGATGATGGAAGTTTTGATGCTCGATCTGTTGGGCCCTTCCCTTATCCCCCCTCGTGGTGGGGGTTTTTGGACCGTATGGAAAATCTTCAAGTTCGGTTAATCTCGCTAGTTCTTATGGTGGGGAGACCCACAGTGGGTCTCACAGAGTCACACCAGAAGTAATTTAGTGTTAGCTTGATCCTTATGGTGGGGAGTCCGTTTGAGCCTCCTCGTGTCAGTATCAGAGTTTATTTTTATGTATCGTTTGGTGGTAGGTGGTCTCGTGCGGAACCACATAATCCCGAGTTCTTCCTCTTGAGTAAACATTGGGATTGGAGTACACCCAATAGTTTTGTTGGACAAAAATTATGGGAATAAGTGTCAGATGTAGTTTAAGTTCGTTCGTTCCTTGGTTGAGATGGATGGTTTGAGTTCTTCTTGGTGATGGTTTAGGTGATCGTGTTTTAGGGATGAGTTGTGTGTCATGGGTTTTTGGTGTATGATTGGATCGATCAACTGGAGACGCTTAAACTTTTGGAGGTGGGTGGCACTTAAGGAGCTTCATCTTTGGGTCTAGGTATTATTGTGACCTTCAGGGGGCGGAAAGCGTTATGGTTGGGAGAATTGTCACACCCCGACCTATCTAATTAATTTATTTTATTATTTCCTTTGGTTTTTAATTTTTTTTGTCACGACCCGTCCTCGGGCCCGTGTCGTGACTACCCCAAGCCCGCCTTCCATAGGCCAGGGGCTGGCGACTAGCACCAAGGCGTAAATCCCAACAAAAAGGGAAGGCATTGCCTTTGAAAAGTAAACAAGCACCACAGAGCAAGCAAGCGGAAAAGTAAACACTAAGTAAAACTGTACAAGCTGTGCTGAAAGTAAAAAGGGGCCGGAAATACAAGCCCAACTGTAAAGTACAACTGAAAGGAAAAACAGCAACTGAAAAGGGAAAACTGCAGCGTCGAGCCGTCCTCCGGAAGTCCCACCTGAAGGGTGGGTACAGATAGCCTCCACTGCTCCTCGGGTCCACCTAACCGCTCCGAGTACGTCCCGCCCAGTGGTCCACCTCCAGGTACTGTCCTGCTCCGCACGCCTCCTCCACGATCAGCGCTGTCCGTCGTCTGCAACCAACACCACGAAGTGCGGGCATAGCCAGTGCAGGGGTGAGTATAAGCTACTCAGTAGGGACCCCGAGACCCCCGAAGGTCTCCCGAAATCCACAAAGGATAATCCACAAAGGAAAGATACAATCACGAAGTAACATCTGACACGACTTAGGTATATGCCCATACATATACCTAAGTCTTCAATTCCCGTTCGGCTCCAACGTCCGAGCCCAAGCACAACCCAGTCCACACAGGAAAGCAAAACGTATACCCACGCAGGATAGAGCAACACAATCCACAAAGGAGAGTAACACAAGATTCAACTCACACATGTATACTTCTTCGGATGAAGATAAAGATGATCATTGAACCATCTAAGTCGTCGGACCCACGAAGGATCGATAGGTACTAACCTTGCAGTGACCCACACAGGATCGGGCCCACGCAGGACCTGTAAAAGTTGGCTCACACAGAACCGCTGAGAGATGACCCACACAGGATCGGGCCCACACAGGACCGGGCCCACGCAGGACCTGTAGGCGCTGGATCACACAGAACCGCTGAGCGCTGACCCACGCAGGATCGGAACCACACAGGATCGGGCCCACACAAGACCGGTAGCACTGATCCACGTAGGATCGCTGAGTGCAGTAGTCATCGCAGTCCGCTGAGGATCTCTGCACAGTCGTCGCCGCAGTCCACTGAGGATCCCTGCACGGTCGTCGTCGGAGTCCACGGAGAATCTCTGCACAGTCGTCGCCGCAGTCCACTGAGGATCTCTGCACGGTCGTCGCTGTCGAAGTAGCAGTCGCAGCCAGCACTAGGGTTCCCGCACACAGCAAGCTCCTTCGGGAAGGTCCGCTCCACGAGCCGAGAGGCTGATACATCAACTGACATGAAGTCCGAAGTTGATGTATCCAAAAGTTCCGTATCGTCAACAGGAACTCAACGTCGCAGACGGCGCGTCAATCGGACGCCCGGTCTGAGAGATATTGGCATTTTTGTCCTAGGGGCCCGGTTGGTTTTTAAGGCAAAACCAACCCGACCGCACTCCACCTGCGTCCAAACCTCGTGCGGAGTATGCCAAAAGATCCGTCTCACTTAGAGGAATTCAACAAAGCTGACGGCACGTCAATCGGACGTCCGTAGCTCAAGATATGAGCGTTTCCGCTCCGAGGGCCCGGTTGGTCTCGTGTACGAACCAACCCGGCCGAACTCAAAGTATTCCGAAACCTTGAGTGCGATATACCGAAACGACCGTCTCGATCCAAGGATCGCGTTTCCGCTGACGGAGAGTCGTTTGGAGGCACGAAGCTCAAGATAAAGGCGTTTGAACGAAAACGTCCGAAGATGGGGGGTACGGGCTCGGCCGGCTCGGCTTGGCCGAGCCGCGCGGGTGGAAGCCGCGGGTGCTGACCCGCGACTTGAGGAAGGACCGCGGCCCGCGTGCGGGCCGCGCTGGCGAGCCGCGGACGCGCTGAGCCGCGTCCGCCCGGATGAACCGGACCCGCGCGCCGCGGGTCTGTTTGGCCGCCGCCGCCGCGGCTTCAGCCGCGGCGGATTTCGTCCGGCGGCGCGCCGGGGCGCCGCCGCCTCCGGCCGCCGGCGCCGCCGCGCCGGTGACCCGCGCCGCCGGCAACTTCTGCGGGCCGCCGGCGTCGCTCCGGTGGCCCGTTTTCCTTCCCGTCTGCGCCGTTGCTCCTCCCGGGATCCGTTCTTTACTGCGGGATCATCAACCGTCCGCTGCGGCACGTTCCGTCGTCGACCGTCAAATCCGCACAAAACGAAGAACGGCGGAGGGTCGTCGGGCCGTGTTCGTTCGGCCCGCACCCTCCGCGTTAGAGATAAACAATCGGGAGAAAAACGATCAACACATGATCCAACAATTTTAATTAAAATAAAATTGTTCATTGAAAACCAGCTTTTTAATTTTCAAGAACGTTCATGAGAAAATTAAAAAGGGGTAATTTTCCAAAATGAATCCCTACCTTGATGATCGTCGTGCGCGGGCATTCTTCGCGGAAGAGACCGTCGCGGAAGAGATCGATCGTCGCGTCGTCGCGGGGAGGCGTCGCGTCATCGCGGATTCCGGCGTTGAGTCGGCGAGCTCAACGAATCAAGAACAACAGATTTAAATTATTAATATTTAAATCTGTGTTTCGTTTAAAACCAAAGAAAAGAACTTGAGAGGAAATCCGAAAGCACTCACCTCGAATGGTCGGTGATCGGAGATCGGAGATCGGAGATCAGAAGAGCGTCTCGGGCGAAGGCGTCGTCGATTTCCGGGTTCGGCGTTCTTCGCGTTCTTCGCGTTCTTCGCGAGGGAGAAGAAGTTGCGAGGGTTCTCCCAAATCTTCTCAAGCGCAAATAACCAGAGGTTAGGCGTTGGTCTTATTTTATTATTACGCCAACGAATTTGAAAAACTGGTTAAGAAACGATCCATCAATTCGTTGAATTAATTCAACGAAAGAAACGACCCATTTAATTCACGAAAGAAACAGCCCATTTAATTCACGAAATAAACCGCCCAATTAAATGGTCTGTTAAGAATTTAGAAAACGCGTCGGTTGACTTTCATTAAGACGGGTTTTCACGGGTGCGTTTCTTAGCGGAAAGAAACGGCGGGGCTCGTGCGGGCCCCACCTCACAAATATCCTACCAAGGGGGTAGGATATTTCTGGATAGCATCCTATCCAGTTCAACTCAGTTCAAGCCTCCTTTAAGTGGCTTCAAGTGGCTTCCAAGTGGCTTAAGTGAAATAAAATAAAGCTGTCGCAAAATTATTTTAT
This sequence comes from Viscum album, assembly GCA_963277665.1. Taxonomy (NCBI): domain Eukaryota; kingdom Viridiplantae; phylum Streptophyta; class Magnoliopsida; order Santalales; family Viscaceae; genus Viscum; species Viscum album. Next base: position 349,001,148 of record OY728157.1, on the reverse strand, counting down.
TTCTTAACTTTAAGCCCGAAAATTAAAAACCACACCCGAGCAAACGCAACTCCGGAAGAGGCGTTTATAAGCGAATACCGGCGCTGCGATTTTATCGGTGCCCTCAGAATTCGATTTCGGGTACCGGTTCAAAAGTTAGAAAAACCCGCTCGTCCGTTCACTGAACGTACCCGAGCCAAACTTCAGAAAATGATTCCGGGCACACCGGGCCTCGGAATCAGGCGCCGTCAGAAACTGCGTTCTTGTAAAATTCCAAAGAAAATTAAGAAAAAAATTTCCTTGAAATTTACGGGTCTTTACATTACTCCCACCTCAGGATTTTACGTCCCCGTAAAGATACATCAAAAACTAGGGAAACAAATGTGGGTACTGAGCACGCATCTGAGCCTCCCGCTCCCAAGTGCTCTCCTGGAGGTTCCTGTGCTGCCATCTGATGCGCACAAGAGGAATCGATCGCCCACGTAGGACCCGCTCCTGTCGATCCTCTATCTCCACTGGGACCTCCGTAAAAGTCGCTCCATCATCCACGTCTAGCTCCCCATAGTCAATGATGTGCGTCGGGTCGTGCACGTATCTCCTCAGCTGGGATACGTGGAAGACATCGTGCACCCGGTGCAACTGAGGTGGCAGAGCCAGGCAATAAGCCACCTCGCCAATCCTGCTGAGGACCTGGAAAGGCCCGATGAAGCGTGGAGACAACTTGCCGCCTCGGCCAAATCTCCTCAAACCACGTCGAGGTGAGACCCGCAAGAAGACGTGGTCACCATCCTCGAACTCTAGTGGCCTCCGCCTCCTGTCAGTATATGACTTCTGCCGGCTCTGTGCTGTCCTCATCCGCTCCTGGATGAGCTGGACCTTCTCTGTCGTGGCCCGGACCATCTCTGGTCCCACAAGTGCTGACTCTCCAGGGTCTGTCCAGCACAAAGGAGATCTGCAAGGCCTGCCGTACAACGCCTCGTAGGGTGCCATCCTGATGGTGGAGTGGTAGCTGTTGTTGTACGCGAACTCCACCAAGGGTAGGTGGTCCTCCCAGCTGCGACCAAAGTCGAGGACACATGCACGGAGCATGTCCTCGAGAGTCTGAATGGTCCTCTCCGTCTGACCATCCGTCTGAGGGTGAAAGGCGGTGCTCAGACGTAGTCGCGTCCCGAACGCCTCCTGCAACCCCTTCCAAAGCCGGGAAGTAAAACGAGCGTCCCGATCAGAGACGATGGTCGATGGCACACCGTGAAGTCGTACAATCTCCTGAACGTAGAGACGCCCCAAGCTCTCCACTGTGCCCTGCTCTCGGATGGGTAAGAAGTGTGCCGACTTGGTGAGTCGGTCAACAATCACCCATATGGAATCGTGACCTCTGGAAGTGCGTGGAAGTCCAGTCACAAAGTCCATAGATATCCCGTCCCACTTCCACTCCGGGACCTCCAAGGGCTGTACCAAGCCTGCTGGTACCTGATGCTCTGCCTTCACCTGCTGGCAGGTGAGGCACCGTGAAACGAACTCTGCCACAACCTTCTTCATGCCCGGCCACCAGTGCTGTCGCCCGAGATCCTGGTACATCTTCGCCACTCCAGGATGTACCGCCAATGGAGAAGTGTGAAACTCTCTCAGCACCTCCTCTCGTAAGGCGACTGGTACCAAGGTACGTCCTCTGAAAAGGACATCGTGCTCGGCTCCAAGGGAGAAACCATCAGGTGCCTGTCCCGAGGATATCTGTGCAGGCCGCATCTCACAGTCAACATCCCCATGCTGTGCCTCTCTGACCCGCTGAAGAAGTGGAGGAGAGACTGTGAGAGACTGAAGGAAGGCTGCTCCGTCTCTATCCACGAAGGATATCTGCAAAGCGGCTAGCTGCTCTGTCGCCTCCTCAAGTAGCTGGATGCCCGTCCTCCTGCTGAGGGCATTAGCCACCACGTTCCCCTTCCCAGGAGTATAGACTATTTCAAAGTCATAGTCCTGGAGGAACTCGAGCCATCGCCGCTGTCTCAGGTTCAGGTCCTTCTGAGAGAAGATGTACCTGAGACTCTGGTGGTCAGAAAAGACTGTGAAGCGCTCGCCCATCAGATAGTGTCTCCATGTCTTCAGGGCAAAGACTACTGCTGCCAACTCCAATTCATGGGTAGCGTAGTTCTGCTCATGAGGCCTCAACTGACGTGATCCGTAGGCAATCACGGCCCGCTCCTGCATCAGGACACACCCGAGTCCGGTCCCTGATGCATCGCAGTAGACTACGTAACCAACTCCCTCCTCAGGCAACCTCAAGATAGGTGCACTGGTCAACCTCTGCCTTAGCTCCTGGAAGCTCTGCTGACATCTGTCTGTCCACACGGAGGGTTTCCCCTTCTTCGTCAACGCTGAGAGTGGGGCCGCAACTCTGGAGAAGTCCGGCACAAATCTCCGATAGTATCCGTCTAGGCCCAAGAAACTCCGCACCTCTGTCACGCTCTTGGGTGGCTCCCAAGCTAGCACTGCCTCGATCTTCGCGGGATCCACTGCAACTCCCGCCTCAGAAATGACGTGCCCCAAGAAGTGGACCTCACGTAACCAGAACTGACACTTCGAGAGCTTGCCATAAAGCTGGTGCTCTCGGAGTGTGTCTAGTACAACACGCAGGTGGTAGGCGTGCTCCTCCTCCGTCATCGAGTACACCAAAATGTCGTCGATGAAGACCACGACAAATCGATCGAGGTATGGCTGGAAGATCCTGTTCATGAGGCTCATGAACACTGCTGGAGCGTTGGTCACGCCGAAAGGCATAACCAAGAACTCGAAGTGGCCATACCGACACCTGAAGGCCGTCTTCTGCACATCCTCGTCTCGAACTCTAAGCTGATGATAGCCTGACCTGAGGTCTATCTTCGAGAACCACCGTGCTCCCTTGAGCTGGTCGAAGAGATCATCAATCCTGGGTAGCGGATACTTGTTCCTCACTGTCACCTGATTCAGGCGACGATAATCGACACACAGTCGCAAGCTCCCGTCCGCCTTCTTGGCGAACAAAATCGGGGAAGCCCAGGGCGAAACACTGGGTCAGATGAACCCATTGCCCTGCAAGTCCTCCAACTGTACTCGCAGCTCTCGAAGCTCAGCGGGGGCCATCCGATATGCTGGAGTGGATATCGGGGCTGTCCCGGGGTACAGGTCAATATAAAAGTCTACCTCTCTGCGAGGAGGTAGTCCTGGAACGTCGTCGGGAAAGACGTCCGCGTACTGATCCACCACTGCAGGGAAACTGGGACTCCGCACGTCAACTGCTCCCAGGATGAGGCTAGCCAACTGATGAGTGATGGGCTGACCTCTCCTCTGCGTGAGTCCATCCTGTGCTGCTAAGGCTCCCTTCTCGCCGGTGAAGGTGAACCTGCTCCCGTCGGTGCGCACACATCGCACCTTGCGCCTAAAGCAGTCAATCTGAGCATGGACCGTAGATAACCAATCCATGCCCAAAATGACGTCGTAAGGCCTCGACGCTGCTACAAGAAGATCCCAGCCGAAGCTCTCGCCTCCTAGAGTAAGCTCACACTGCCGGAACCAGTGCGTAATCGTCGAGTATGCTCCCGTAGGAGTCTCTAGCCGCAAGGATCGAGCCAACGGCTCTGTCGGAATCTCCGAGCTCCGAACAAGGGCAGTGGCTATGAAAGAGTGACTCGCTCCTGTGTCTATCAGAACTGCAGCAAGGGTGGAATAGACACATATCGTACCTCGAATCATCTCTGGCGCGCCGTGGTCGTAGGCCTCCGCTGCCTGGAGCTGAGCCTGTCTCTGCCCGCCAGCTCCCTGTGGTCGGGGCGGGCCTCCTGGTGGTGGTGGTGGCAGAGCCTCAAAGCGTCGCCCACCACCTGCTGCTCGGCCAGCTCCTCTGCCTCGTCCGCCTCCTCCCTGCGGACCGCCACGGTCGACCCTCTGCCTCTGCCTGGGTGGCCCCTCCACCGTCTGCTGCCCCTCGGTACGACGGGTCGGGCAGTCACGAGCCATGTGGCCCTGCCCGCCGCACTCGTAGCACTGTCTGCCTCTCGGAAGGCTGGCTCCGGGCCGGGTGCCCTACACTGCTGAGCCAGCGTCCCGAGGTCGCCTGCCGGAAGGTCTGGTCCGCCTGGAACCCTGAGTCATCCGCCGGCTACCAGCTGCCGAAGACTCCGCTATCTGCCGCCCTGCGGTGGGTCTCGCTGTGGACTCAGCCAGGAAGCTCTCGATCAGGAGGGCTCGCTCCAGTACCCCTGCCTGGGTCGGGATGTTGAGGGAGATCAGCGATGCCCTGATCTCGTGTCTCAAACCCTGCTCGAAGGTCCAGGCCCGGAAGAAGGGGTCCCGTACCATGTCTGTCGAGTACCGAGAAAGGTCAGTGAACCTCGCCGCGTACTGAGCGACCGTCAAGCTGCCCTGCCGCAGCTGAAGAAGCTCCTGGATGCGCACCGCTCGGAGGGTGGCCGGGACGAACTCTGAGCGGAAGAGGCTCTCGAAATCCGTCCAGATGAGGGAGGCCTCATCGTGTACCTGGAGCATCAGGCTCCACCAGCGTCCGGCTGCTGCGTGCAGTAAGCTCGCCGCGAGGATCACCATGAGGTCTGCTGGCGTCCTCACTAGCCTGAAAACTCAGACGACCGCCTCCAGCCAGTCCTCGGCTGCCTGGGGGTCCGACTCCCCATGGAACCTGGGTGGTCGCTGGCGCTGGAACTCGTGCAGAGCTCCGAGGCGTCGTGCGTCGTCAGCTGCCAGTGCTGGAAGCATCGGGGGCTCGGCGGGTAAAGGTACCGCCGGTGCCTCTGCTGTCAACGGGCCCTGTACCGAGGCCTCGTCGCTCGGCGGGCTGTCGTCGCGCCCTACTCTGGGAACCCTAGCTGGCTGCTGTCGTCGTGCCATCCTGAAAAGGAAACAAGTATGCCACGGTCAGAACAGTATACCTGGTGAGCTGACACAAGTAATCACAAAGAAAACTTGAAACACACATGCAAACAATGTTTTCGTACATTAAGTAAGGAATCAGAAGTCAGGGTCCTGGTGTATGGATACGTCGACCGCCGCACCAACACTGGACTCCCTGGACTGATAACCACACTCAATACACTAAACCCTTTTGCTTCACATAGAAGAAAGATCAGAGTCTGCGGTAGAACCGACCACCTCTGATACCAATTTGTCACGACCCGTCCTCGGGCCCGTGTCGTGACTACCCCAAGCCCGCCTTCCATAGGCCAGGGGCTGGCGACTAGCACCAAGGCGTAAATCCCAACAAAAAGGGAAGGCATTGCCTTTGAAAAGTAAACAAGCACCACAGAGCAAGCAAGCGGAAAAGTAAACACTAAGTAAAACTGTACAAGCTGTGCTGAAAGTAAAAAGGGGCCGGAAATACAAGCCCAACTGTAAAGTACAACTGAAAGGAAAAACAGCAACTGAAAAGGGAAAACTACAGCGTCGAGCCGTCCTCCGGAAGTCCCACCTGAAGGGTGGGTACAGATAGCCTCCACTGCTCCTCGGGTCCACCTAACCGCTCCGAGTACGTCCCGCCCAGTGGTCCACCTCCAGGTACTGTCCTGCTCCGCACGCCTCCTCCACGATCAGCGCTGTCCGTCGTCTGCAACCAACACCACGAAGTGCGGGCATAGCCCGTGCAGGGGTGAGTATAAGCTACTCAGTAGGGACCCCGAGACCCCCGAAGGTCTCCCGAAATCCACAAAGGATAATCCACAAAGGAAAGATACAATCACGAAGTAACATCTGACACGGCTTAGGTATATGCCCATACATATACCTAAGTCTTCAATTCCCGTTCGGCTCCAACGTCCGAGCCCAAGCACAACCCAGTCCACACAGGAAAGCAAAACGTATACCCACGCAGGATAGAGCAACACAATCCACAAAGGAGAGTAACACAAGATTCAGCTCACACATGTATACTTCTTCGGATGACGATAAAGATGATCATTGAACCATCTAAGTCGTCGGACCCACGAAGGATCGATAGGTACTAACCTTGCAGTGACCCACACAGGATCGGGCCCACGCAGGACCTGTAAAAGTTGGCTCACACAGAACCGCTGAGAGATGACCCACACAGGATCGGGCCCACACAGGACCGGGCCCACGCAGGACCTGTAGGCGCTGGCTCACACAGAACCGCTGAGCGCTGACCCACGCAGGATCGGACCCACACAGGATCGGGCCCACACAGGACCGGTAGCACTGATCCACGTAGGATCGCTGAGTGCAGTAGTCGTCGCAGTCCGCTGAGGATCTCTGCACAGTCGTCGCCGTAGTCCACTGAGGATCCCTGCACGGTCGTCGTCGGAGTCCACGGAGGATCTCTGCACAGTCGTCGCCGCAGTCCACTGAGGATCTCTGCACGGTCGTCGCTGTCGAAGTAGCAGTCGCAGCCAGCACTGGGGTTCCCGCACACAGCAAGCTCGTTCGGGAAGGTCCGCTCCACGAGCCGAGAGGCTGATACATCAACTGACACGAAGTCCGAAGTTGATGTATCCAAAAGTTCCGTATCGTCAACAGGAACTCAACGTCGCAGACGGCGCGTCAATCGGACGCCCGGTCTGAGAGATATTGGCATTTTCGTCCCAGGGGCCCGGTTGGTTTTTAAGGCAAAACCAACCCGACCGCACTCCACCTGCGTCCAAACCTCGGGCGGAGTATGCCAAAAGATCCGTCTCACTTAGAGGAATTCAACAAAGCTGACGACACGTCAATCGGACGTCCGTAGCTCAAGATATGAGCGTTTCCGCTCCGAGGGCCCGGTTGGTCTCGTGTACGAACCAATCCGGCCGAACTCAAAGTATTCCGAAACCTTGAGTGCAATATACCGAAACGACCGTCTCGATCCAAGGATCGCGTTGCCGCTGACGGAGAGTCGTTTGGAGGCACGAAGCTCAAGATACGGGCGTTTGAACGAAAACGTCCGAAGATGGGGGGTACGGGCTCGGCCGGCTCGGCTTGGCCGAGCCGCGCGGGTGGAAGCCGCGGGCGCTGACCCGTGGCTTGAGGAAGGACCGCGGCCCGCGTGCGGGCCGCGCTGGCGAGCCGCGGACGCGCTGAGCCACGTCCGCCCGGATGAACCGGACCCGCGCGCCGCGGGTCCGTTTGGCCGCCGCCGCCGCGGCTGAAGCCGCGGCGGATTTCGTCCGGCGGCACGCCGGGCGCCGCAGCCTCCGGCCGCCGGCGCCGCCGCGCCGGTGACCCGCGCTGCCGCGCCGGTGACCCGCGCCGCCGGCAACTTCTGCGGGCCGCCGGCGTCGCTCCGGTGGCCCGTTTTCCTTCCCGTCTGCGCCGTTGCTCCTCCCGGGATCCGTTCTTTACTGCGGGATCGTCAACCGTCCGCTGCGGCACGTTCCGTCGTCGACCTTCAAATCTGCACAAAACGAAGAACGGCGGAGGGTCGTCGGGCCGTGTTCGTTCGGCCCGCACCCTCCGCGTTAGAGATAAACAACCGGGAGAAAAACGATCAACACATGATCCAACAATTTTAATTAAAATAAAATTGTTCATTGAAAACCGGCTTTTTAATTTTCAAGAACGTTCATGAGAAAATTAAAAAGGGGTAATTTTCCAAAATGAATCCCTACCTTGATGATCGTCGTGCGCGGGCGTTCTTCGCGGAAGAGACCGTCGCGGAAGAGATCGATCGTCGTGTCGTCGCGGGGAGGCGTCGCGTCGTCGCGGATTCCGGCGTTGAGTCGGCGAGCTCAACGAATCAAGAACAACAGATTTAAATTATTAATATTTAAATCTGTGTTTCGTTTAAAACCAAAGAAAAGAACTTGAGAGGAAATCCGAAAGCACTCACCTCGAATGGTCGGTGATCGGAGATCGGAGATCGGAGATCGGAAGAGCGTCTCGGGCGAAGGCGTCGTCGATTTCCGGGTTCGGCGTTCTTCGCGTTTTTCGCGTTCTTCGCGAGGGAGAAGAAGTTGCGAGGGTTCTCCCAAATCTTCTCTAGCGCAAATAACCAGAGGTTAGGCGTTGGTCTTATTTTATTATTACGCCAACGAATTTGAAAAACTGGTTAAGAAACGATCCATCAATTCGTTGAATTAATTCAACGAAAGAAACGACCCATTTAATTCACGAAAGAAACAGCCCATTTAATTCACGAAATAAACCGCCCAATTAAATGGTCTGTTAAGAATTTAGAAAACACGTCGGTTGACTTTCATTAAGACGGGTTTTCACGGGTGCGTTTCTTAGCGGAAAGAAACGGCGGGGCTCGTGCGGGCCCCACCTCACAAATATCCTACCAAGGGGGTAGGATATTTCTGGATAGCATCCTATCCAGTTCAACTCAGTTCAAGCCTCCTTTAAGTGGCTTCAAGTGGCTTCCAAGTGGCTTAAGTGAAATAAAATAAAGCTGTCGCAAAATTATTTTATTTCTTAACCTTAAGCCCGAAAATTAAAAACCACACCCGAGCAAACGCAACTCCGGAAGAGGCGTTTCTAAGCGAATACCGGCGCTGCGATTTCATCGGTGCCCTCAGAATTCGATTCCGGGTACCGGTTCAAAAGTTAGAAAAACCCGCTCGTCCATTCACTGAACGTACCCGAGCCAAACTTCAGAAAATGATTCCGGGAACACCGGGCCTCGGAATCAGGCGCCGTCAGAAACTGCGTTCTTGTAAAATTCCAAAGAAAATTAAGAAAAAAATTTGCTTGAAATTTACGGGTATTTACATTTTTATTGGGGTTCGGGTTGAGTCCCAGATAAATTTTTTGAGTTTTTTCAAAAAAATTGCGCGTTTTTGATTTGACGTCATTCAACGCACGGGCGAAGCGCGTTTTGGAAACACCGCGCGACTTCGCCCAGGCAACGACACGGTCCACCTGCCTTCAGAAATTTAAAATTGGTAAATTTTGTAATTTATTGTGTGATTTAAAAATTTTATGGTTGATAATAATAATAATAATAATAATTATTATTATTATTATTATTATTATTATTTTAGGTTGGTGCGCGGGTATCACACGGCTAGTGGAAGCTATGCAGTCAACCCGGGTACCACGCAATTACGATATTTGAATTGGCCCAATAAAGATTAATTGAATGAGTTGAAAAATTAAAACTTAGTTAAATAGATAACTCACCAAAGTATGAAAATATTATCTTGTCATGTATAATAATATTATATTATTATTAAAGATATTTTATTATTAAAGTTATTATTTTTATCATTTCTGTATCATTATTAAAGTTATTATTATTATTACGTGTATTGTTAATAATATTATTATTAATGTTATTATTATTTTATTTTTATTTAGTTTTATTCTGTCATTTTATTTAGCTCTTTTTTTTCTCTTTTTCTTTTCATTTATTTCTTTATTTTATTTTTTTTTACTCTCCCTCTCCCTTCTCTCTCTCCCCATTACAAGCAGTCCCCTCTGTAACACTATTTCTGTGCTACCATTCTTCTCACCCTCTATGCTTCTTTCCCCGTCCCGACGCACCTCGCCTTTGCCTGAAATGCTCCCTGGATGCACCCCGACCTTCCCCCCACTCGAACCCAAAACACCCTGCACCCTCCAATTTTCGCGCACCTACTGTCCACGCGCCTTCTAGCCACCTTGCAAGGGTCGCACGCCCTCCAGCCGCCCTATCTACGACACCCAACCATCAGCCCGTTTCCCTCGGCTGCGACCGTGCCTCCCTCTACTCCACCTCCTGCCGCGCGCGCCGCAACCAACACACTTAGACTCCGTGCCCCTTCCCAGCACCTAGCTGGCGCGACCCTGCTTGCAGCCATTGTCCGTTCGGCCTCCCAGCAGCCCTCCAGCCGAACGTGACACCCGACCTCCCCCTCAGCTCTCCTTCCTAGTTTCTTCTGGCCAACAATAGTGTAGCATCCCCAACGATCTCCCTTTTCCAACCATCAACTCCCCTACCAGCCACTTTTCTGTCTGGCGAACCCCGGCCCTTCGGTTGTCTCCATCACAACCCCCTTTTGGCGGGTGCAAATCCCTTCGACCGCACACCCTCCTTTCCTGTCGCCGCAGGCACCTTCGGCTCAACGCGCCTCCGATTTGGTAGTGCGATGTCGTGCGAACCTTTTGTTCGGCCGCGCAGTCCCCGCACAACCCCTTTTTCATCTTCCAATCATTGTGCAATGCTTCACGGCCACCCCTTCTTCTCCGACCAGCTTCGTCATCAACCGTGCTGGTCTTCATGCCACCATTGACGATGTTGGTGGTTTTCCCCACGCACCACACCACTGCGCCGACCGTTTCCCTTTTCATGCGACCCCTCTGTTCGAGCGTGCCTGTGCACCGGAGTGAGGTTAGTGTTGTTTCTTCGCTTTGATAATTAATTTGGAACATTTTGTGATTAATGAGTTTGGTGAAAAATTTAGTTTTTTTAAAATGAACTTAGTTTGCGCTTTATATCTTATAGCACGTTCATGTGAATTAAGATGTGATTTTATGAAAACCAGTCCTGAGTTGTTTAATTGATTTTTATAAATTGTGCAATTAGTTTATTTAACTATGCAGGTGCTGCGTTTTCTGTTTTACTAGGACGTAGGTGTGTGTTTGATAAAAAACGTGTTTGTGAATGAGTTTTGTTTGTGTAAAGCTATGAGTTACTTTTTGAATATTGTTTCATAAATTTTAAAGTGGTTTAGTAAATAATGTAGATGGTGCAAGTTGTGTTTTGAAAACATGTCGAGGTGGTGTTTGCGCTGTTTGTTCATTTGAATTGTTTTAAGTCTGTGTTTATGCATTTTTAGTTGTGCTGTTGTTGCAGCGTGTCGGTGAGGAAAACCCGTGATACTGCGGTTGTCGGGTTGCGTATGCTTGTGCGTCTGTGTGAGGCTTGACGCGCTATTGTGTTTGGATAGCGAGCCGAGGTAGGTCCCCCAATACACTCACCTTTAAATTTAGAATTTATTAATTGCTTGATATTTCATTAATTTTCAATAAATGAGAAATAGTATTAGATAATTATTTTTGGAATAATTACTTGATGTAGACAAATATTTTTATTTTATACACGACACTTGAAAAAATTTCTTGGTGAATTGATGCACAATAGTGAAAGAATGCCCATTTGGCCTTTGAACATAATTCATGAATTTTCAAGTGTGATTCTGGTTTGATGGTAAATGTTTTCTTCTGACGCGTGAGGAAATGTTTTGGTTTCACTTGAGAAATAGTGTTTCTTTTAAAAGTTTCATAAGGCCCGTTTGAAACTTTGATAAAATAAATTACTTAAGAAAACTTTATTTGGGGTGACTCAGGGGTGATCTTGTTGTGCACGTCAATTTTGTGGGTTGTTGCGCGTATGTTTGTTCATTGGAATTTGTTGCTTGCTTGACATTGTTGACTAACCATTTTTTTATACATGTTGACATGGGAACGTGACATAGTAAGTGAATCTTCTGGGAATGATTGCTGCACTAGTTTAGAATACGCACTGGCTAGTGTCCCTTAGTACGGACTTTGCTCTGCTTGGGGATTAGGCCCCTCAGTTATGCCAGGTAGGGAACTACTGGGCGTTTGGGAATTCTGACATCATTGAGAGTAGGTATGCCTTCAGGATGAGTCACATGTATAGTACGCTCGAGATTATTCACGTGCTCCTAGGTTCGAACCATATTTTCTTTAGTGCTTATTTGTTTGTGGCAGATGATTGAGAGACCTAGTTTGGTTGCTGGTCCTCATTTGGTACTTTCCCATTTCCCTTATTGTGTGTTGTGTGTGGTTTTACTTTTGACTAACAACTAAAATTTGGGTTTTTAAATTGTTCGCGAAAATGTTTTTAAAATGTAATGCACCCTCTCCTCTCAAACATTAAACTTGTTTTTTTAAATTAAAAAGGTCAATGGTCTGTTACTTATTTTAATGAACGTGTGTGCGTGGAAACCCATATTTTATATAATTTAGTTCAAACATGGAATTATTAAATTATTTATTTAAAGGTAGTGCTTTGGGGATAGTTTGTTGGGCACACCTACTGAGTTTTAATACTCATGCCTACAATGTTTTTCCTGTTTTTAGTTTTTTTTGCAGGTTTGACTCGAGCTTGTTCGCCGTGGGAAAGAGTTGGCTATGGTTTGAAGAGTGACTCTCGAGGCCACGAGGAGTTTTTGGTCGTGGTCAGGTTAGTGTGTTGTTGTTGGTTGTTCTTTCTTTTTCGCTTCTATTCACTTTGCGTTATTATACTTTTTCCACTAATTTATTTATTTTCATTGGGTGAAATCATTCCCTCTTGCTCTTTATTGATGCCCTGATGCTTGTCTTTAGCCCGAGAGGATCTGGAACGCCTCTCGGGTCTTGCTGCATATCAGCTCGGGTGACCGGTTCGGGGTCGACCTGGGTTGGTTCGTGGCATTCATCTTGAGGAAGGAAGGGTGGGGCACTTTTCCATTCATTCCCTCATCTCGAAGAAGGAAGTTTGTGAAAAAATGGTATTAGAGGCAGGTTTTGGGAGTTGAGAGGTAGGATAGAGTTCGGAGTTAGACACAATGAGGATTGCATGAGATGGTAGAGCAATAGTGTTAGGCAATCTTGGTACGTGAAATAGGTCAGGGAAGACCAACTAGGACACTGTATTTTAGGGCCCTCTGTGATCTGATACAAGGACTCTGAACCTACTGAACGACCAAGTGAGGCTACACTGATTGTAGGGTAGAGACCCTAGGAAAGGTAAATGCATCATAATGACTTGTGTTCTTGTGTGTCTTGGGTGTTTTGGGAATTTAAAATAAATGAATAGTTAAAACAGATTTAAAAGAAAATTTCCACACTACTAGGGCTTAAGAGTTCCTTGTTTCCTTTTTTTCAGATATGGCACCCGGACATTATCCACATGTGGTATGATCAGTTGAGGCCTAGCAGGTTGACCAGGTTGATTAGCAGAGGGCCGATCGAGAGGAGGATGAACAGTGGTAGAAGATGCTTAGTGCCTTCCAGCAGAAGACTCTAGGGAAGTATGAGGGCAACATCTCAGAAATGGAGATGGAGAGTTGGATTGAGGAGATGGTGATCGCTTTTAGCTTGATTCAAGCTCTGATATAGTACTGGGTTCCTCTAGCAGTGAGCTAGATGAGGGGAGCAATGCATCAGTGGTGGATGCTTTACCTCAGGGAAAGGAAGGAGACTGATGTTTTATGGGCAAACTTTGAGGAGTTCTGGGCAGAGTTCCTTTATTCTATGACGAAGGCCAAGAAGAGGTAGGAGCTACTCTCCCTCTACCAGGGGAGTATGTTTTTAAGGGAACTAGGGATCAAGTTCAAGGATCTCCTACACTTCCCACCAGATCTATTTTTAGATGAGGAGTCTTGAGTGAGATGTTTAGAGGAGGCACTCCGACCTTCTCTTCAGTATGCCATCACTCCCTTTACTCTACCGACATATTTAGAGGTCCAAAAAAAAGGATAAGGTAGTGTAAAGGATGAACTCACTGGGAGGTGTGCCTCAAGAGGAAATCCAACTGGGTTTGTCAAAGGAGAAGGCAGTCAGCAGCAGATCCCTGGTATCAGGGCCTTCCAGGTTTCAGCTAGCAGGAAGTAAGCCTTAGCAATTCTAGTCCCGATCTCCTAGTCCTCGCCCTTTCCTCAAGGGCCCAGGACCGAGGTGCTTTGTCTGTGGAGGATGTGGAAATCTTCAGAACCAGTGTCCAATTAGAACGCAGTACGGTGGGTATGGGAAGGTTCAACACCCACCCTAGCAGCGACAGTTTCCAGTCAGGCCCTTTTAACAGTAGGGGTAGCGAGATCCTGCTCCACTAAGGGTAGATGGTGTTGAAGGAGGCCGACCTCAGGGCACTCCTTAAGGACCTCAACTAGGGCATGGTCGGGGAGGAGGTTAACAGCCGAGGGACAGAGGAGCTGGGCGCGATCAGTTTCACGCCACAAAGGCGGAAGTTCTAGTGGGACTAAAGTTTGTTTGAGGTATGATTAGTCTATTTAGTACCCTTGCGTGTACTTTTTTTGATTCAAAAGATTCATAATCATTTTTTTCACCTAGTTTATCCCATTCCCTAGGTCTAGACGTAGAGAGACTTTTTGTGCCCCTAGTGTTGAGTACGATAGTTGGAGGTCAAACTAGTATATTTGATGTTTGTTGAGGATATAGACTGATGTTGGGACCACATCAGTCTAGTGGGGATCTTCTTCTGCTACAGATGTATCCATATGATGTCATCCTGGGAATCAACTAGTTATTCTATGTGCGTGTTGTTATTGACTGCTTCTAGAGAAGGGTCATGTTCTTAGATATGGGCAGCCATCACATAGCTTTTGTTGGAAGGAGGAGTTGTTAGGTGGGAAAACGGCATGTGGAACCCCTTCTTTCCTTTCTAACTGAGCTGTCAATGGGGTCAGTAGACAAAGATATGGTGGAATTACTAAGGGTTGTTAGTGAAAACCTCAATGTCTTCCTAGAGGAGGTTGATACTTTACCCCCTTGATGTGACATTGAGTTCAAAATAGACTTGAAACCCAGTGCCCATTTGATTTTGATGGATCCCTATTAGAAGGCACCTTCCAAGTTGTGGGAGTTGCAGATTTAGGTTGACGACCTGATGAAGAAGGATTTTATCCGGTAGATTGTGTCACCACGGGGTGCTCCAGTCTTGTTTGCAAAGAAGGCGGATGGTGGTCTGAGGGTGTGCATAGACTACCGAAGACTGAATCAGATGAAAATCAAGAACTGTTACCCCCTTTCAAGGATCAATGATATTTTCAACCAGTTAAAGGGAATAGGTTGGTTCTCTAAGATCGATTTGTGGTCTAGATATCACCAGTTGAGGGAGAAGGAGGGTGACATCCTGAAGACTGCTTTCAGATGCAGGTATATGCACTTTGAGTTCGTAGTCATGACCTTTAGTGTCACGAATTCACCAGACGTGTTCATGGGGATCATAAAAACTATTTTACATGAGTTATTGGGCCAGTTCATCATCATGTTCATCGATGACATCCTGATCGACTCAAGATCAAAGGAGGAGCATACCGAGCATCTGAGGACTATCTTGGAGGTCCTCTGACACCACCAACTCTATGGGATGTTTTCCAAGTGAAAGTTCTGGACATGAGAAGTGAACTTCCTTGGAAACATGGTTTCTCATCAAGGGATAGCAGTGGACCTGTCAAAGGTTGAAGTGATTGTTTCTTGGGAAGCACCCAAGAATGTGGCGGAGGTTTTCAGTTTCCTAGGTCTGGAAGGTTATTACCGGAGGTTCGTACCTAACTTCTCTTGAGTTACAGCTCTGTTGATAGTGTTGACTAGGAAGGAGTAGGCCTTCATATGGAGTGAGCAGTTTCAGGAAGCTTTCAACTATCTGAAGGGGAAGCTGGTTAGTGCTCTAGTTCTTAGGTTGCCATATGAAGGGGTCTTGTTTGAGGTGTTTTGTGATGCTTTTGGTCTAGGATTGGGGTGTGTGATGATGCAACAGTGGGGAGTAATCTATTATGTATCTAGGAACTTACATCCTCAGGAACATAACTATGTCACCCATGATCTAGATCTTACAGTGGTCGTGTTAGCACTGAAGTTGTGGTGACATTACCTCATCGGAGAACACTTTGTGGTCTTCACAGATCACAAGAGCCTGAGGTATATCTTTTCCCAATGATACCTGAACTTGAAACAGTGGAGGTGGATGGAGTTTATCCAAGACTATGACTTCGAGATCTCTTAAACCCTATGAAAGGGGAATGTTATGGCCAATGCAATGAGCATGAAGTCGCAGAAGGAGGTAGTTCTGGAATCCACAAATGCTTGGAGGGAAATGGAGAATGTGGTTTCCTTGTGCCTAGATGTTGGGGAGGATAGTGGAAGAGGTTATCTGTTTCAGATGACAGTGAAGTCTTCCTTCATGCGGCAGGTAGAGGAGTCTCATTGGGGAGACTCAGAGGCTGAAGTGATTTATGATTGTGTTGTCCAGGGTGATGCTCCGGAAGGATGGTTAGAGGATAACCAGAATCAGACGCTGTTTCATGGGAAGTTGTTTGTCCTAGTAATAATGTGTGAGGAATTTCTCTATGAGTTCCATAGATCACCCCTGATGGTGCATCCAAGAGTCTCTAAGATGTAACAAGGCTTGAGGGAATAGTTTTGGTGGCCCAAGATGAATCGGGCAGTGGCAGAGTTTGTGGCAAGGTGCTTGGTGTGTCAATAAGTGAAGGATGAGCACTGTGTTTCTGGCAGTCTGTTGCAGCTCTTGGGTGTTCTTGAGTGGAAGTGGGATGACATCTCGATGGATTTCATCACAGGATTACCTAGTACTCAGGTAGTGGTGGATTAATTGACGAAATCAGCTCACTTCTTATTGATCAAGGAGTCGAGCATAGTAGATGCCTTAGCGCGGAGGTACGTGTATGAGGTGGTACATCCACATGGAGTTCCAAGATCCATTGTCTCTGATCAGGATACACATTTTACATCACGAGTCTGGAGGGGATTGCAGTATGCCTTTGGCACCTAGTTACACCCCATCACTGCTTTCCACCCTCAGATGGATGGACAGACAGAGAGGACCATCCAGACGTTGAAGGATATACTACGAGTGTGTGTTTTGGACTTCGAAGGATTGTGGGTGTGACACTTGCCCCTAGTGGAGTTTGCTTACAATAATAGCTATCACTCTAACATTGGAATGACACCGTTTAAGGACTTTTAAGGAAGACTGTGTCGTTCACCCATATGCTGGACAGATGTTAGGGAGGTAGGTGTTCTTGGCCCAGAGGTAGTGTAGGGCACAACAAAGAAGATTCAACTTGTACGTGAGAGGATGAAGGCAACACAGGATCGATAGAAGTCATGTGCTGATCATAGGAGGAGGCCTTTGAAGATGGAGGTTGGGAACCATGTGTTCTTAAAGGTTTCCCCTCAGTGTGAGTAGTAGAGGTTTGATAGAGCACTATGGGGAAAATGATTATTTACGATGGGGTTCCGTTGCAAATGACCCGTTGCGGAAAACGACGTCACAAATAGTTTTACTGAGTTTTTTAAAAAACTCATTTGCGATGGGCCTATCAAAAATAGTATTTGCGATGAGAAAATATACCTATCACAAAAAACATAAAAAAATAAAAAAATAATATTAATAAAACTAAAAAAGTATTATTTAGAAATACTATTTGCGACGGGAAAATATACCCGTCGTAAAAAACATAAAAAAAATAATATTAATAAAATTAAAAAAATAATATTTATAAAATAATAAAAAAATTAGTATTAATAAAATTTAAAAAATATTATTTATAAAATAATATAAAAAAATAAAAAAATAATAATAATAAGAAAATAATATTAATAAAATAATAAAAATAAAAATAATAAAAATAATATTTATATAATAAAAAAATAATATTAATATACTAATAATAATAATATTAATATTAATAAAAATGAATAATAATAATTATAAAAAAATAATAAAAAATAAAAAAATAATAAAAACCTCAATATTTAGAAAAATATAATAATAATAATAATAATAATAATAAATTTTAATTAAATAATAAATAAATAAATAAATAATAAAGTAATAAAATATTAAAAAATTAAATAAATAGTAAAATAATAAAAAACACAATATTCAAAATAGTATAAAAAACTCACTAAACCATGAGTCAGACATCGCCATGTACTTCATCATCATCTACTGGTGTTACTGCTCCAGTAAATGATGCATCTTCTCCTCCTACTATTACTGCTGTTGTCATCAACATGCCACATTATGTCTGCACCAGTATACCAATCACAACATGTGTCAGATTAAAGGGTGGTTGATCCGTACACGTCCCAAAATCTCAAAACACTCTTAACTGCCAATGTAACCATGTTTCCATTTTCATTCTATGTCAAACTGCTGACACTGCATATTAACTCAATTTTCTTAGCCGATTTTTCCTATTGTTGAAAGTCAAAAGAGTAGAATAAGCTCATGTGCCCATTATATCAGGAGAATTCACCACAATAGGCACATGACCTTCCTTTACTCTCCTGTCCTTCAAAAATGAGAAAGGTTTTTCAGTTAACAATATCAAATCAATATGTTGTGCTGATAGTTCGACTAAGAAAGGCGATGAATATGGAAAACGTGGTTACATTGGCAGAAAGAATCATTTTATCTATTTTGTGGCGTGTTGTAGATAGTTGAAAACAAAACATGACTTCCCAAAAGATCTATGAAAAAAATAGTTAAGTATTAGATAAAAATGAAAAGGAAATTTACTTACAAATAGTAGATAAAATAATGACAAAATTAATTAAAAAAATTAGTAAAAATTCACCTTTTCCTGATGATTGTATTCATTTTTGATTCATTTCTTAATTGCCGCTATTTATTAGTATTAACTATTACCAACTATTACAAATTATTACTATTTATGCCTATTTATTACTAATTATTACTATTTATTACTAATTATTGCTAATTATTATTATTTATTACTGATTATTACTAATTATTACTAATTATTTCTAACTACTTCTAATTAATTCTAATTATTGCTAATTAATCCAAATTATTGCTAATTAATCCAAATTATTGATAATTAATCCCTATTTAAAACTAATTATTACTAATTAATCCTAATTATTACTATTTATTACTAATTATTACTAATTATAATTAATTGATTCTAATTAATCATAATTAATCATAATTATTATTAATTATTACTAATTATAACTATTTATTACTATTTATTTCTAATTATTACTATTTATTAATAATTATTACTATTTATTACTATTTAATATTATTTATTACTATTTATTAATAATTATTACTAATTATTACTAATTATTATTTTTTCATTATTATTTTTAACCATTTTTATTACTATTTATTCCTATTTATTACTAATTATTGCTAATTATTACTAATTATTGCTAATTATTACTATTTATTGGTAATTATTACTAATTATTGCTAATTATTACTATTTATTGGTAATTATTACTAATTATTGCTAATTATTACTATTTATTGCTAATTATTTCTAATTATTGCTAATTATTATTAATTATTGCTAATTATTTCTAATTATTTCTAATTATTAGCAATTATTGCTAATTATTTCTAATTATTACTAATTATTACTATTTGTTACTAATTATTAGTATTTGTTACTAATTATTAGCATTTGTTACTATTTTTTACTAATTTTTACTATTTATTACTATTTATTAGTAATTATTGGTAATTATTACTAATTATTAGTATTTATTAGATATTATTAGTATTTATTACTAATTATTAGTATTTATTACTAATTATTACTAATTATTAGCATTTATTACTAATTATTAGTATTTATTACTAATTATTAGTAATTATTAGTATTTATTACTAATTATTACTATTTATTCCTAATTATTACTATTTATTTCTAATTATTACTAATTACCACTAATTATTACTAATTAACGTTAATTACTATTAATTACTGCTAATTACCGCTACTAATTACTAATTACCACTAATTGTTTATATTCATTACTAATTATCATTAATAATTCATAATTACCACTAATTATTAATAATTAGCACTAAAAATTTCAATTTATTACTATAAATAAATACTGATAATAAAACAATCTAAATCTAATTTAATTACAACTAATTAAAAATAATTAAAAATAATATAAATAAATGAGATAAATATTAAATTAAATAAAACATACACCTTTAAACTTGATCTCTTAAAGGTGTAAACGACTTTAAAATCTGTTCGTAAAAAAAATTAACTCAGAGAAATTTTAATTCTAAAATTAGAGTTTAGAGAGAGAGAGAAAGTAGGAATAGAGAGGAAGAAGAAAAAAAAACAGATGGGGAGTATATATAGGTTATGTTGACCTCACCTGTTTTGATAATCCCAATTATGCTTTCACATACTTTGATAATCCCAAATAATGTTTATCTATATATTAATTCTTTCAATCTATGACATTTTATGACATTCTATTATCAAGCTGAAATAATCTTTGAAATATGTTAATCAATGTTTATCTATTTCTATATGAATTTTGAAATAATTCTAACTCAATCGGATATGTTTTGCATAAAGCAGATAAGTGTTAAAGTCACTGATATGCTTATAGCTACTCATACAGATCTACCGGTACTTAGTCTACCGATAGACATAGTCACCAATAAGCAAAGGTCACTGATACGCAGAGCTACCGGTATGTATAAGTCCACCGGTAAGCACATGTCACTGATATATCAAGTCCATTGATAGAAGCAGAGCTACCGATAGAAGTAGAGCTACCGATAGAACAAGTCTACCGATAGAACAAGTTTACCAATACAGAGTCACGAATACCAAACGAGCCACTGATACAAAAGAGCCACATATACAAGCGAGCTACCGATAGACCAAGAGCTACCGATAGAAGGAGTCACTGGTACATAGAGCTACTGATACACAGAGTAACAGCTACCGATACAAAGAGCTACCAGTACAAGGACAAAGAGCTACCGATAGGAGCTCACTGCTATACAAAGTCCACCGTTACATATCTACCGACAGAAGGCTACTAATCAAAGACTTCCAGTCACTGATTCCTAAATTCTACTTTTTCCAATATTATTTATTTATTAAGCGACGATCATATTTGATGATTTTAATGCAATCATTGTTATTTAAGGATAGTTGTTGGCATGTCAGGGAACCGTACCTCGTACCTGTAAAAAGGTAATCATTCCCATTTGCTGAAGCTGAAAGCTATAAAAGGAAGGACACATGCCGTGCAAGGTGTAGATAATAATACAAAGGGAACAAAAAGGGGAAAAAGAAGGCTGTAAAGTGGTGCATAAAGAAAGACTACATCCATACTGGAAGAACACTGGACATACACGAAACCATTCATTCAAGAAGAGAACACAAGCTGAACGTCAGTCAAGGAGTGAAGAACTACAATGAGCTCTTCATGCACTCAAGCTGATCAAGATGAACCTGAAAACCAAGGAACCAAATGACACTCTGTTTTTCAGACAAAAACCAGAGAAGGACTCAGAACCATTTTTGACAAATCAAAAGGAGTCCAGAGCTGCACTTTAAATCACTAGAGCATTCTAAACTCATATCTATTCTCTTAGTGATTCTTTTATTTACTTTTTGAGCAGTGTGCATACTCTATATATTTTATACACACACTGTCTCCTATGCTAAACTAGAGGATTTCTAAATCCTCACACAAACCTTCTATAACTCTGTTGTATCCCACTGTGGATAGTGGTAGAGGTCAAGTAGGACCTGGATAGCCTGTGTGCTATTGTTCTTTTCCCCACGTAGAACTGTGGTAGAGGTCTTAGTACCTGGACAGTCTTTGCACTATTGTTTCCCCCGATCCAGGGTGTGGATCAAATTTATATAAATTGTTTGATAGGACTAAGTCTCGGCTTGAGACTGAACCTCTTGTTTAAAACTGCTGTGCTTACTTATTTTGGTTTTAGCTTTTATTGAATATTCTGCTGCTAATTACTTTGAAATATAAAATTGTTTTAAAGTTACTTTGATAGTTAATCTAGAAAGTGTTTGTATGTACTGTAAAGCATTAGGTTAGCTTAAAAAGTTAATTAATCTTCAGATTAGATTAACTGAGTACTAATCAATCTTTTGAGAATCTAACTGACCCTTTATAGTTTTACAAATTCACTATAGATTATCCTGTTTTTCAATTTGGGGGATTTCAAGAGAAATATTTTAACAGAAATTTTTAATTGGAACTCAATTCACCCTCCCTCTTGAGTATCCACTCCGACCAACATTTGGTATCAGAGGATTGTTTTGTTTATCAAAGTTTTTAAAATACTCTGTTTTTCAACTATGATTTTAGTTGTATCTTAAAGATCTTAAATTTCTGTTAGTTCTAAATTTTATCTCTATAAATATATTTACTAAAATTGAATTATGGACAATAGATTAGAAGGTGCTGCTACCAACATGCCACCCTTCTTTAATGGTACAAATTATGCTCAGTGGAAGCTTAAAATGAAAATTCATTTGGAGAGTATGGGATTTGATATCTGGACTGATATAGAAACTCAATATAAGATTCCAGAAACTGATAGAACTACTTGGGATGAAGCTAATAAGACTTCCTACAATAATAATTGTAAATAAATGAGTGCTTTGTATTGTGATTTATGTGATGAAGAATTTAACAGAATATCTTCTTGTAAAACTTCTTATGAAATTTGGGACACTTTGGATATTTCCCATGAGGGAACAACCAATGTTAAAGAAATGAGGCTGAATACCTATACTATTAAATATGATAATTTTAAAATGAATCCTGATGAACCCATTTCTGACATGTATCTCAGGTTCAATGTGTGACGCCCCAGGTTTTATAAACTGGTCCAAGTGAGCAATGTTGTGCTTTTTAATGATGTCTCTTGTTTATTCTATTTTTATGCTTTGTGCGCTGATAAAGAATTCGAGTGGAAATCAAACACTAAGAATACAATAAACTATTATATATTTAAAAGATACATTACAACAAGACCCATCTAATTGAAAGTACCCTGCACAAGACCTAACACGGCCACAACAAGACTACAAAGAACCACAACACGGGCAATCGGATAGTCGTCGTCTTCAGGGTCCATCAGTGTGAAAAGTATAACCACCAGAATCACCGCACACACACTCAGCACCAGAGGTATGAGGAGAGCCATCCTCCAAGGGTCCGGTGTTTTGAAAATATAAAACATCCTACCCCTTGCTTTTATAATGGACCTCTAAAAGTAATATGACCTTTTTTTTGACCGTTGGGTTCCAATGGATAAAGTGAATCATTTTATAAAACTTTTTCCTTATAACGCTTTTATAATATTATAGTATTTCAATATTTTAATAAATACAAAGTATCAGAATTATAACTTCAAGTATTAAAATAAAATATTATTCTTACAAATGAATCTATTTTGATCATGATGATATTTATATGATGGAAAACATGGTATTTTTTTAAAATGTGTCGAACGGGGTATCAGCAATAATTGAAAAATGTATCTTTTCGGACCTCTAAAACCATGTGTTTTGAATTAGAGAAAAAAAAACTACGGGTCTTTTAAACATAATTTTATAAATCAACAAGTGAAGTAAGTTATAAATTGGATTTTAATGGTTATAAAATCCTAGTAGTTATAAAAGTGTTGTATTAAATATATATATTTTTTTTAAAGAAAATAATAGTTATATCAAATAGTATCATTTGTTTGCTTAAACTAAAATGGGATTTTGGATTTGAAAATTATGAGTTAAAAGTACTTATTATGTTTTATACAAATTCCAAATCATAATATACCGGTTATATATATATATATATTGCGAAGTAGAATAATTTTAGCATTTATTAAACTGTTAAAAAAAAAAAACAACACGCAACCCAGGCCATCTCGCGCCCCAACCACATCCGTTCGATCGAAGACAGGATAGATCCCGGCCGTTGTTGTGTTTTAAAACACCCCTTTCTTTTCATCCGTCCGATCATTCCAAGGTCGGATCTCATCCGTTGTTTTTTTCTTTCTTCCTCCACGTCTTCTTCTACCTCGCACCAGGGACCTGCGAACCAGCAGCTGGTTTGCCCAAGACGCCTCCTCTCCACTGCTCACGTTGACCTTGCGCACCCACCTACCTAGGACGCCATAGGATCGGCCTAACTCATGGATCTAATCCTTTTGGGTGCACCGAAATCTTCTATATAATCCCTCTCCTCACAGACCTCCTCCTGCACCCGAGCTCCTCCCGATCTCTCCAGCTAAACCAGTGGGCTTCTCTGAATCCGAGCATCCTCCACAGCAAGGTAAGGGCGTCCTGTTAACGTGCTTTTCCAATCCTACCATGCTCCTCGGTTTTATTTTTTTTATATATACAAACGGCTTAGTTACAGGTTTATATATATATATATATATATATATTCCCTACAAACCATTTTACTGTAACAGGGGACTCCAAGGGTGTATTCCTTCGAGGGGTACTCCTGTTTTTTTTTTGTATAATACAAACCTAGTATAAACCCCCTTTGGGGATCCAATTACATGCTATATATATATATAAATATATATACATATGTATATACATAACTCAAACCCAATTATCTTTAGGGTATCAAAGATTATTCAATATCTTTTCACTAAGAATTATACTTTTGAAAGGGTATTTCTAAAGTCAATTCCTAACATGTATGATTTTATATAAGCTGCATATATATATAACTATATATTTATATAAGGTTATGTATTGGAATGGAAATTGGTTTTGATTTTTACGAAATGAACACTTATTTTTGAAAAATATTTTTGATGCGAACTTGGAATTTGGTTTAAGTACAATTATGTTATAGTTAAAAACAAAGTTTTTATATATTTATGTATTTATAGTTACATGAACATTTAAACCCCCATGAGGTTTCGAATTTCAAACTAACAAGTAGTTAGAGGTATTAAGATTCTAAGTGTACCATGTTCAATTCATGAGGAAACCTATATATGTAATTTGTGTATATATATATCCTTATTTATGTATGTGTTTTTACGATTAATATATGAAAACCCTAGTTTCAAGAAATGGTTATTAATATTTCTATGCATGTAGGATTTTAGCGCTTGCCTATGCTGTTTTATTTATTTTTGGGTCTAAGTATACACCAATGAACTTGATTAATGTCGCCCTTGAACTGACATGTGTTTTTTTAAGGATATGCTTATGCATGTTTTAAACTTTTTTTTTTAAAAAAAGATACGGATTTAAGGGTTGTGTTAATATGTAGAAATCCTCTATTATTTTTATACCAAACTCGCTGCAATGATTTTTAGTGAGCAGAGTGTAACTGCAAATTCTATGACCAGTGAAGAATAATAATTAATTAAAGGTATTATTTTTAAAGTGGTTTATTTCCAAGTGTCGGAATTTTAAAGATTGCAAGTGTTTATTATTTTTATACCAAGAATGCCGCAGTAATTATTAGTGAATGGAGATTTGTTGCAAGTACTGTGACCTGTGAAGAACAATAGTTAATTCCAAGTAGTTCATTTCCATGTACTGGAATTTCAGAAACTCATCATTTAATAACCCTTGGGAGCAAGTCTCACACATTCATCATTTTATGTGCTTAAATAATTGTTCTACGCACATAGTATGCTTGCTTAACAATGCCTTCTTTTATTCCATATTTTCTAGTTTATCTGTCATATCATGTATTTGTAAACCATTTATGTAATTGTTACCTTATTCATATTATTCATGCATATGAATCAACATGAAGAGGAACTAAAAACTAATTACCCAAAGTGGTATGGGACACCTTGGGTAATGGGAAATGAAAATGGTATTACCCAAAGTGGTATGGGACACCTTGGGTAATATGAAATGAAAATTAAATATTCAAAGTGGTATGGGACACCTTGAATATCTGACCTTATCAACATGTGAGAAATGTATGGGACTACCCAGAATGGGGTCCGGTAAGAAGAAAACCCTCCAGGTTGGGGACTGGTTAAAGTAAGCCCTCCGGGTTGGAGAACGGTAAAAGTAAGCTCCTCGATGCATCGATAGTTCTCGAGACAGTCAGATTGGGTTTTTACCCTTAGGTCATGGCACAAGGCCTTGACACAAAGACCATGAGTCCTTCAGCATACATTTCTTTGTTTATGACCAACCTAGTGATTATTCCGATTAGAGGAATAACCTTGGTTATAGAACCTTACCTATGAGTATCAGATAAAAAAAAACACAAGACATATGATATGGCAATGTTGATGCACGACCAATTTCTTTTCCAGAACTTCATTCCAAATGTTGTATTTCAATTATCATGTCATGATGTGCATATTTTGTGTAGATGATGCGCTTGTGCGCGACTCTGATGACATTTTCATCTTGTTGTTCATGCACACCTTTCTTGTTAATGGACACTTAAATTAGTATAACCCATGTATTTTTATTTGCATGCTTGTCTTGTCTATTATGTGGGTTCCAGCTAAGTGATCTAGTGTGTAAATATGAAGTGCTTTAACCGTGTTGCATAACATTTTGTTTGTCTTAAAGTTTTTCCTTTAAGAAAACATTTTAAGTATGGAAAAGTATTTTCAAAATGGTTTTCTAAGGCTGTATTTATGTATTTTCAAAAACCCCTTACCGAGTATTTCAATGCTCACCCTATGTTTTATGTTAAAATTTTTACAGGGTGATAGAGCCTTTCCAAGACTTGGATGGTTGTTATTAGCTCAAAAATAAAGAAGCAAAGCTGTTGTCTCTGATACTCCAGGATCTAAACCAGAAAGTTCCTCCTGATGGGTTATGATGTGTGACTTATTTGTTTCATTTGTACGAAATAAATTGCACACCATAAACGAAGCACCGGCACCGGGCTACCGGGGTCGGGGCGTCATACAATGAGATTGTCAACATTATGAGCTCTATTGGTAAAGCTGTTCCAGTAAAGGAACAAATCTTGAGGATATTAATATGTCTTCCAGAAATATGGAGAGGCACATCAGTTTCAATTAGATAATCATGTGATATTGGTACTCTTCCTGTTAAATAATTAATTGGTAAGCTTATGATGTATGAAGAAGAACTCAAAGTGAATAAGGAATAAGATGATGAACCAAAAAGGAAGTCAGTGGCTTTTAAGTATACTTCCTTGAGGAGAAAGGACAAGGAGAAAGTATACATACCAACTGAAAGATCATCAAGTGAAAGTTCATATTCTGACAGTGATGCAGAGATGGCTCAAATATCCAGAAGATTCAATAAGTTCTACAAGAAAAATAAATTCTTCATAAAATCAAATTACAAAGGAAAATATGATAACAAAGGTCATTGGAAGAAAGATTGGAAGAAGTCTGATAAAAGTGATGAGATTATCTGCTATGAATGCAAAAGGAAATGACATATAAAAGCAAACTTTCCAAAATTGAAGTTCAAAAAGAAATATGACTACAAGAAAAATAAGTACAAGAAAGATATGAAAGCTACCTGAAGTGCTTCAGAAGACAGCACAAGTGAATCTGAAATTTCTGACTCTGAAAAGAATCGTGCTAACATGTGTTTTATGAAAAACACATCTGAGGTAACATTGGACACTCCTGCTTTAAATTCATATTATTCTGGAGTTGATTCTGATTCTGAATCAGAAAATATGTCTAGTGAAGAGTTATTTGAATATTGTAATATGCTAGAAGAAACATGTAATGAATTGAAGGAAAAGTATAAAGCTTTAAAGAAACAACATGCTCTAAATAGCTCTGTAAAATCTGCACTTGATGTAGAAAAGGAAAAGAATGCTCAATTACTGAAGGAAAATAATGAACTGAAATTGTCTAATGAGAAATTAATAAAGGACTTAGAGAAATTCACAAATGGAAAAGATACACTTACACAAATGTTAGGAAAACAAGTGGCATAAAAATATACCACTAGAATTGGCTATCAGCCTGGACAGAGACAGTTTACTAAAACTAGATTTATTCCTAAATCTGGACAGAATACTGCTACTTATAATTTTAGAAATTCATATGCTTAATATAGTTATTCAATTGGTTATAGATCAAATAAAGTTTATATTTCAAAATCTATTGATTATGTAAAATATTTGAGACCCATAAGACACATTTGGGTACTTAAAGCTTTGATTGCTAACCTGTTTGGACCCAAGAAAATCTGGGTACCAAAATCATTCTCTGTTTAAACCTATTTTGTAGGAAAATTGCTTGAAGAGTTCTCATAAGAAGGTATGGTACTTGTACAGTGGATGTTCAAGGCATATGACTGAAGATTACTCATGCTTCAAAAGTTTAATCAAAGTTGATGGAGGCCATGTCACCTTTGGTGATAACTCTAAAGGAAAAATCATCGGCCTAGGCCAGATTGGTAACACTGATTCAGTTTTAATTTCCAAAGTTTTATTTGTTGATGGACTTAAATATAATATTTTGATTATTTATCAGCTGTGTGATGATGGTTTTAATGTTAAATTTGAAAATTATTCTTTTAATGTTTTTAACTCTAAAAATGTTTTAGTATTTTCTGCTTTGAGAAATGAAAATGTTTATGCTATTGATTTGAATTCTTTAGCTAAACAAAACATTACCTGTTTAAATGCTTTCATAAAGAGTCTTGGATATGGCACAGAAGATTAGGACATTTCAATATTTATTCACTTAGAAAAATGACTAGGAAAAACTTAGTTAGAGACCTACCTAAACTTGAATTCCCAGCTGATAAAGTTTGTAATCCCTATTAAAAGGGAAAGAAACATAAAGTTTCTTTCAAATTAAAGAAAGAAGTTTCAAATTCTCAACCTCTCGAGTTGGTTCACATGGATTTGTTTGGACCTTCTAGAGTTTGTAGTTTAAATGGGAAGCACTATGTCTATGTCTTAATAGATGAATTTTCTAGATATACTTGGGTATACTTCTTAGCTCACAAAAGTGAAGCTTGTTCTTACTTTATTAAATACTCAAAGTCTATAGAGAACCTTAGTGGACTTAAGATTAAGACCTTGAGAAGTGACCATGGTTTTGAGTTTGAAAATCACGAGTTTGAATCTTATTGCTCACACAATGGCTATAGTCACAACTTTTCTGCCCCTAGAACACCTCAACAAAATGGTGTAGTAGAAAGAATAAATAGAACCCTTCAAGAGATTGCTAGAACAATGATTAATGAGTATGACCTACCTGTTTACTTTTGAGCTGAAGCTGTAAATACAACTTGTTATATTATCAATAGAGTCTTGATTAGACCCGTTCTCAAGAAGACCCCTTATGAGTTGTGTAACAATATGAAACCTAAGGTTAATTACTTCAGAGTTTTTGGTTTCAAAGTCTTTATTCTTAATACAAAGGATAATCTTTACAAGTTTGCATCTAAAAGTGATGAAGGAATTTTTCTTGGTTATTCTTTAACTAGAAAAGCCTATAGAGTTTTCAATAAAAGAACCAAATGTGTGTAAGAATCTATTCACATCAAGTTTGATGAAACTGATCCACATGAACCTAAGTCTTCTCTTGAAAATCTTGAAGAATAATTGTTTGTTCTGGACCTTAATGACAAAAATAATGAACCTGCTGTAAAGACATCCAGTTCTGGAAACTTTCCAGAACATGCTTCAGTTGAACCCGAACTTAGATAAGAGCCTGAGATTTCTAGTCCTACCTTTCCTAGATCAATTAGGATTCTAAAGAATCATCCTTTGGATGCTGTTGTTGGTAATCTTGATAGAGGGACACAAACTATAGCTTATCTAAGAAACCAGGTTGAACATCAAGCCTTTCTTTCGAAATTATAACCTAAAAATATCAATGATGCAATCAATGATGAATTTTGGGTAATGACTATGCAAGAAGAATTAAATCAATTTGAAAGAAGAAAAGTATGGGAATTAGTTGATAGACCCAAGGACACTTTGACCATAGTCACTAAATGGGGTTTTAGAAACAAAGTTGATGAGTCTGGAAATATCGTTAGAAACAAATCTAGGTTAGTTGCACAAGGATAGAGTCAAGAGAAAGGTATAGACTATGAGGAAACCTTTTCTCCTGTAGCTATATTAGAAGCTATAAGGATTTTACTTGCCTATGCTACTCATTTGAATTTCAAGTTATATCAAATGGATGTCAAAAGTTCTTTTCTAAATGGTTTTATAATTGAAGATGTTTTTTTTGAACAACCACCTGGATTTACTAATCCTCATTTTCCGAATCAAGTTTTCAAACTTTCTAAAGCTTTATATGGTTTAAAACAAGCTCCAAGAGCTTGCTACGATAGAATTAGTAATTTTCTTATTTCAAAAGGTTTTATTAAAGGTATTTCTAATACAACTCTTTTTATTAAAAGAATTTCTAAAGATTTTTTGATAGTACAAATCTATGTTGATGATATTATTTTTGGATCTTCTAAACATTATTTATGTACTGATTTTTCAAAGAGTATGCAAAATGAATTTGAAATGAGTTTAATGGGAGAACTCAAATATTTTCTTGGATTTCCAGTTTTTCAAAATGAAAATGGTATTATTTTGAATCAAAGTAAATATACAAGGGATCTTTTAAAACATTTTGGTTTAGATAGTATTAAGTAAAGTGATACACCTATGAGTACTGTCTGTAAATTGGACATTGATGAAACTGAGAAACCAGTGGATCAAACCAACTACAGAGGTATGATTGGAAGCTTACTTTACCTTACTGCTAGTCAACCGGATATTATGTTTAGTGTGTGTATGTGTGCAAGATTTCAAGCTAATCCTAAAGAATAACATTTGCTTGCTGTTAAAAGAATTTTTAAGTATCTTAAACATACTGCAAATTTGGGTTTGTTTTATCCAAAAGGACAATCTTTTGAATTAATGAGTTATTCAGATGCTGAATTTGCTGGTTGCAAGTTGGATAGAAAAAGAACATTTGGAACATGTCATTTATTAGGAAAATCTTTAGTATCTTGGTGTAGTAAGAAACAAAATTCTGTAGCTTTGTATACTGCTGAAGCAGAGTATATAGCTGCTGGTAGTTGCTGTGCACAAATTATGTGGACGAAACACACTCTTTTGGACTATGGATATCAATTTAGACATGTATCTATTAACTGTGATAACACTAGTGCCATTAAAATTTCAAAGAATCCTGTGCCTCACTCTAGGACCAAAAAAAATGATGTAAGACACCATTTCTTGATAGATCACTACCAAAAAGTTGATATTACTCTTGAATTTATAGGTACTGAACATCAATTAGCTGACATTTTCACAAAGCCTTTAATTTCGGATAGGTTAATTTACATTAGACATGAGTTAGGAATGTTTAACCTTGACCGGTAGAAAACTCACCGATATACCTCACCGATATGAAACCTCACCGATATGAAACCAAACCGATATACCGCACCGATATGAAACCTCATCGATATACCTCACTGATTATTGGACCTCACTGTTAGGAATTCTCACCGGTATACCCTACCATTAAGTATACACTGTTTTAAACTTCTGTTTGCTGCCATAATCTATATCGTTTATACTTTACTTATTATATTTTAATTATTTATTTTATGATTCCTAAATGATAAAACTAAGTCTTAATTACTTCTCGATCCACCTCAAGCCCTTCACCCTCAAGCCTTAGCTCACGAATCTCTTGAAAAACCTAAGTTCCTTGAACTAGAGATGGAAAAAACCAAACTCCCTACTGTTAGAGATGACATTGATGAGCCAAATGTGAAGAAGCAGAAGACAAAGCTAGAAGAAAGTAGCAGTATCAGTAGAACAAGGTCAAAAAGGCAACCAGTGAACCCGCACTTACAAAATAGAGTTATTGTGATTGAAAAAGAGCTATGTGTAGAATGGCTGTTGTCTAGTAGATCGTTAGTTCTAGAGGTACTGGAAGATCAGAAGTGGGTAGAATTATTCTCAAATAACAATGGCCCCTACTATCCGAAGCTGGTGAAACAGTTCTATGAGTTTGTAAGTTTTGAGAAATCTGATGAAGAAAACATAATGGTTTCATGGGTAAATGGAAAGGAGATAGATTTTTCTTCTATTGAGTGGGCTGAATGCCTGAAGGTTCCACTCAAAGGTTTTTCTGGATACTTTTCAAAATTAGTACCACCTACAAGTGACATATTTGATTACGAGACTGCCTTAGAGGAGCTCACTAGTAGTGGAAAGTAAAGACAGGTGGTGGCTTCTGAAATAGATGGAGAGAACAGATTGTTGTTCAAGTTTGTTCAACATGTTTTAATTCCAAGGAGGGGGGACTTTGCAAATTTAAGATATCAAGATATCTATCTGTTACATCTCTTGAGACATGGTGTAAAAGTAAATCTGTGCAGGCTGCTAATGATTCAAATGGAGGATATGATTAGGAAAAAATCAAAGACCAATGCCTTATTCTTTTCCAAGTTAATCTCAGTAATGATTAAGGTAAAAGGAGTAGCAGAGTCTTAATATGAGACAATAGTGGTAAGAAAAAACTTATGTATCACAATAACTGTATATAAATACATGAAGATAAACTGGAACCCATGGAGAGGAGAGTGGGTTAATGATGATAAGAAGCTATATGATAAGTTCAATCCTGTGGATCATCCTTCAAGACCTAAGGATGTGAGGGATCTAGGTCTGAGACCTGATGAAGAAGAGCCACAGTATAGTGATGATTCAGAAGAGGAAGATTCCTCTGTAGAAAATGGAGGAGATCCTAACTTTCCTCCTAGTCTAACTCCTAAAATTGTATCACAAGAAAAGGAGAGTTCTTCTATGAACCTACCCAATACATAAACTACTTTGGGTATAATTAATAAAGAAGCACCTGTGGATGAGAAAGACCAATAGAAAGTAGATCAGGAAGATGCAGCTCAAGAAAATGAAGAAGAAATTAATGCAAGTGAAGCATATGTTTTTGTTAGTTTGATCCTTATTCCACTGATTGGAAATTCCCTAATGCCTGTTGAGGAATTTGATGAAGTTGATAGACCTTTACCTATTCCTGAGGAACCTCCTGCTGTTGCAGAATTAGAGATCATTGTGCAAGATTCTGATGAGGAAGACCGGACTGATGAGGGTGTTGTTTCTATATAAAAAAATGCACCAGTTGAGGGGGAGCATCTAACCAAGTTTGGCAGTGTTTCAGTGGCTGTTGAGTTTGAAGACTGGGCAGAGGACCTAGGGTTTGTAGTTTGTGGATTAGATTATCTAGACTCTGATAATGAGACATCCCTTTGGAGACCAAAAATCAATTATGATATCCAGTCTAAGATATTACTTGAATATGTGGTAAGAACACATGATCTGGATAAGCTAAAGTCAGATCTCAAAATCAGTTTTGTGAAAGAAATAAGGAAAATGGAGCTTCACTGGTGTCATCTATTCAATCAATTATGAATGAATCTGTGGCTAGTATAGTTTCTGAAAGAGCACCTGTTATGGTTTCACTTGCTGATATGATCACCAGAGATGACTTAGAATCCTTAAAGGATGAGCTGAAAGAGTCTTTGAGTGCTTCTGTTGCTGAGTTAAAGAATCACTTTGTTGAAGAAATGAGAAATTTGGAAAAGTCTTTCAAACTCTCTATTGGTTGTAATGTGTCAACCTTTGTGGAAAAGATAGTAGATGAAGTCACAACTTTCCATACTCAAGTATCTAAATTGGAAAAGGATATTGAAGTTATAAAACAATCAGTTGTCTCTCTGGAATCCTATATGAGTTCAAAATCTCAAGCAGAAAAGGATTTAGCTTATGTGAAGAGTGTGGTGAGCCAGATGGTTTCTGTTTTTGAAGGTTTTAAAAAATCTATGGAGAATCATATTGGTGCCCAAGATTCTGCAGTGAAAAATATTATTAGTGGGATAACTAAGAGTTTCAAGGAAACTGTAACCTTCTCTCTTGGTTCTCTTGCTTCTAAACCTTCAGTGGATTTGGATTAGATTAGAGCTTTGATGAAGGAGGAGCTTGGTTCAACATTAACCAGGGGCTCTATGGACTCATCAGATCTGACCAATGTGGTGACTTCTACTCGAGATACCACTAGAGATATTATAAATATTATTTAAGACTATATGAGAGAAGCTTCTGCTTCTCAGAAAGAAGTGAAAGACAAGGTAGATTACTATTTCCAAAGGGTTTACACCAAGCATCAGCTCAATAATTATTTCAATCTTATGTTAGAAAATATGAAGCTACCACCAGTAAATCAAGCCTTCAGGGAACAAGTCAGCAAGATCAGAGAGTTAACCCCTACACTGGAAAAATTCATGGAAAACAAGGATGATTTCATTTCTACCATGGAAAGAGGAGGAGGAATAATTATGGATTTCAGAAATCTCTTGTTTCCTTTCTTGCATGTCGATGCTAGACCAGTGATTGTACCTCTAACTTTACCTGCATCTACCTCTACTACTTCTCCTATTCAGATGACTCCAGCCCAAGCCATTCAAAGCCTTACTCCTATGATCACTCAGAGAACTACATAGTACAGGCCTTGAACAGTTTCAGTATCTCAACCTCCTCTGATCATTTCTGGTGTTCCTAAGCCTTCACCTGCATCCACCTCACCTGAATCCTCCTTTGATCCCAAGGGGAAATCTCATTATGAGGATGTGGATTGATCAGTGGTTAGGATTTTTTGATAGGAATCACTTGTATTTATTTTTTCTTATTTATGTATTTCTTTGTAAGTGTTTTCTCCAAGGAATATAAGTGATCTTAATTTCTTTTCCTTCTGATTCTTCTTTTCTCCTGTTTTTTTCCTTCTTGTCCCACTTTTTGATTATCACAAAGGGGGAGAAATACTATCTAAGGGAAACATATCTGAGGGAGAACTAATATATTTAAGAAAAAGGGGGATAAATACTATCTTTTATGATCTTAATTCATTTTCCCTCTGGTATATGTGTTTTACATTTTATCTTTAGTACATGTATTTTATAATATATTGTTTTCTCTGATATAATTGGATTGAATGCAATATCCTCTGATACATTACGAATTATTTTTGTCTTATAATATCATAAGTTGTGATTATCAAAAAGGGGGAGATTGTTGACCTCACCTATTTTGATAATCCCAATTATGTTTTCACATACTTTGATAATCCCAAATAATGTTTATCTATATATTAATTATTTCAATCTATGAAATTCTATGAAATTCTATTATCAACCTGATAATAATATTAAAATAATCTTTGAAATATGTTAATCAATGTTTATCTATGTTTATATGAATTTTGAAATAATTCTAACTC
The DNA here is from genome assembly GCA_963277665.1 of Viscum album. NCBI lineage: Eukaryota > Viridiplantae > Streptophyta > Magnoliopsida > Santalales > Viscaceae > Viscum > Viscum album. Next base: position 348,966,455 of record OY728157.1, on the reverse strand, counting down.
AATCAGATATGTTTTGCATAAAGCAGATAAGTGTTAAGTCACTGATATGCTTATAGCTACTGATACTGATCTACCGGTACTTAGTCTACCGATAGATATAGTCACTGATAAGCAAAGGTCACTGATACGCAGAGCTACCGGTATGTATAAGTCCACTGGTAAGCACATGTCACTGATAGATCAAGTCCACCGATAGAAGCAAAGCTACCAATAGAAGCAGAGCTACTGATAGAACAAGTATACTGATAGAACAAGTTTATCGATACAGAGTCATGAATACAAAATGAACCACCAATACAAAAGAGCCACAGATACAAGCGAGCTACCGATAGACCAAGAGCTACCGATAGAAGGAGTCACTGGTATATAGAGCTACTGATACACAGAGTAATAGTTAACGATATAAGGAGCTACTGGTATAAGGACAAAGAGCTACCGATAGGAGCTCACTACTATACAAAGTCCACCATTACATATCTACCGATAGAAGGATACTAATCGAAGAATTCCAGTCACTGATTCCTAAACTCTACTTTTGTCAATATTATTTATTTATTAAGAAACGATCATATTTGATGATTTTAATGCAATCAATGTTATTTAATGATATTTGTTGGCATGTCAGGAAACCGTACCTCATACCTGTAAAAAGGTAATCATTCCCATTTTCCGGAGCTGAAATCTATAAAAGGAAGGAAAAATGACGTGCAAGGTGTGGATAATAATACAAAGGGAACAAGAAGGGAAAAAGAAGGCTTCAAAGTGGTGCATACATAAATACTACATCCATACTAGAAGAACACTGTACATACATGAAGCCATTCATTCAAGAAGAGAACACAAGCTGAACGTCAGTCAAGGAGTGAAGAACTACAACGAGCTCTTCATGCACTCAAGCTAATCAAGATGAACCTGAAAACCAAGGAAGCAAAGGACACTCTATTTTTCAGACAAAAAACAGAGAAGGACTCAGAACCATTTATGAAAAATCAAAAGGAGTCCATAGCTGCACTTCAAATCACTAGATCATTTTAAACTCATATCTCTTCTCTTAGTGATTCTTTTATTTACATTTTGAGCAGTGTGCATACTCTGTATATTTTATACACACACTATCTCCTATGCTAAACTAGATGATTTCTAAATCCTCACACAAACCTTCTATAACTCTGTTGTATCCCACTGTGGATAGTAGTATAGGTCAAGTAGGACCTGGATAGCCTGTGTGCTATTGTCCTTTTCCCCATGTAGAACTATGGTAGAGGTCTTAGTACCTGGATAGTCTTTGAACTGTTGTTTCCCCTGATCGAGGGTGTGGATCAAATTTATATAATTTTTTTGAGAGTACTAAGTCTTGTCTTGAGACTGAACCTCTTGTTTAAAACTGTTGTGCTTACTTATTTTGGTTTTAGCTTTTATTGAATATTCTACTGCTAATTACTTTGAAATATAAAATTATTTTAAAGTTACTTTGATAGTTAATCTAGAAAGTGTTTTTATGTACTGTAAAGAATTAGGTTAGGTTCAAAAGTTAATTAATCTTCAGATTAGATTAACTGAGAACTAATCAATCTTTTGAGAATCTAACTGACCCTTTATAGTTTTACAAATTCACTACAGATTATCCTGTTTTTCAATTTGGGGGATTTTAAGAGAAATATTTTAACAGAAATTTTTAATTGGAACTCAATTCACCCCCCTCTTGAGTATCCACTCTGACCAACAGTTTAAATTATTTACGAAGAGACTATTTGTGATGAGAGCCGTCGCAAAATAACTTCAGACACATTAATTACTGTCGGCGGTTAAAAGGGTATTTGCGACCGGACCCGTCACAAATAGTAACCTACCGACACACTATTTGCGACGGGGGGGGGGGGGGGGAGGGGGTGCCTCCCCAACGCAAATAGTATTTACCGCCGCTGGGCGTTTGTGACGGGGAGGCACCCCCCATCACAAATAGTATTTACCGCTGCCGTGTATTTGCGGCGGGGAGGCACCCCCCGTTGCAAATACCCTTCCTGCGGTTTGGCGTGCAAACTGCACTAAACATTTTGTGACATGACCCCTTTTCCCATCGAAAATAATTAGTTATTTTCGATGGGTTGATGTCTCCATCGCAAATAACCTTTTCGAAGGACTATTTGTGATGAGATCTATTATCGTCGCAAATAACTTGTCACAAAAGGTCATTTTTCCCATAGTGGAGGAAGCAAGATTTCTCCTAGGTTCATTGGACCTTTTGAGTTGTTGGAACAAGTTGGAAAGGTGGCATATCAGCTGGTGTTTCCACCATGGTTGGAGAAGATCCACGATGTCTTCCATGTCTCTCAGCTCCATCGGTATCTACACAATGACTCCCACATCCTTGACTGGGGAGAGTTGGATATCGATGATGACGTGAAGTTCATGGAATGACAGGTAAGAATTGAGGATCGTAAGGAGAAGGAATTTTTTGGACATACCATTCCTTTGGTTTGTGTGTTATGGAGGATTGGTGGCCTCAAGGAGAGTACTTGGGAGCAAGAAGCATAGATGCATGACCAGTACCCAGAACTGTTCTAAGTTTCATTTCTATGTTTTACTTTGTGCTTTGTTTTATGATGCAATGCTTGACCTTGTTCATTATCAGATAAGTTGTTTCCCTATTCTCTGAATGTTTGCGAAAAAGTCCTTACTATGGGAAGGGGAGGACTTGATACCTAATCAAGACGCATTAATATGGATGCGATTAAACCCGTGCGGGTGAGTCAGTGCTTCCCAAAGCATAAAGTATCTCGATATGGAGGAAGGATCTCCCTAATCCATGTGTTTGGAAAGTGTGACCCTTGGTGTTTGTGCAGTTGTTTGGGATAGTGGGGAATTAGAGTTTCTAAAGTTGTTCAGGAGATAGATGAAATGGAGGTGTTCCTGGATGATAGTGTTTTCACTCCAGCTTTCGAATAACACTAGTGGTCTGCTCCTGAGAGGTATCTTAAGGGATGGTTATTCGGACCCCCTTTCTTCTGGGTTAGTTTTGAATTCTCAAAAATGATAATAGTTTAAGAGGTATCTGATGTAATGACCCAGATTTCCCAGGGCCTTTAATTTGTGAAAAACCAGCGTTGAGGGTGTTTTGGGAGGCAATGGTAGCTAATTTCAAGAGTTTTCCAAATTTCCAGTTTTTCCATCTATGACTCAGAGTGTCGGCATTGGTGTGTTGGTGTGTCAGCATTTCAGTGCGTCAACATGTTAGTGCGCCAACATGTCAGTGCATTGGTGAGTCAAGGGCATCGACATTAGTGAGTCAAGAGCATCAGTATTGGTGAGTCAAGGGCGTCAGTATCAGCAAGTCAGGGCATCAGTTGGTCATGGCGTCAGTAGGTCTGGGCATCGATAGGTCAGGGCATCAGTAGGTCATTGCGTCATTAGCTCAGTGTCGGTGGCTCAACGTCGGTAGGTCGCGTCGGTAGCTCATCCATCGGTGACTCATATGCAGTTTTCCCAGTTTTTCCCAGTTTTCCAGTTTCACCCCTCTTATGTCTTATTTGACGTAAACCAAATTTAAAGCCTTGTTTGGGCGTTTTTAAGAGAATTTTGAAGGATATTCAGTATATATTTAATATCCTAACGTTCCAAGGGTTTTGAGATACTCAAACCATGTAATATTGACCATGATCTCACGATTAATGGATTTTGAAACCGTTCTTCCTTTAAAATAGGATCTGGCTCTTCAAAGCCACAATATTCTCTTCCTATTATGTTTTTCATTCCATATTAGTGAGCCTAGAGTCTTCCTCCCAAGATGATTCATACACCTATGCTAGACACTCTCCTTCTCAGTTGTCTTGGAGTTCTTTCCTACTGCTTGCACAATCCCCTGTTCTTGATGCAAAGAAGAGTTTGGTCACCTGTTTCTTCAGGTAGAGATTTCTTCTTCCTATCTTTAATTATGCATCATGTAGGGTGGGTTTATAAATGAATAATTTTGAAGAACAGGTGAATAATTCTCTTAAAACAAGAAATAAATAAGAAGGGAATATGATCAAAAGATAATGGGACCAATGAAATAACGGTCTGAGAGTGGTTTGATGTTTGATATCCCATTTTATTTGTTATCATTGATTATTTTATGGTTGATGTGTCTATATGAATTCTAAAAATCATGGCCTTTGGTGGTCTTTTCTAGCACACTGGTGGTGCTCTATTTTTTTTCGTTATGATGTTTGATAATTAACTGTACCATAAAATCTACTTAAATAAATACACTTGGTTGATTAAATGGATGCCCCAGGATCAAACCTATTCGGCGATCACCTCGGTTATTTAAAGTTAAATTAAATAACCCCGTTGGATAAATCTGAATACCCTTGGCTTGATGGTGTGTCTGTTTGCTATGTGTTTTGTGGGGTTCTAGTCTTGTGTAGGTTGTGGGTACATGGGTGGACGAAGAAGTTGGTTCTGTGAGAAGGTAGTGGTATGTGTACGCAGTAGGCCTGTTGTTTAATGGTAGTTGTTATGGGATTTGTGTGTGGGGTTGTGCGGGAGGTGTGTTGGTATCCCAGTTTGAGAGACCAATTGATTGTGAAATGGATGGACTTGTAGGCAGCGAAACTACCTTTTTCTGTGTTGTGGCCATCAAATGACATTGGGCAGTGGGACTGCGGGGTGGTTATGGACTTTTTATGCAGTTGGTCTACATCGGGAAATATTAGGATTGTGTGGTATAACATTGAATAATGATAGTTGGTAGTGGTTGAGTGGGGGTGTACAATGGGACTACAAATCTGGTTTTGTTTGTTGTTTTGATATGGTTGTGGTTGGTAGTTTCCCGGTAGTGCTGGAATAAATTAAAGCGAATACCTAAATTAATAAATGGTAGGTGGTTAAATGAAAGTGGGTTTGGGTTATTCTTTGGTAGTGGCTGTTGTGTGGTTGTGCATATAGAGGTAGATGCAAATGTGGTCTTGTATGAGTTGGTTGTCTGTCGTGAGGACCTATAGGTTGGGCTGAGTGTTTGCTTACTTATATATATATATATATTAGTTCCTTATAATTTCTATACACACCCACCCTTTTTATCACCATGTGATGAACACCCCCATTTCATGGGGGAGGGTGTCTTTCCCAACATCCTGATGGGAGGATGGATGGCTGGTTACTGACTTTCTTCCTCACACCATCTTCCGGTTCTTACCGCTTGAGCGTATCCAGGCATGCTATAATAGATTGAGGCTTACCATAGTCCAAGATCATTTTTGTAGGTTTACTGTGGATGAGAGGCCTAGGTATCTGTGGGCCAGGATTTTTTTCCCAAGTGTCTTTAGGATGAGGCCCAGGTATCTTCGAGCGAGAGGCGTGGTTGTTGTGGCCCAGGTGTGTGTGGGTGAGATTGTGTGTGGTTTGCGGCCCATGTGTGTGTGGGTGGGCTGTGGCAGTGGGAATTCATATGGAAGAGTGGTAGTATAAATATGTTATCCATTAGGAATGAGTAGTTAACTAGTGGGAAAGTGGTGCGGGGTACCCAAATGTCAATGTGCTTATACTATTAGCTTACTTGAACTGCATTATTTGGTGTGTGTGACTTGGTGAGGCTAGGCTGGTTAGTACTCCTTGGTAGGTTCTTTGAGGTTCTACTATTTTACATAGGGACATTAGTATATTCCCCCAGTTTTTCACGAGTAGCTTTGGTTTCCCTATTGAGTATACTCGTATGCTCACCCTACGTATATAAATTGTTGTCAGGTTTCCAAGAGGACTTTGAGGACCGTGCTGGACTTTACTAGCTTGGGCGTTAGGATTAGTTGTTGTTTCTGCTTAGTCTCTTTTTATTTTGGTACTTATTTTGGTACTTTTGTTATACTTTTTATCAGCTTTACTATTGAACATGCATGTGGGAATGGATTTTGGATTTATTTTTACTTTTAGTATTTGGAGTTGCTTGGAATTTACCATCTTATATCTCGATTGTGTTTTATAAAAAGGGTAATGCCTTCCATATTATGTGAGATCCTATACCCTTGGTGTTAGTTTCCACTATGGGGCCTACTAAAGGTGGGACTTGGGGGTTATTATCTCTCCTTCATCTTGATGAAGTAAAGGTGGGGCACTTTTCCGTCCCTTCCCTCATCTTGAAGAAAGCAGGTCATGACAAAAACCCTAAGGATAATTTTAAGGAAACGATCCTAAAGTTTTTGTAAAGTATAGAGTGTGTGTTTTCTTATAAAATACACCCTTGTTTGGACATCTACATGTGGATGTGTCTCTAACATAGATGCACTTAATGGTAAACACCCTAAAAAATGATGGTTGAGTATCAATTCGATCTTCACTCGATACATGATGAGTGGGCCTAAGACTAGACAACTGGCTAGACACTCCCGAGGGATATGCTTTAGTTAATTGTAGTGACCCTGATCCTAGTAGCCCAGAGCCGATACCCGCTTTAATACATTGACATAAGATACAAGGAATCACATCCCAAAGGACCAAATTATTTAGTGGTTTTGTTAAACTAGATACATACACAATTCCCATATTAAATCTAAATATAAAAATTACAACACATTTTTTTTGAGAATATCATTATTCCCTCTAGAATATTCTTTCATATCTTTTTAGTATTCTTCATATATTCCTCATAAAGGAAACAAAATAAGGGTGAGATCAAATTCTAAGTAAGGGTTAAGTACTGTAACAACCCAATGTTTTTAAATGGAAATTTACTTCTTATGATTATGTCATATAATCACATGAAATCACAAAAAAATGAACTACTAAGTACTATGTGACCTTTAAACATACTTTTGAGACTTCTGTTTTTGGAATTTAAAAAATCTGACATTCACGGTTGCAGTCAGTAAGATGTTTGGAGTCTGATAAGACAAACTTAATTTTTAAAGAATAGTAACATACCCTTATGAATACTAATGTTACCCTTATGAATAGTGATATACCCTAATTAATAGTAACATTACCTATGATAGTATATAAATAATATTCAAGTGAAAGTACAATGTATCTATATTTTAGAATAAGTAAATAAATGTTTTAAAACTGTTTTTTAGAATAAATTCTGTTTTTAATTAAATATTAAATTAATCATATTTAAAAAATTATTTTTGAAAAATGGATTTCATTTTTGGATTCTACACGTCAAAAAATAGTTAGTATGAATTTTTGGTATTTTTCTGAAATACTTGATTTTTTGGTGAATAGTAAAATACATTGATTTACTGTATAAATACATTATAATTTAAGTACACTATTCCTGACATCATAAGTTATGTAACCAAAATAATCTCGAACTAAAATGCATTTATTAATATTCTTGGTCATGGAATCATCAATATTTCTTGTCTTATGAAAAAATAATAAACTAATTATTATAATATTATGAAAACCCTCATCTTCTCCACTATAAATACCACCCCTCATTACCTCTTCTCTTCACTCTTCTCAAACCTTGTGCCTTCACTAAATTCTATCCAAATATCTCCCAAATATCCCTCCCCACATCCAACATCCCTTGGTCTTCTAAAAAGACAAAATCCTCTCCCCTTAAGAGGCTCTCAAGGAAGACTGATTCAAGAGGTAAATTCCTCTTTTCAATTATTTTACATTCTTTTCAAGTTATTTTGTTTACTTCTCTATCCTTATCTATCCTCATCCAAATGTTATGACAACTACAGTACCTTAAATTTACTGTAATGTTGTTATTATAATGGAATAATTTATTATCATCTCTCCTTTACCCTTATTTTATTTTAGTAGTAATGAAACCATCCGAGATGTGTTAATTTACCACATTCAAGGACGATGGGTTGTAAATTTATGTTACCATATTAAATTATGGTCAGGAAAACATTTTCATGGTTGAACTAGACCATAATATATGTATTCTTTCTCATATATGGTTCTATAATCCTTTTTTACACATGGTTTTTATTTATAAAACAAAACATGTTCATTGTGGTGAAAAACCCACCAATTAACCCAAAAGGTTATCACTCAAGTTTTATATAAGGATTCAACTTCACTCCAAGTAACCAAATTAAATTTGCAACCATGTAATCTCATATGTTTTCACTAATTTCATATAACTTCAATTCTGGACAACCACTTTCATCTTACATGTTTATCCATTCATGAAAATAAGTAAATCGATCATAAAAACCAAGAAAACAAACAGACCCGAACAATGAAATTGAACCACTTAACCCATCAAAAAATATCATGAATGAAGTTAAAAAGATTATAATAAATATTTTACATATATAATAGGTTCTGGAATTATTAATTAATGAACCTAATTTTATTATTCAGTTAATTAATATCAAGTAGAGAACACCACCAGATTTAAGGTAATGGATCCTCTCTATTTCACTTTTACTCAAGATTGTCCTCTATGTTATTCCATTTTATGTGTAATTAATAGTGATGGGGTATGATTAAGTACCTCCCCCATACTATCCTCATTATGTTTAAATGATGATAAACCCCTTTCTATCTCATTAATCCCTCTTAGGTACACACGATACCATGCTGATATTTCGTAAGGGATTCAACCCGGACCTCCTTTATTCCTTAGAGTTTATTTATCTTTATTTTTAATTAAATGAGGTTATATATTCTTCTTATATTCATATTCTAAATTCTATGTGAATTTTCCAAACTTATGTATCAATTTCCATTCATCATTCTCTTTCAGGGATATACATGTTTTTAAGTGATTCCCTCCTCAATACTTCCCGATAAGAAAACCTGTTTTAAGGGAAGTTCCGGAATTCTTACCTGATTTCAAGTGAACTCTACTTATATTTTAAGACAAAATTGTCTTTTTAAAACAAGTATTTTTATTTTGAAAAACTTCTTGGTTCACTTCTGGTTTTCTATATAAGATTTTTCCCTTTTCTATTTTAAAGGCTCTATAGTATTTTCCTTAAAACCGCTCAAAAATGTTTTGATGCTAAAATTTATTGAATAATTTTCTTACATGTGGTCACTTATACTTGACATCACTTATAATGATACATTACTATTTTCCCTTATGAATTTCCATATATATTTTAGTTTCTTTCTTTCATGGACTTTTATGATTCGACCATTTGTTATGCTTTATGACATGATTGTGGTACCCAATTCTTTCCATGGGTAACCATTATGTTTATGTAAGATTTATTATGTATGATTACTTATGTGAAAAAAAAATTCATGAAAATTTAATATGGGTGCACCCATATAGCACTCTAATGCATTGGTTAAAGTTAAGTCTCATGAGATGTTATGTGCGGCGATCTTGGTGATTAGCCTTGGCTTGTGATACTATGTGAAACGATCTTGGCGGTTAGCCTTGAATTGTAATAAAGTCATGTTTTATGTTATTGACACATTTCTATAACTCCATGTTTATATGTTAAGGTTTTACATGTTAAATTCCTTTTTATATCATCATGTTATGCCTTCTATTCCTTGTAATAATCCTTTTTTCTTATGGTTATTCCCTTACTGGGCTATTTAGAATTTCCCTTTGTTCATGTGTTCCCCAGGGTACCCTATGCAGATGTTTGAGCACAATGGAAGTTAGGAGATTAATTTAAAGATTAAATAAAGAAGTGTTATTTAGTCTTAGTTTTTTAGTTTTATGTACCTAGTCTTCAAAGACACTAAACTTCATGATCCTTGGATTATACTCTGTTGTATAATTATGTTTAAAATCATGTAATGTCTTATGTAAAAGTATAGGGTTGATATAGTTGGTATCAGAGGATGGTCTAGTTATTTTTGGAGATTAGGAATAGAGCACTTTAGTAAGAACCTTAAGGATGAGACTAAGTATTATAAAAAATCACTAAATTTTGGTAAGTATAGAGTAAGTAATTTATCAAGAAAAAACATCCATGTATGGATACAAATAGGTAGAGGTGGCTTTGGAACATATGTACCTAGGGGTGAAAACTCTAACAAAGAGTTTCAGGCCTGACCCAGGGTATCCTGGTACATGACAACGAGCCTTGCTGCACTCTTGGTTTGACACTCCTGGGAGATATGCTTTGGTAAATTCATGAGTTTAGTATAAACCATTATTAAAGGAATAAAAAAAGACCATAAGAATATAAGTTAAGAAATAGATCAAGGATAACCTAGATTAAAACATAGGGAATCACAAGTTAGGATATACTTCTCCTTTACAAGTTTATCCTCTTATGTTTAAAGATACATTTTATGATGAATATATAAGTATTAAAGCCCTATAATTATAAGTTATTTTTATTATTAATGGTGGGAAATAGAAGAACACATGCCAACAATCAATGTTATAGGAAATGTGACGATTTCTCTAATGATATGCCTGATATGATGGGAATGGGTTCTAAAAAATTCATGATAGTAATTGCTCAGTTGGATCAAGTTATGAATAATAACTTTAATCATGTGGAACACCCTCCTCCACCAAGTAAAGAGAAAGTTTCCGTTGAATAATTCATGTGACGAAGGCCTCCCATGTTTAGCAGATCTTCTAATCCCCTCCTTGTAGAATAGTGGATTAACTCCATTGAAAAGATATTATCCATCCTCCAGTGCTTGGAAGAAGAGAAATTTGTACTGGCGGTCTATTTTTTTGATGAGGAAGTTGATAATTGGTGGAAACTGATCTAGAATAAAAATTCCTAAGAGGAAATTGATTCCATGGATTGGGAGGAATTCAAGATGATGTTTTCAATAAATATTTTCCTTGAACCCTCTATCTCAAGATGGAAAGAGAGTTCCTTGGACTCAATCAGAAGGAAGATGATTCCATCAGGGCGTATGAATAAAACTTCACAAGGCTTTAAAGGTACACCTATGGCATTGTCTTGAACACCGAAAGCAAGGTGGATCACTTATTTAGTGGACTAAAGCTGAGTCTATGAAAAGTTTTGGCAATTAGAGACTTCAACCGTTATGAGGAGGTTGTCCGTTATGCCCTCATGGTTGAAATAGATTTTTGAGAACTTCAGTGTTCTCGTGGGCCCAGTGACAAGAAGAAGAAAATAGAGAACAAAACGGTCGGTTCAACAACAAAATCCCATGATGAAAAGAAGCCTGACTATCCAACTTGTAATTTTTTTGGGAAGAAGCATCTTGGGAACCATCTAAAGGGAACCAAGAATTGATTAAGATGTGAAAAGTTGGGACATATGTCTAAGAAATTCCAATGGGATATGAAGAATCTTGTTAATGTGGAAGAAGAGAGGAATGTTTAGATCAACACTCATCCTGTAGTGTAGTGTTACAACTATAAGGAGCATCAACATTACGAGAACAATTTCCCTAATCCAAGGGTTGTTGGAGGTAATCAACAACAACCTCCAAGGAAACAAGGAAGTGATTATGCCAACACTAATGATGATGTGGAGCCAGAAAATGATGTGTTGACAGGTATACTAGTTATTCATTCAAGAATAGTGAACATACTATTTGATTCTGGTTCTATGTATTCTTTCATATCTTTCAAATTTAGTAGAACTATTCAAACAACACCTCAAAATTTAGAGGATATGTCACAACCCGTCCCAGTGGGGCCCGCGCCGTGACTCCCCAAGCCCGACTCCAATAGGACAGGGGCTGGTGAATAGCACCGAATAGGCATATTACTAACATGTGAGGAATTTCCTAAGTACCTGTAAACACGCACACATTTCCAAGCCCACAAATGCTGAAATGTAAAACACTAAGGAACAAAATGCATGCATACAAGTAAACCCCAACAAACAGAGTATGACGAAAGGTAGAGTACTATAAAACTAAACTGAGCCAAGATACAAGCCCACCAGAAACAAACAAACAAGAGTCTGAAAACTGAAAAGTCCAACTTGTAAACACAAAAGGTACTGGGACTGCTTCTCGTAGCCGTATGAACACCTCGAACTGTAGGGAACTAGAAAAACTCGATCCTATCCTGGTTCACCCTGGACTCTGTCAAAAGGCTTCTCTTCTGCACAAGACACCAGACATATGGGCAAAGCCTGTGCAGGGGTGAGTATAACAATACTCAGTAGAGGAACTCGAAAACCACAAAGCAGTAAACAAAGTAAAGGTACAATCAGCTATGCACAATATATTTCTACAAAACATATATAACAAACCAGATATACTCAAACTCGACACTGTAGTCAAAGGACAATTCACACAACTGCATAACCCCATTAGGGATTCTGTTCGAAGATTCTGTGATGCACTCATTCTGGGAGAACACACTCCACAGGTCTTATAGCTCTGATGACGTCCGTCTGAGAAGTGTTGTTCATCGGGAACCGTCACGAGAGGTAGCTGCACTCATTACGGGAGACACACTCTTGAGTGGGAAGGTTACGGTAGATAGAAGCACTCATTACGAGAGACACACTCCTGAGTGGGAAAGATCACGATACACAGATGATGATCACTGCCAGGGCCATGGCGGATACCGCGACTCATCTGGATTCACCAGTTAGGTGATACAGCAGCTAGGTAGAGGATCAACGCTCGGTAGAGTTGGTCACATCGATGCCTAACTCTACCTAGGGTCAGGAATGGATAGAGGATCTCGCTCCGGGCCTCTCGGAGGGATGCCGACTCTATCACAGAAAGTCCGGCTAAAGGGATCATACTCCTGTAGAAGGAAATGATGTCTAACCTTTAGGGAAACGAGAAGAAGGGACACTAACCCAAATGAAAGATGTCCAGGATACGGTGAACAAGAAGACCATGCTATTTTTTCCAGAAAGTACACGACGTGTAGAAAATATACACACTGTGTTGTCTGACTCCGGGTACTGCCCATATACAACGGCCCGTGTCTTAGGCTGGTCATGTAGGAAAACTTAGTACACAACGTGTAGTACGGTATACACGCCGTGTCTGGGTAAATGGGGTTGGCTCTATGCACTCTGGCCATGTGCCCGTACACGGTCATCAACCCCTGTACACCAACCCATGTAACTGCCACACGGGGTGACCCGCGTTATTGGCCTCGCCTGGCCGTGTGATGGAGTACACAGTCATGTACTCCAAACCATGTCCACATATACCCAGGATACATGCCGAGTCCCGTGTAGCCTCTTCTGTCATGCTGTACACGCCGTGCCGCCTAAAGCCGTGTAGATCGTCTCGTGTCTGTGTACTACCCAAAGTACACGCCGAGCTTCGGGGAAAGTCCAACATGCCGTGTGACTGGGGTCACACACTGTGTTATTCATCTCTGACCCCAAAACCCTAACTGCCGCCGCCAGCACTACACAGCGTGTTCTTCGGAAGTACACGCCGTGTATTCTGGAAAATTTCCAGAAACACGGACCTCCGTCATCGCACCTCCGGTGATAATCCATTCATCGATTCAGCCACTCATTCTCCACGAAACCTTCAGGTTTTGGTCGCCCCATCACCACGAAGCCGCTTCCAGTGTTTTCGGACCTCCGATCGGCTCCAGAAACGTGTTTTGATCTTCTCGAATGAAGAATGCTCGAAGGACTCCCTTTCCTGATCCAGTCCGACTCATCATCCGCCATTATCACCGCACCTCCATAAAGTCGTTGCAGTGTCAAACCTTCGATTTGGGATCGTTGTGTTTCGGAACGGATGTGCAATGATTCGTTGTTCGTCACCCCGTGAAGAACACGAAGAACGTGCGATAAAAGAGTGGGGGAGGAAATCCAATAAAAAAATCGAGGAACGAACCTACATCATCATTCGTCACGGCATTGATCTGCTCCCGTTAATAGGTTTAAATGGAGAAGAGATCAACATGAAGAAAATCATGGATTATTTCGCCAAAATCATACCAAAGAAAACCCTCCCACCAGAACGTATGAATCCATGGATCAACTTGTTCGTGGTTGATCTGCGTTCGTCGTTTAAACTCAAAAATGGGGAAAATAAATTGAAACAAAAAACCCCTACCTCAAACCGGTTGAAGAGTGATCATCGTGACGTGTCTGCCAAAGGGATTTGTCAAAATCCGAGGGGCATCTATTGCTCACGTCATCGTCGTCCGCCAACGCGTCCTTCTCTGCCCAAGCTCCAAGATAAATCTCTCCCTCTCTCTCAACTCGCAGGGTTATGAGGCTAACCCTATGAATTTTCCATAAGCATGCATTTATAGGGGAGGATTAGGTTGCTGCTCAAAAAAAAGGAAACTTTTTAAAAATAATAAAATAAATCATTAATTTATTTTATTCCTTCTAAAGTGCTTCCCTTTTTAAAACGCTCAAAATTAAACTTCGCAGCTGACCTGTGCCGGTCGAGGTTAGAACCATTCTTTGGTAAAGTCTTCATCCCGGACGCAACAGTGCCCTGAGATTTTTAATCCGGGCACCCGTTTGGGAACTTCCACAACCCCGCGCGAGTGCCAACTCTCTTAACTAAAAAAAAGGTTCAAACCACCATTCCGGGCTTACTGGACCTCAAAATAATGTGTCGTCTTCGCGCCCGGTCTCGAAATAATTCCATATAATATTTAAAAAATAATACACGGAAAATCTGAGACATTACATTCTACCCACCTTGGGGCTTTACATCCCTGAAAATCCAAAACAAAGTCTACTAAAAAATATGAGAGTACTGGGTACGGATCTGAGCCTCCTGCTCCCACATTCTCTCCTGAAGATTCCCGTGTTGCCACCAAACACGCACCAAGGGAATCGATTTCCCATGAAGGATCCTCTCCTGCCGATCCTCGATCTCCACTGGGTACTCAGTGAAGGTCACACCATCCTTGATATCCAGCTCACCCCAGTCGATGACGTGTGACAGATCATGCACGTACCTCCCCAGCTGCGACACATGGAAGACATCATGTACCCGATGCAACTATGGTGGTAGATCTAGATGGTACGCCACATCGCTAAGCCTGCACATAATCTGGAAAGGTCTGATGAACCTCGGAGATAACTTGCCGCCTCGACCAAATCTCCGTAACCCTTGTCGAGGTGATACTCGAAGAAAGACGTGGTCTCCCTCTTCGAACTCCAGAGGTCTCCTTCATCTGTCAGCATAAGACTTCTGCCAGCTCTGTGTAGTCTTCATCCACTCCCGGATGATCTGCACCTTCTTTGTGGTGGCTCGCACTAACTCTGGACCCATGAGTGCTGACTCTCTAGGGTCGGTCCAGCAAAGCGGTGACCGACAGGGTGTCCCGTACAAGGCCTTGAACGGTGCCATACCAATGGTGGAGTGGTAGCTGTTGTTGTACGCAAACTCCACCAGTGGTAGGTGGTCCTCCCAACTACGACAAAAGTCTAAGATACAAGCTTGCAACATATCCTCCAGAACCTGAATGGTCCTCTCAGTCTGGCCATCAGTCTAGGGATGAAACGCTGTGCTCAAGCATAGCTGAGTCCCAAAAGCCTCCTGCAATCTCTTCCACAACCGGGATGTGAAGCGGGAATCTTGATCCGAGACTATAGTTGAGGGGACGCCATGAAGCCGAACTATATCTTGCATGTAGAGGCACCCCAAGCTCTCTACGGAACTCTGCTCCCTGATGGCTAGGAAGTAAGCTTACTTGGTGAGTCGGTAAATGATCACCCAGATGGAATCATGCCCCTTGGATGTTAGTGGTAATCCTGTCATAAAGTCCATCGATATTCCATCCCACTTCCACTCTGGAACTTCTAGGAGGTGAGCTAACCCTGCTGGAACCTAGTGCTCAGCCTTCACCTACTGGCATGTGAGGCATCGAGAAACGAACCCTGCTACTGCCATCTTCATGCCTGACCACCCGAACTGTTGTCGGAGATCCTGGTACATCTTTGCCACTATGGGATGTACCACTAAAGGGGATGTATGAAACTCCCTCAGGACCTCCTCCTGGAATGCCACTGGTACAACAGTGCGTCCTCTAAAAAGAATTACGTGCTCACCACCTTGTGAATATCCATCAGGAGCATGTCCTGTGGATAACTGAGCATGTTAAGCCACATATTCGACATCCCCAATCTGTGCCTCCCTAACTCACTGTAAGAGTGGAGGGGTGACAACCATTGACTATAGGTAAGCTGTATCCTCTCCATCTATGAAGGATAACTGTAACGCGGCTAACTGCGGTGTCACCTCACTCAACAGTTGTGAGCTCGACCTTTTACTAAGATAATCTTCCACCTTGTTTCCATTTCTAGGAGTATAAACGATCTCAAAATCATAGTCCTGGAGGAACTCTAGACAATGCCTCTACCTCAGATTTAGATCCCTCTGTGAGAAGATGTACTTGAGGCTCTTGTGGTCAGAGTAGACAATAAACTGCTCGCCCATGAGGTAGTGTCACCACATCTTCAATGAAAAGACTACTGCTACCAACTTGAGATCATGGGTCACATAGTTCTGCTCATGTGGCCTAATATGGCATGAACCATAAGCAATCATTGCATGCCGCTGCATTAGGACACAGCTGAGCCTGGTCCCTGATGCGTCGCAGAAAACTATGTACTCGACACCCTCCTCCGGTAATCTCAAGACTGGGGTGCTTGTCAAACTCTACCTCAACTACTCAAAATCCTACTGGCACTTCTCTGTCCACACGAAGGTTTGCCCCTTCTTGGTCAAGGCTGTCATCGGTGCTAATATCTGGGAGACATCAGGAATGAATCTCTGGTAATATCCTTCCAACCGAAGGAAGCTCCGCACCTCCATCACGCTTCGAGGTGGCTCCCATGATAACACAACCTCCACCTTGGCTGGATCTACAGCTACTTCATCTGCTAAGATGACATGTCCCAGAAAGTGGACCTCCTGAATCCAGAACTGTAACTTTGAGAGCTTCCCATAAAGCTGGTGCTCCCGAAGTATGTCTAGAACCATCCCCAGGTGTGTCATTTGCTCCTCATCTGACGTCGAGTACACGAGGATGTTGTAGATGAATACCACCATGAACCGGTCCAAGTATGGCTGGAAGATCTGGTTCATCAGCCCCATGAACACTGCGGGGGAGTTCGTCATGCCAAAAGGCATCACCAAGTACTCATAGTGACCGTAGCAGAATCTGAAAGCCGTCTTTGGTATATCCTCATCCCGCACTCGTAGCTGGTGATAGCCTGATCAAAGGTCAACCTTCAAGAACCACTGTTCCCCTCTTAGATGATCGAAGAGGTCATCGATTCTTGGCAGTGGATACTTGTTCTTCACAATCACCTGGTTCAGGCGCCAGTAGTCCATGCACAACCTTAGACTTCCGTCTGCCTTCTTGGAAAACAAGACCGGGGCTGCCCAGGGTGAAATGCTGGGTCTCACGAAACCCTTGCTCTGCAAATCCTCCAAATACACCCTCAGCTCGGGAAGCTCTGCGGGAGCCATCTGATATGCCGATGAGGAAATCGGTGTCATCTCAGGGTGTAAGTCGATGCAGAAGTTAATTTCCCAACAGGGAGGTAATCTTGGAACATCTTCGGGAAAGACATCCTCATACTCTACCACCACTGCTGGGAACTGAGAGCTAACAACATATACTGATCCGAGGGTAAGGCTAGCCAAATCACGAGTGATCGTCTGCACCCTCCTATGCATGAGCCCATTTTGTGCTACATGGGTTTCCTTTTCTCCGACAAAGGAAAACCTCGTTCCATCACGGCAGACACACTACACCCTTCGCCTAAAATAGTCAATCTGGGCATGGACCAAAGATAACCAATCCATACCAAGAACGATGTCGTAAGGCCTCGACACTACCACCAAGAGGTTCCAACCAAAACTCTCACCTCCAAGGGTAAGATCACACTGTCTGCAAAGGTGCGTGATCGTCGAGTCTCCTCTCGTAGGTGTCTCCAAGCATAAGGATCGACTAAACGGTTCTACCGGAATCTCAAGGTTTTGTACAAGACATGTGGCTATAAGAGAATGACTGGAACCTGTGTCTATGAGTATGAAAGCTAAGGTATAAAAGACACAGATCATACCTCGAATCATCCCTGGAGCCCCTGGGTTTTATGCCTCGACCGCATGCAGATGTCCCCGTCCCTGTCCCCTAGCTCCCTGAGCTTGGTGCGGACCTCCTGGGGGTGGTGGTGGAAGTAAGTCGAAGCGTCTACCACCACCCGTAGCTCTCCCTTCTCCTCTACCACATCCGTCTCCTAGTGGGTCTTCCTGCTTTGTCCTCTGCCTCTTCCTCGGTGGTCCATCCACCGCTTTCCTATCAGTAGCTCGATGGGTCGGGCAATCCCTAGCGAGATGTCCCCTACCATCGCATGCATAGCATCGCTTCTCCATAGACTGATTGTATCTAGCCTGAGAGCCCTGGACTGTCGATCCCCTATCTTGGGTCCTCCTCCGACGTCTCTCACATCCTGATCCCTACCTCTGACACCGACTCCCTTCCGCCGAGGTCTCCGCACCTGTCTACCTACTGCTGACTGCTGGCGGCTGTCTCTGCTCTTCCAAGAAGATCTCGACCACCAAAGCTCGCTCAGGAACTCCAGCATAAGTATATATGCATAGAGGCACGAAACTAGCTCGGATGTCTCGTCGTAAACCCTGCTCGAAGGTCCGAGCTCTGAAGTACTGATCCCTGACCATATCCATCGAGTACCTGGCGAGGTTGATGAACCTCAATGAATAGTCAACTACTGTCAAACTGCCCTACTAGAGCTGGAGAAGCTCCTGGATGCATACATCTCTCAGCGTAACCAGAGAGAACTCCTCCCTGAAGAGTCTCTGAAACTCCATCTACGAAAGGGTCTCCTCATCATGAGTTTGTGTGACCAGACTCCACCATCGTCCCGCCGAACCCTGAAGAAGGCTCGCTCCTAGGATCAACATCTGGTCTGCTGGTGTCCTCACTAGACGGAAAACTATGGCCACCGCCTCAAGCCAGTCCTCAGCCGCCTGAGGGCTGGGCTCGCCTCGGAACCTAAGGGGTCTCTGTCTCTGGAACTCATGGAGCGCGCTAAGCCTGCGCTCCTCATCGGCTGGTACTGTAGGTACCACTGGATGCTCCACTGGTGGTGGCATAGCAGGTGCACCAACCAGTGGAAATGCCTGGGGAACTGGTCCCTGTATCGAAGCCTCGTCACTGAGGGGGTCATCCTCATGATCGTGCTGCTGAATTCTAGTAGGTATGAATCGCGGAGGCATCCTGTAAGGAAACAAGATGTACCATGGCCAAAGAGTATATCTGGATAGCTGACACAAAGGACATAGAAAACACAACCCATTCCTATATGATGCATATACATTTTATTTCCCCGCAACCAGTGTTTTCATGTACCGAGTCGAAAAGCAGGTTATCAGAGTCCTGGTGTATGGATACGTCGGCCGCCGCACCAACACTGGGGTCTCTGGCCTGAAAGCCAAACCTGAAATACTCAACACTGTTGCCCCAAACCAAACTCATAGACTCTTGGTCCAAAGGTAGAACCAACCACCTATGATACCACTCTGTCACGACCCATCCCAGTGGGGCCCGCACCGTGACTCCCCAAGCCCGACTCCAATAGGCCAAGGGTTGGTGACTAGAACCGAATAGGCATATTACTAACATTGGAGGCATTGCCTAAGTACCTGTACACATGCACACATTTCCAAGCCCACAAATGCTGAAATGTAAAACACTAAGGAAAAAAATGCATGCATACAAGTAAACCCCAACCAACAGAGTATGAAGAAAGGTAGAGTACTATAAAACTAAACTGAGCCAAGATACAAGCCCACCAGAAACAAACAAACAAGAGTCTGAAAACTGAAAATTCTAACCTGTAAACACAAAAGGTACTGGGACTGCTGCTTGTAGCCGTAGGAACACCTCGTCCTATAGGGAACTCAGAAAGCTCGGTCCTGTCCTGGTCCACCCTGGACTCTGTCAATAGGCTGCTTGTCTGCACATGATACCAGACGTGCGGGCAAAGCCCGTGTAGGGGTGAGTATAACAATACTCAGTAGAGGACCTTGAAAACCACAAAGCAGTAAACAAAGTAAAGGTACAGTCAGCTATGCACAATATATTTCTATAGAACATATAGAAAAAACCAGATATACTCAAACCCAACCCCGTAGTCAAAGGAAAAGTCACACAACTGCATACCCCCATTAGGGATTATGTTCGAAGATTCTGTGATGCACTCATTCTGAGATAACACATCCATGAGTCTTATAGATCTGATGACGTCCGTCCAAGAAGTGCTATTTGTCGGGAACCGTCACGAGAGGTAGCTGCACTCATTACGGGAGACACACTCCTGAGTGGGAAAGATCACGATACACAGATGAGGATCACTTCCAGGGCCATGGAAGATACCGCGACTCATCCAGATTCACCAGTTAGGTGATACACCAGATAGGTAGAGGATCAATTCCCAGTAGAGTTGGTCACGTCGATGCCTGACTCTACCTAGGGTCAGGAATGGATAGAGGATCTCGCTCCGGGCCTCTCGGAGGGATGCCGACTCTATCACAGAAAGTCCGGCTGAAGGGATCATACTAATGTAGAAGGAAATGATGTCTGACCTTCAAGGAAACGAGAAGAAGGGGCACTAACCCAAACAAAAGATGTCCAGGATACGGTGAACTGAGGACCATGCTGTTTTTTCCAAAAAGTATACGGTGTGTAGAAAATATACACACCATGGTGTCTGACCCCGAGTACTGCCCGTGTACAATAGCCTGTGTCTTAGGCTGATCATGTAGGAAAACTTAGTACACGGTGTGTAGTATGGTATACACACCGTGTCTGGGTAACTGGGGTTGGCTCCATGCACTCTGGCCATGTGCCCATACACGGTCATCAACCCATGTACACCAACCCATGTAACTGCCACATGAGGTGACCCACGTTACTGGACTCGCCTGACCGTGTGATGGAGTACACGGTTGTTTACTCCATCCCGTGTCTGCGTATCCACGGGATACATGCCGAGTCCCACATAGCCGCTTTTGTCATGCTCTACACGCTGTGCCGCCTGAAGCTGTATAGATCATCCCGTGTCCATGTACTACCCAAAGTACATGCCGAGCTTTGGGGAAAGTACAACACACCATGTGACTGAGGTCACACGCCGTGTTATTCCTCTCTGACCCTGAAACCCTAGCCGCCGCCGCCAGTACTACACGACGTGTTCTTTGGAAGTACACGCCGTGTATTTTGGAAAATTTCCAGAAACGCGGACCTCCGTCGTCGCGCCTCCAGTGATGATCTATTCGTCGATCCAGCTGCTCGTTCTCCATGAAACCTTCAGGTTTTGGTCACCCCATCACCACGAAGCCACTTTCAGTGTTTTCGGACCTCCGATCGGCTCCAAAAATGTGTTTTGATCTTCCCGCATGAAGAATACTCGAAGGACGCCCTTTACCGATCCGGTCCGACTTGTCGTCCGCCATCGTCACCACACCTCCACAAAGTAGTTGCGGTGTCGAAACTTTGATTTTGGATCGTTGCATCGCGAAACGGATGCGCAATGATCCATTGTTCTTCGCCCCGCGAAGAACGCGAAGAACGCATGAGAAAAGGATTGGGGAGGAAATTCAATAAACAAATCAAGGAATGAACCACCACCGTCGTTCGTCACAGTGTTGATCCGCTCCCATTAATAGGTTTAAACGGAGCAGATATCAACATGAAGAAAAGCATGGATTATTTCCCCAAAATCATCCCAAAGAAAACCCTCCCGTAATAACGTATGAATCCACAGATCAACTTGTTCGTGGTTGATCCGCGTTCTTCATTTAAACTCAAGAATGGGGAATTTTTTTTGAAAAAAAACCCCTACCTCAAACCGATTGAAGAGAGATCATCACGATGCATCTGTCGAAGGGATTCGTCAAAATCCGAGGTGCGTCTATTGCTCACGTCATCATCATCAGCCAACGCGTCCTCCTCTACCCAAGATCCAAGAGAAATATCTCCCTCTCTCTCAACTCGCAGTGTTATGAGGATAACCCTGTAAATTTTCCATAAGCATGCATTTATTGGGGAGGATTAGGTCGCTGATAAAAAAAGGAAACGTTTTAAAAATAATAAAATAAATAACTAATTTATTTTATTCATTGTAAAGTGATTCCCTTTTTAAAATGATAAAAATTA
This sequence comes from Viscum album, assembly GCA_963277665.1. Classification (NCBI taxonomy): domain Eukaryota; kingdom Viridiplantae; phylum Streptophyta; class Magnoliopsida; order Santalales; family Viscaceae; genus Viscum; species Viscum album. The sequence continues at coordinate 348,944,455 of OY728157.1, read as the reverse complement.
AACTTCGCAGCTGACCTCTGCCGGTCGAGGTTAGAACTGTTCTTTGGTAAGGTCGTCATCCCAGACGCAACAATGCCATCAGATTTTTAATCCGGGCAACCGTTTGGGAACTGCCATAACCCCGCTTGAGTGCCAACTCACTTAACTAAAAAAAAGGTTCAAACCACCTTTCCAGGCTTACTGGACCTCAGAATGATGTGTCGTCTTCATGCCCAGTCTTGAAATAATTCCATATAATATTTAAAAAATAATACACGGAAAATATGAGACATTACATGATATGTTATCTGTGAGAATAGAGAATGCGGAAATTATTTCATCCAAGGTTTGTAACACCTCCCAAGTAAATGTTTGTGGACTGAACCTCCCAGAAAATCTCATCATACTTCCTTTGGTGGAGTTCGATGTTCTCTCGGGCATGGATTGGCTATATTTATACAAAGTCAACATCAACTATTGGGAAAGGGAGATCACTCTTCACATCCCGAAGCATCCTCCAATTATTTACAAGTTTAAGGAGGAAAATGAATCTCTTTTAGAATCATTTTCTCAAGTGTGGATATTAATTAATTATGAGAAATCATTTCTAGCTCAAATGATTGAGACAAAGGAGAGAATCTAGCTCGAAGATATACCCATCATGAGGGATTACACTAATATATTCCCTGAAGAGTTTCCTAGCCTCCCTCTTGATCAGGAGGTTGAGTTCTCAATTAAAATTATTTTTTGATCTCTGTCTATATCAAATACACCTTATAGAATGGCCACCATAGAGCTGGAAGAACTGAAGAAGCAGTTATAGGAGAATTTGTATAAGGGTTTTATACACCCGAGTTCTTCCCCATGGGGTGTACCAGTCCTCTTCGTAAAAAAGAAGGATGGATCAATGTGCCTATGCATTGATTATTGTGAGCTAAACAAAATCATGACAAATAACAAGTATCCTCTACCTCAGATAGATGACTTGTTTGATCAGCTTAATGGGGACAATTATTTTTCTAAGGTGGACCTTCGACCGAGATATCACTAATTAAAGGTTAGGAAGTAATATATTCTCAAGACAGACTTACGAATGAGGTATGGACACGATGAGTTCATAGTGTTTCCCTTCAGACTCATCAATGCTCCAAAAATTTTCATGGATTTAATGAATAGTCTTTATAGATTACCTCGACAAAATTGTGGTAGTATTTATTAATGATATTCTAATATACTTAAAGAGAAAGGAGGAACACAAGGAGCATTTGAATGCTGTGATAAATACTTTGAAAAGGGAAAATCTATATGAAAATTATAGTAAATGTGAGTTCTAGATGGAGGAAGTATCATTATTTGGGAATGTTATCACCAGTAAAGGGATATCTGTGGACCCTTCCAAGATAAAGGCAATTGAAGAGTGGCCGAGGACATCATCTATAACAGAGATCCACAACTTTTTGGGTTTAACCAGGTATTATCAATGATTTGTGAATAAATTTTCATGATTTTCAAACCCAATGACTATGATGACATGGAAGGTAGTGAGGTTTTTCTGGACTCAAGAATGTGAATACTGTTTTAATGAGTTGAAAAAGAGGTTTGTCACTACGCCAATACTCACACTCCCAATAAGTAGAGAACTCCTTGTGGTGCACAATGATGATTTGAAGAAGGGATTAGGCTGTGTGCTAATGAAAAATGATAAAGTGATAGCCTATGCCTCAAGGAAGCTGAAAATTCATGAGCAAAACTATCCTACGCATGATCTGGAGTTGACGACAATGATATTTGCGTTAACAATCTAGTGGCAATATCTATTTGGGGAGAAGTGTGAGATATATACTAACCACAAGAGTATCAAATATACATTCACACAAAAAGAGATTAATATGCTCCGATGAATATGGATAGATCTCATCTAGGATTATGACTACTCAATCCACTACCATCCCAGTAAGGCAAATAAGGTGGAGGATTCTCTAAGTAGAAAGGATCCTCTATCTTTATCAATGATGAAAATTGAAAAGTATCTGATCTTCTTATATTTTCAGAGGATGGGCATGGGAATCATTAAGGGAGGAACATTATCAATACTTTCTTAAATGATTGATCAACCATCCCTCATGGAGAAAATAAAGGATTCTCAAAGAAAAGATATAAAAATTCAAAAAAGGGTGGAAACCATTAAAAATGGGAAATCATTTGAGTTCATGATTGATGTGGAAGGAGTTGTAAGATTTGGGTCATGATTATGTGTACCATCAGATCGAGAGAAAAAGAAGGAGATTTTGAATGACGCACATAGCTCAACCTTCTCTATTCACTTAGGGAGCACAAAGATGTATTGAAATCTCTGAGAGAACTTTTGGTGGGACAATATGAAGAAGGAGATTGATGAGTATACATCAAAGTGTCTAGTTTGTCAACAAGTGAAGGCTAAAAGAAATAAGTATAAGGGGATGGTGAAACCACCATCCATACCAACATAGAAGTGAGAGAACATTACCATGGACTTTATCACTGTACTTCTAAATAAATCCAGAGGAAACAATGCTATATGGGTCATTGTGGATCGTCTTACAAAGACAAATCAATTTATCGCAATTCGAGATGAATTATAATTGGATCAACTTTCACGGATATATATCAAAGAAGTGGTAAGACTGCATGGAGTACCACTATATATTGTATCTGATAGAGACATGAGATTCACCTTGAAGTTTTGGAAAAGTCTCCAACATACTCTAAGCACCGAACTGAACTTCAGTACGGCCTATCATCCTAAAACTGATGGCCAAAGTAGGATGGGACCAACATCTTCCACTGGTTGATTTTTTTGGAACCAAGGCTGTTTGTTGATAATAGTGGATTTTGGTTTTTGTTTGTTTTTAATCTGCACACGGATGAATAGGGAGTTAGTCAGAAAGGAGTTCATAAATTTTAGGCTGAAATCAGTATTGAAGGTGGCACAGTTTCCCAGTATTTTCTAAAATTTTGAGCCTCAAAATCGGGAGTTTGGTGATACAAGAAAAGGTTTTTTGCATAGGATTGAATGGTATGTGAAATGAAAAAGAAAATCAGAAAATAAGGGAACCACATAACTTAGAACATGGAGCACGTAACATGTTCTGAGAATGGTTCGTGGATGCATATGGCATGGTACATGGAGAGGTGAACAAAATCAAAAACGGTTTGCAGTGATGGTACACAGTGAAGGCATGCGGTATGTGGAATGACGATGAAAATGGTTCACAACAATGGTACATGATGAAGGCATGTGGTATTTGGAATGAAGAAGGTTCGCGGGATTGCTGCAGTTCACAAAACAGGCACGGTACGCAGTGGAGGCTAATAGTACGCAGATGGAGTTTAGTTTACAGTGAATATTGTCCCACATTGAAAATTTGGGTAAATCGAATTAGCAAAATTTGCATATTTATGTGCCTATTTAAGGATAAGTAATCCCCTTTGTTAGTGACAATATTGGAGATTAAAATTTTGAGAAGAAATCTGGTGAATTACAAAGTGGTTCATGGAGGAGAAGACGATACACAAAGAGAATCATCTGTGTAAGGAAAATAGTTTGTAAAAGAGAGTGTGGTTCGCGCAGGAAGCTCTTGCAGTACGCGGTGGAGCAAAGAAGTATGCGGAGCAGGAAAATACATATAGGAGTAGAGCAGTATGCGGAGTAGGGAAGTACATGGAGAAGGGCAGTTCTTGGAGGATCTGGAAGGTACGCGGGAGCAGCTGCAGTACGTGGAAATAGTAGCAGTACGCAAAACACCAAAGGAAGATTGAAAATTGACCAAATCAGTTTCTGAAGTTAATTTCCATAACATATCAATGTATGGGGAAATAAATTACAACTATGGGTGATTATAGGACTTCAAAAAAGCATCCATTCACATTTTAGGATGCATGATTTAATGCTAAACCATTAATGTGACCTTCAAGTCGATAAATTGAGTGAAGATTCTTCCAAAACAGTGAGCAAGGGGGAGTCAACAGAAGTGATTCGAGGGACACCATATTTTATACCTAAAACCTTGTAAAGGTAGTGTGCTTGGAATAGAGTGACTGTGCTAAACTCTTGTAATTCTCAACTTCTGAAGATTATTGGTTTTTGGTACGACCGACACACTGTTGGTGTATTTCTTTGCATATCTCCCTAGAATAAGGTCATGAGGTTTGGGGAGAAAGAAAAGTTAAGTCCCAGGTACATCGACCCCTTCAAGATTCTTGGTCATATCAAGGCTGTGGCCTATCAACTAGTACTTCCACCTACCATGTCCAAAGTACATGATGTCTTTCATGTATCCCTCTTAAGAAAGTACATACCAGACCTTTCACATGTACTCTCTTCAGAGGTGGTACAGTTGGAGGATGATCTTTCTTATGAGGAGCATCCAGTGAAGATCTTGGATCGTAGAGATAAAGTTCTACGTAACAAGACTACTCATCTATTCAAAGTACTATGGTGGGACCATAAGTATGAAGAGCCAACATGGGAACTAGAGGAGGCAATGAAGAAAAAGTACTCGCACCTATTTATGGCCTAGAATGTTAAACAAAAATTTAAGGATGAAATTTCTTAAGGGGGAAGAATGTAACGACCCAATGTTTTTAAATAGAAATTTTCTTCTTATGATTATGTCACATAATCACATTAAATCACAAAAAAATGAACTAATAAGTACTGTGTGACCTTTAAACACAATTTTTACATTTATGTGTTTGGAATTTCAAAAATATAACATTCATGGTTGCGATCAGTAAGATGTTTGGAGTCCGATAAGACAAACTTAATTTTTGGTGAATAGTAACATACCCTTATGAATATTAATGTTACCCTTATGAATAGTAATATACCCTAATGAATAGTAACCTTACCTATTATAGTATATAAATAAGATTCAAGTGAAAGTAGAATGTACCTATATTTTGGAATAAGTAAAAAAATGTTTTAAAATTGGTCTTTTAGAATAAATTATAATTTTAATTAAATATTAAATTAATAATATTTAGAAAATTATTTTTAAAAAATGGATTTCATTTTTGGATTCAACATGTCGAAAAAATGGTTAGGGTGGATTTTTGGGATTTTTCTGAAATACTTAAATTTTTGGTGAATAGTAAAATATATTAATGTACCATATAAATACATTATAAATTAAATCCACTATTCCTGACATAATAAGTGATGTAAGCACCAAAATATCTAACTCACATAAATTTATTACTATTATTGGTTATGTAATCATCACTATTTCTTTTCTTATGTAAAAATAATAAACTAATGATTATAATATTATGAAAACCCTCCTCTCGTCCACTATAAATACCACCCCTCGTTACCTATTATCTTCACTTCTATAAAGCCTTGTTACTTCCTTAAATTCTGCCCAAATATCTCCCCAAGATCCCTACCCACTTCCAATAGCCCTTGTTCTCCTAAAAAGACCAAATCCTCTCCCCTTAAGGGGCTCTCAAGGAAGATTGATTCAAGAGGTTAATTCCTCTTTTCAATTCTTTTACTTTCTTTTCAAGTTCTTTTGTTTAATTTTATATCCTTACCTCTACTCATACAAATGTTATAAAAAATCTAGTAAATTACATGTACTAGAATATTTTTATGATAATGGAATAATTTATTATCATATATCCTCTACAATTATTTTATTTTAGTAGTAAAGATAACATCCAAGATGTGTTAATTTACCACATTCAAGGACAATGGGTTTTCAATTTCCATTACCATCTTCAATTATGGTCATGAAACCATTTTAATGATTTAAAAAAACCATAATTTATGTATTATGTATCATCTATGGTTCTGGAATCCTTTTTTATGCATGGTTTTGATTTATAAAACAAAACATGTTCATTGTGGCCAAAAAACGCCAATTAACCCAAAAGGTTATCACTAAAGTTTTATATAATGATTCGACTTCACTCCAAGTAACCAAATTAAATTTAAAACCATTTAATCTTATATATGTTCAATAATTTCATATAACTTCAATTATGAACAACCACTTTCATCTTACATGTTTATCCATTCATGAAAATAAGTAAATCGATCATAAAAACCAAGAAAACAAACGGACTCGAATAATGAAATTGAACCACTTAACCCATCAAAAAAGGTCATGAATAAACTTAAAAAGGTTATAATAATTATTTTACATATATAATAGGTTATTTAATTATTAATTAATTAATCTAATTTGATTATTCAGGTCATTAATATCAAGTGGAGAACACCATCAGACTTAAGGTAATAGATCCTCTCTATTTCACTTTTATTCAAGATTATCCTCTATGTTATGCCCTTTTATGTGTAATTACTAGTGATGGGTTATGATTACTCACCTACCCCATACTATCCTCATGATGTTTAAATTATGATAAACCCCTTTATATCTCATTAATTATTCTTAAGTACACACGATACCATGCTGGTATTTCGTAAGGGATTCAACCCGAACCTCCTTTATTCCTTCAGGTTTATTTATCTTTATTTTTACCTAAATGAGGTTATATATTATTTTTATGTTAATATTATAAATTATTTTTTAATTATATAAACTTATGTATCAAGTTTTATTCATCATTATCTTTCGGGTATATACATGTTTTTAAGTGATTCCCTCCTCAATACTTCCCGATAAGCAAACCTGTTTTGAGGGAACTTTCTGAATTCTTACCTGATTTCATGTACACTCTATATTATATTTTAAGACAAAATTTTCAATATAAAACAAGTATTTTTTATTGTGAAAACATTCTTGGTTCACTTCTGGTTTTTATATAGGATTGTTCTCTTTTCTATTTTAAAGGCTCTATAGCATTTTCCTTTAAACTGCTCAAAAATGTTTTGATGCTAAAATTTCTTGAATAATTTTCTTACATGTGGTCACTTATACTTGAAATTTCTTACCATGATACATGCATATTTTAACTTATTAATTTCCATGTATATTTTAGTTCCTTTCTTTCATAGACACTTTTATGATACAATAATTTTTTATGCTTTATGACATGATTGTGGTACCCAATTCTTTCAATGCATAACTCTTATGTTTATGTAAGATTGATTATGTATGATTTTTTATGTGGAAAACATATTAATGAAAAGTTAATATGGGTAAATATAGATAGTTATCCATTTAATTGGGTAAAGTTAAGTCTCATGAGATCTTATGTGCGACGGTCTTGGCGGTTAGCCTTGACCTGTGCTACTGTGTTAAACGATCTTGGCAGTTAGCCTTAACTCATACTAAAGTAATGTTTTAGGTTGCTGCCACATTTCAATGAATCCATTTTTATATGATTACATGTTTATATGTTAATTTTCCACATGTTAAATTCCATTTTATATCATCATGTAATGCCTTCTATTCCTTATGCTAATGTTTTTTTCTTATAGTTATTCCCTTACTGGGCTATTTAGATCATCCCTTTGTTCTTGTGTTCCCCATGGTACCCTATGAAGATTTTTAAGCATAATGAAAGTTAGGAGATAAATTTTAATCTTAAATAAAGAAGTGTTTTTTAGTCTCATGTTTTTAGTTTTATGTACCTAGTCTTCAAAGACACTAGACTTCACGATCCTTGGCTTGTAATCTATTGTATAATTATGATTAAAATCATATAATGTATTATGTAAAAGGCTAGGGTCTCTATAAGTAAAGTGTAAGATATCATGAATGCATAATTGTAATCAAAATGGAAAAGTAAATAATTGAACACACATTCTATTTAAACAACTTGACTATCATGATAAGATAAGACACAATCATTTTGCCAAGGTAAATAAATGAATACACATTACATTTAATCAATAAACTGAGAATGAAATTCATCCAGAGATAACATCATTATTAAAATATCATGGATAAAAATTACTAAATTCCTAATGTAGGAAATGATTAATTTTTGGATGCCATGATCTCAAGCATCATGATACATCTACTATCAATACATTTCACAAGATAGTTTAAACTATAGGTAAAAACCTTCTTAATGCCAGCTTATTTATTTGTCTCGTGAGACCTACCGATGCATTGAGGGGCTATATAATACCGGGACCCAAACGTCACTATAGGTACAAATCATTTCTCATATATATAATAACTGATTTAATTCATAAATCAATATGTCTTATCAAAAAATATCCGTATTAAGTAAAGAATACAAATTTATAAATATTTCCCAGTTAATCAAATAAATTTCAAAGTAAACAGTATATGTAAAAATGGTATATGGTTTAGGAAATAATAATATTCATGATACAAGGAGTATTTATATTTTAGAGAGTTGAATTATAAAATGATCACAAGAGAGTGAATGTTTCAAATAAAAGTTAATGACTACAAAAATGAATCAAGAAAGTGAATGTCAATATTTTCCTTAGCCAACATGATCATCAACCACCCATAGAAATAATAAGGATGATATAAATACAATATATACCCATTGGAGTAAAAATAAAGGGTTATTATTGTTGATGAATAGAAATACCATAAAAATATCTTTAAAAACATTCTTGAGGAAAATACCTTTTTCATTTTGAAAATCAATTTTTAAAACATGAAACATTTTGAAAATAATTTTATCTGAAAATCACTTTTAAAAACTAATAATTTATAGAATATTATTAAAAAAATTTCATTAAAATTATAATTTTAAAATTTCAAAGGAAACTTCAAAGAAATCATGGTCATGACAGTGGGTAATTCCATACATTCTATACAAGTTAAAAAGTACATTCCTTTTTTTTGTATAAAAAGGTTAGAAAAGTGTCTTGTTTGGAAAACTAAAAGCATATTCCTTTATTTTTTTTGTAAAAAAGTAAAAATGTGTAAAATTTATTTAATGAATCATTTATAAGTGGTTAAAAACATCTTTTAAAACATTTTTAAAAAACATGGTCTTGGAAGAAAACATATTTCCAATCGAAGAGAGAAATGATGTTGGATTTTATTAAAAACATTTTTTAAATTAGTTTTAGTACTAAAGAGTGAAAAAATGATACTATTACTTGAAAATATCATGAATAAATAGAGGATAATAAAATTAAATGGTTTTATTAGACCATTATTAAATACTTTCCATCAACTAAAATTCAATAATAAATAATCTATATAGAATGAGATTGTGAAATAAACCATTACAATGATCATAACATTGAAGTGAGAATTAATCAATGAATCAATTATGTGTATCAAATATAAATACAAATAAAATAATTATAAATACAAAATAATATAATCAAAATTCATTACAAAAATAATCTTATAATATCAAAGATTATGAATAAGTAGTTTTACCCAATGAAAAGAAATTGAGTTATGAAATTCTTTACCACTTGGTAACTTTTATGTCAAATTAAATTGGATGAAATAATTCAAAATAAAACTCAAAATACCGTGAATTATTAATTATTCATGATATTACATGTTAAATGGGTAGTTTATACACCATTAAAAATAAATTGGTGCATAACATACAAATGTACTTTAATGAAAGGAAATTGAGACATAATCCCTCACAAAGATCATATCATTGAATTGGGATTTAATCAAAGAATTGATTATATGTATAAAATATAAATCCACATTAAATAATTTTAAATAAAACATAAAATAATAAAAGGCCATTACACGTATAATCTTATCATGATATAATTAATGAAGTAGAAGTTTAACCTAATGAATGTCAATTGGGTTAATAATTCCCTTACCTCACACCTCCTTTTGATTGAATGTGATTTAACCTTCTATATAGTGGTTTTAAACATGTTATTAACTTATACGAGAGCCAAATTAATATTTATAATATCATATATGATATTTTTATAACATCTTATCACCTATTCGTTAATAATCATTAATTATTCCCATTGTTTCGGGTGTTAATTTTATTACTTTCTCATTGGTACTTTGCCATAAAAGTTCCAATTATTATGCATGTTATATAGTTATATCATATCAATAATAAGAATCATGAAATAATTATAATATATTTATATAAATGTTTATTTTAAAACCAATTATGAAATATGGTTTTGAGAAATGAAGTATGTTATGATCATGATGACAGTAGGCCATGCGTTTGCATGAGTAACATTTTGATTTTTCAATGATCATTATGGAAAACAGGTAAGTAATATATTATATTTAAATAATGATTATAATATCATATATACCATATTATTCAATTAAATATACACACATATATATATATATATATCATCCATGTGGTGTGGTGATGAAAAGAGAGTCGCATCATTTCATGAAGGCGATAGTCCATACGTACACAAATGATGTTATCATTTTTCATTGAGTGAAAAGGTAAGAAAGAAAATGATATATATTATATTTTAATAATTATAAATATTTAATAAATATAAGAATTATTTCATTTATATCATATATAATCATTAACTTCATCTTTATCGCCTTCCATGTAAAGCATTAGTGAAAGACGAATCACATCACTTCACGAGGCGGTAGTCTACCGTACACAAGAGTGACGTTATTGTATCTCCTATAGAATGGAAAGTAAAAATGTATATATGATATAATTAATCTAAAGGTATAATTATGTTAATAAATATAATATATATACTTTATATCCATCATCATACCGAATAATGAGAGGTGGTATTGAAAAAATGAATGACATTAGTTTGCAAGGCGGTAGTCCTCCATACACACGAATGATGATTTCATAATCCATTTGATGGAAGTGGGGGTGATTATAGGTCATGTACTTATTATAAAAACATCTAATTATATGTAATATACTGAGTTTATTATACCATCATGGTTTAATAAGAATTAAAGGAGGTGGAGGAAGAAATAAAATAAAAGCGCTCATTGAAGAACATTACCTCTTTTTCGGGTATCCTCCTTGGGTTTGCACCGAATCCTTACTAGGATATATTTATGAAAAAAATAAGGATTCTAGTATAAGATGAGGTAATTTTGAAAGTTATTTAAGTAGGTATTTTCCTAAAAAAATAGTTTTGAAGGTGTGAAGAAGTGAGGAGAGGGGGTGACCTTTTAGAAGTGAGGTGAGTGACACACTTGTAATTTTTTGAAAAGATTCAATCATATCTACATTTTTATCCTGAAAAAAGCCTCCAAAATGGTTAATTATCTAACATAGAAGAGATAAGGTCTAAATATGAATAGAAAATATGTTTTGGACAAGTTGGTGAGTTATATTTAACCCTTGTCTTCTTAGTTTAACCCTCAGTAAATCAATTTCTTACCTTAAGTGAGAGAATTAATTTTTAATGTTTACAATATTTATTTTGAACAACAATTAAGTTAAAATTATTAGACAATATAAAGTATTTTGATTCCAAATATTGAATCCATTTTTCAAATTCCATTCACATGAGTGAAAAAATTTAATTTAAAATCAATCCCGTAGACATGAAAATTCAATATGAAAATGATTCCAAAAAACTAAATTGGATTAATTGATATAAAAATGAACTAATTTTCATTTAAAAACAGTTAAAAATATAATTTAACATTATAAATAATTTAAACTAAAGGAAAATTTTCAATTAAAATTCAGTATTTCTCACTATTCATCAAAAAATGAAACTTTTCAGAAAAATACCAAAAAATAACCCTAACATAATTTTTATATTATGATTTCAAAAAATTAAGTTTATCTTATCAATTAAATTTTCTAAAAGTTTAAAAATTAATTTTAAATTATGTGCGAAAAGCTCGACTAATCTTTCTTTTAAAGAAATATAGTTTTTCAGAAAACATTTCTTTTTATTTTAAATTCATATTTTATTTCTAATTAATAGATAAACATAATTTTCATATTTTAGTTAGTACTATCCATACTCACCAATTTAATGGATATGTTATAAAGGTATACTAAATTATGGTTCATTTAGACTTGGGGTTGTGTGTTTTGCAAGATATTGATGAGATCAAATTTAATAAAATATATTTTGTGGGCTGTTTAATCTTAGTGTTTCATGTCACATATGCTATCAAATACGATGTTCTTATTTTAGAATTTTGGGGTGTTACATTCTCCCTACCTTGATAAATTGTGTCTTTAAACTTGATCTTGGTAATCAAGGTATTGATATTTGAAAATTATTTTTTTGAAAACCCACATCATAAAAGGGTTTATAAAATATCCTCTTTATAATTGAGAAAGTGAAGTATAATTTTAATTTGGAATAACACATAACTAGGTTTCTAGGTAGTAGAAAATTGGTGGAAAGTGAAGATTTAAACATGGAAGAAAATCATAAATAATTATAGACAAAGATAAAGGTCATTGATCGTGAAAAATCGAATGATCAATGGAAAGTTAAGGAACTCAAAACCATAAATCAAATAGGTGTAAAAAAAGTCCTTGATATCATTATAAATGATGGTAATAGGATAACATTTTAATATAGTTGAGGAATATTTTTTCCTAAAGTTGAGAAATTCTTTTACTCTCTAAGAATATTTGAAAATATACTTGATATATTTATATTTTATAAGTACAATTTCATCCTTTGGTTGTGCTTCAATCATTTTCCAATTCATCTATTACCCCAATAAATGAATATCCAAAAATTATTTTTTATTCCTGAAGCACTAAAATTCACTTTTAATTGATTATAAGATCCATAAAATTTTGACAAGTCTTTCTATCTATCTCTAACTATTTTCCAAAACCAATATGGTTAGAAAAAGTTATCCAATATAATAAATTAACCTATAAACCTAAAAAGTAACACCACTGGTTCATCATTAATATTTATTTTTTGAATCATTTAACTAAAAATAATGACATATTAACTAGGACATTGCGTAGGCCAGTGGTAGGTGCTAAACTCTTATCGTCCTTCTATCATGGGTTCAAGCCCGATGGCCTTACTGAATGTGATGGGTTGTCACCTAGCATGTAGTTTATCCTTTTTCTAAAAATATATCAATATAATTATTATAAAATTCACAAAATTTGTTTTATGGAAATCCTTGAAATAAAATTAATCATTAAATAATATTTTTAATAAGGTTTTCTATATTTTTTTTCAAAAAGTCTAATATTATTATTTGACTATTATTAAAATGTCATTAATGATCATATTAACCCTAAAGGTTATTAATAGCTTTAAAATTATTTCTATAAAATGTAAAGGCGTTATTCCTCAAATAAATTTTTCACTAAAACATATTATAAAACAATAGGCTATATTGCCATAAATTTCTCCCAAAATATCCTTAATCTTAGTAGACTACCCTCACATAAAACCTAAAAAAGGGTGTTTAAGACTTTGAACTTATGATCAATCTTAAAATCACAAACCCATAATGGTATCCATAAATTTAAGCTAATAAAGATATATATGATTTTAAAATTAAAAAAAAACCTTGGATGTTTCATGATTATTATAACCAAAATACCATTGGTAAAATACTTCAATAATTAAATTATTTAATCACAATACATAATAATTTATATAAAGGCCCATAATTTAAATATATATATTTTACTTAAACATTAAATAATATTTGTTACAGAACATAATAAAAACCATTCTAGAACCATATAGGTTTAGTGTCTTTAGAAACTAGGAAACATCAACAACTGCTTCATAAAACATCTATATTCTCTCCTGCTAATTTCTTCATATCTAGAATCCTTTTTGAAATATATTACTTAATACCCTTATTCATGACCTGGGGAAAATAAAAATATGAAAGGGTGATATAAAATGCTCAGTAAGGTTAAAAAAAGTAAATATCAATCATATCATAATCATAAGAACATAACATTTGAAAATCTTATCCTGCATATAAAAGATCATAATATCATGTCATGGGATAAATCATAAAAGTGAAATATAATCCAAATAGTCATAACATAATACATGAAATTTCATAGCATAAACACATAATCATATAAAATCATCTCATATTAGTTAAGGCTCATTGCCAAGACCATCATATTGGACAAATTTCATTACTGAACCGAGTTCACTCCTCGTTCCAGCCCTGTATTACTGAACCAGATTTACTTGCTATTCTAGTCATGTATATCTCGTGAGATATAAATCTTTACCCAATGCATTGGATTAAGATATATTTTCCACCCATCTTATAATGAAACCATTATTACGTGTGCCACAAAAACATAAAAAAATTCACCATAGCATAACCCATGAAATAAAATGGGTTTCTTAAACATCATTCCATCATAATTGATATAAAACAAATGGATTTACTAAATAAAATTACATCACAAACACAATAATATCATAGTAATAATAGGTATATAAATATAAACTTATTTAAAGAGTGTCATCTTAGATGGAAAATAATTTTGAGAAAACACTTGAAATTAATTCTTGAGGAAAATATCATTTCTTCATCAAAAACATTTTCTTTCCTCAAAATGCCACATAATTTTAGAAGAAATCATTTTATATGAAAATAACCTTGTAATATTGTAGGGGAATCATCAAGGAAATAATTCATCATGAAAGCGTAAAAATCCTTTCATGTTGCACAAGTTAAAAAAACATTCTTCTTGTACTTTTTCCAGAAAAGTCAAAAAGAACCCTATACCAAAAATGACAAAAGATTCCATTAAAACTGTTTAGTGAAAATTCAAAAATGGGTAAAATTGAATCTAAAAAATTATATAATTATATAAATAATATTTTGAAATACATATTTGTGAAACATGGATGTGGATTATAAATATACCCTATTACACACTTATAAATAAACAATCTCGGATAAAAATGAGATTTGCATAGTTATCCCTTACCTTAGGTCTAATATGCTTTGTATGTATCAAAAAATCCTGTATAACGATTTAAATAATGTTATTTTTTTATTAAAAAATCATAATCATTTTTATGATAACATTTATTATTATATTTTCATTTGTTTGTTAGTAATATTTCATTGTTACTCATTATTTGAGTATTAATTTCTTTATGTTTTTATGCTTGTTTTGTCAGATAAGTTATTTTTCCTATTTTTAGGTTACAAATATATCATTTAAATCATGATATTAGTATAATATATATAATATTTATTCATTCAATTCATTTATATAATCATAATTTAATGAATATTATGTAGAACGAATCACATCGCACCGTGGAGACGGTAAACCGTATGTACGCATGAGAGACGATATCATTCCCATAATTGTTGAATGGTATTGAAGTGGATGGTGTATAATATATCATAATAAATATAATATTATATAAATCATTTATATATTTATTATTTATATCATTATAACCATCCATGTAAGGTGGTGGTGAAAAACTAATTACACAACGGTGTGGAGACAGTAATCTGTACGTACACACGCGTGGTGATTTCATTTTTCACAGGATGGGTAGAAGGTGGACCATGGTTTTTTTAATAATAATAATAAACTATTAGTATATAATTAATAATGGAGTTACTAATTTATAATTAAACAAATCATGAGGTGTAATTATAAGAAGAAATAAGTTTGAAAGGATCGGTAAATGATATCACCTCTTCTTTAACATGCCTCCTTTAAATCTCTTCCTAGAGCACTAGAGTTGGTATTTTAAGAATAATAGGACCTATATAATGTTTCTAGTAAAGTTTATAATGTAAATGGGTAGGGTATGGTAGAGATTAAAGCCTCAAAATTAAGTTAAGTGTTGAGGGATTAAGTGCCCTTTTATAATTGAGGTGAGGGGCACTTTTGGAAACCTCAAAAATATTAATTTATAATAAAATAACAACCCAATTAAAAACCTTAAAAATGTTCCAATTTACAATATTAGATTATATAGGGTTGTAATATCACAACCAATAAATTTTAAACAAGTTTTTATGTCAATTTAAGTATTATAATTTTAATTAACACTTAGTTATTCTTTTTAAATTTTAACTGGGGTAACAAATATTTCAATATTAAAAGGGTAAAATATTTAATTATTTGAAGTCAATTATACCATAAATGAATAATTTAGACTATTTTAGAACATATAATAATTATTCTATATTTTTAAAAATGTTTTAGGCTTTTTAAATAATTTAAGAAAACCATATTTTGACAAAATATCAATAGTGTCAATTTTGACACTATTTATTTCATGGATTTTTAAAAATATAAAAATAAGAATTGAACCTTGATAAAAATATTTTATTATATCCTTAAGGGTTTAATTTAATATATAAAATTAATTTTACATAATAATTATCCCAAATGATATTTATTAAAATATTTTTAATATTTGATCTCTTCATTAATAAAATAATTACTACCTCAATTTTGGGTAATTATTTAATATAATTATTTGTTGAATAAAAATTCAAAATAAAATAATATTATGAACATAAATACATTGGATTTAATATGAATAATTGTAGTCGAATTTATATTCTGAAATACCCAACATTAAAAATGATATACTCTTTTAAAACATGAATGTGACAAATTTATCTTCACTTTAAATAAAATTATATAAGTGTCATAATCTCTTTTATAAGCCTCTAAATGATCAATAAGTATACCTTTGAATACTTATGGTCTATATATACTCAACCAATAAGGTTTGTTCAAGTGTTTGGGCCTTTTTATGGTTATTAATATTTTAATAAAAAATGTTTTATTAATTTTTCATCAATTAATTTATTTTTTCATCATCCAAGCATAAGTCTTTATGGTAATAATTTATTTCCTAAAAATTACAAAAAAAAATTCATGATAAATAAAAATTTTTTAGCTTCAAAATTTTTATTTATAATCAAATTTATCTTCTGTATAACCTTATATTGAAAATCATTTAATTATTAAAGTTTGAGTGAGAAATATTTCACTTTTCTTTAAATAAAATAAATTAATTGTCCTAATATCATCCGAGTGGGTTCCAATGGACACCATTTCGACCCAAGTATATTTTAGAGAAAATTATAATCATTAAATTATATTAAGATAAGTTTTAGAGTAATTTTATAATATTATTTTTACCCTTAATTACCCAATTCACCCCTTTACTGTGTTAATAAAATTTACCGAAGTTACTATTCATATTTTCCAAAAATAAAATAAATCTGTTTACATAATTTGGACCTAATGATTCCAAATATGGAATATATTTTTCAATATTCAAAATACATAAGTTTTAGTAATTAATTTAAAATTAATCCCGTTGTTGAAATGAGAAAACATGTTTTAAAAGTTAAAATATTGCAAAAGATTGAAATGTTTTTACATCTAAATTTAATGTAAAATTAATTCCAATTACCTAAGTTATATTAAGTGGTAAAAATATATTCTATTTATACTTTTAAACCATTCAATAATATAATTTAACCACATAAATTATTTCAATAAAAAAAGTAATTTTCAATTAAAATTTAGCGTATTTTTACTATTCATCAAAACATGAAAGTTATCAGAAAAATATTAAAAATTCATCCAAAGTAAATTTTTATATCCTGCTTCAAAATAACATGTTTATTTTTTCATATAAAAATTATTAGTGTGTCAAAATCTTAATTTAAAAGGGGTTCTCGATTCAAAGGTGTAAAATTAACCTTTTTAAAAAAAATAGGTTTTTATACATCAAATAGAGTTCTATTCAAACTCTATGACTAAAATATCCATTGAATGAATACAAAAAATATTTTATTATGTATATAACACACATATATATCATTAATTTCATTACCAAAAGTAATTCACTTAAAAATAAAAATATCAAATTGATTTATATTTTTTATAAATAATTGATAGCCAATGAATTCACAATTCATTTTCATAAGTTAGTTATAATTACTCATACTAACCTAAAAACTAGGCTATAATAGTAATTTTATAATAAGGGAGTCTCATGGTTTGTTTAAACTCACGATTTCATGCAAAGCAAGCTACTGAAAAATAAAAATATTTAAAGAAAATATTTTATAAAAACATCTGGGTGTTACATTTCATCTAATTTATTTCAATATAGTTCCTTACATTGTCTTAGGGTTAAAATTTATAAGGGGAATTGACTTGGATAAATCCAAGGTTTTCTACATTTAAGACAAAACCTATAAATGGATCCCTACAATGAGATTTATTTTCGTTCATCATAATCTGTATTTTTCCTCAGTAATTAATTATTTTGTGATCTTATTTTTCACACATTAAAAATTTTACTATTCCTTTTAGGCACATTATTTTCAATCTAAGACACATTAGATTTAACTTTGGTTATTCATTGTCATTATCTATTCAAATCCTTCATAATTTTTTTCTAAAAAAAGCGAATTTTCCTAAGCATATCCTATGGGGGCATCAAACTGGGTGCGTAGTAAGGACCACTATTATTTACCAGGTCATGATTAGGTTAATTCCTGTACACCCTTTTCATATTTGTTACCCCTAGATACACATATTCCATAACCAAGTCTACTTGTAGTATCTAGACAGTGACGTGTTTCTAGAAAAAACCAGGTAAACTCTACCTTACCAAAACTTTAAGATGTTCTTCTATACTTTTACTCATAGCCTATCATAGGCTTATGTTCTCTAATATATGTTTTAATAAATCTAGTTCCCAAGGTTTCTATTAAACCTCACTTTGATACCAACTACATTGACCCCAACCCCAGTATCTTGGAGCTGGTGCTTGCTTTAATACATTGGAAAAAGATATAAGGAATCACATCCTGAAGGACCGAATAGTTTAGCAGTCTTAGTAAACTAGGTACATACATGATTCTCATATTAAATTTGAATAAAAAAATTAAAAAATATTTTTTTCAATAATAATATTATTCCCTTTAGCATATTCTTTTATATATTTCATAGTACGCTTCATGGATTCTCAGAAAAAGAAAAAAAACAAGGGTGAGATCAAATGATTAGTAAGGGTTAAGTGTAGCAGAAGCTATGATGAATTAATAAGCACAATCAACATGAAAAAGTAAATAACTAAACCAAAATTCCATTTAAATAACTTGACTATAATGATACGATAAGGTATAATCAATATAAAAAGGTAAATAACTGAACATACATTCCATTTAATCAGTAAATAGAGAATGAAATACATTATAAATATAATATAATTATGAAAATCTCATGGATATTAAAAACTTAATTCTTAATAAAGTAAATTCTTAATTATTAGATTCCATGATCTCAAACATCATGATACCTCTACTTTAAAGGCATTTCACAAGACATTTTAAACTATAAGTAAAACCCGTTTAATGCTAGCTTACTTATTTATCTCATGAGACCCACCTTTGCATTAAGGGGATATATAATATTGGGCCCACCCATCACTATAATTCCAAATCATTCCTCATATATCAAATAATCTATTTGATTCATAAATCAGTATGCCTTATCAATAAATATCCATATTGTGTAAAGAAAACAAATTTACCAATATTTCCTAGTAAATAAAATAAATTTCAAAGTAAACACCATATATAGAAATGGTATACAGTTTAGGAAATAATCATATCAATGATACATAAATTATGGATATTTAAGAAGATATGAATTCTATAATGATCACAAGAGAGTGAATGCTTCAAAAGAAAGTTAATGACTACAAAAATGAACCAAGATAGTGAATGTCAATTCTTTCCTTGGCTAAAATGATCATCAACCATCCAAATAAATAATAAAAATGGTATCAATACATTATATACCCATTAGAGTAAAAATAAAGGGTTGTTGTCATTGATGAATATAAATACCATATAATTATCTTTAAAAACATTCTTGAAGAAAATATCCTTTTCATTTTGAAATCAATTTTTAAAATATAAAGCATTTTGAAAATCCTTTTGTTTGAAAATAGATTTTAAAAAACAATAATTTACATAGAATTAGGAAAAAATTTCATTTAAAAATATCCTTGTAAAATTTTAAAGGAATGTTCAATGATATGAAGGTCATGACAATAGGTAATTCCATACATGTTGTACAAGTTAAAAATAATATTCCTTTTGTACTGTAAAAGGTTAGAAAAGTTATTTTTTTGGAAAATGAAAAGAAGATTCCTTTAATTTTTTTTGTAAAAATTAAAAATGGTTAAAAATTTCTACAATCAATCATTTTTAAGAGGTTAATTTTTTTTTGATTTTTTTAGAAAACATGGTTTTTGAAGAAAATGGATTTCTGATTAAAGAAAGAATTGATATTTGATCTTCTTAAAAACATTTTATCATTTATTTTAAGTACAAAATATTGAAAAAATGTTACTATTACTTGAAAATATCATGAATAACCAGAGGATAAGAAAATTAAATGGGTTTTTTAGTCAATTATCAAATAATTTCCTTCAATTGAAATTCAAAAAAAAAACAATCTCGATTAGAATTAGATTGTGAAATAAACCCTTACAATGATCATAATGTTGAAGTGAGAATTAATCAATGAATTGATTATGTATATTTACAATAAATCCATATAAAATAAGTGGAAATAAAATATAATATAATAAAAAGTAATTATATAAAATATCTTAGAATATCAAAGATGACGAAGAAGTAATATAACCCAATGAAAAGAAATTGAGTTTTGAAATTAGTTTCCACTAGGTAACTTTTATTTCGAATTAACTTGGATGAAATAATTCAAATAGAAACTCAAAATACCATGAATTATTAATTATTCATGACATTATAGGTAAAATGGGTAGTGTATACACCATATAAAAGAAATTGGTGCATAACATACAATTGTGTATCAATGAAAGGAAATTAAAATAAAATACCTTATAAAGATCATATCTTTGACGTGGAGATTAATCAATGAATTGATTATGTGTATCAAATTAAAATACATATAAAACAAGTTTAAATACCATATAAAATAATCAAAGGTATTTACACACACAATCTTATCATGAAATAATCAATGAAGTAGAAGTTTAACATAATAAATGGAAATTGAGTTAATAATTCCCATACCTCATGCTTTAGTTTGATTAAATGTACTTTAATCTCTTGTATAGTGGTTTTAAACATGTTATTAACTTATAATAGAACCATATTAATATTTATAATTTCATATATGATCTTTTTATAACATATTATCACCTGTTCATTAATAATCATTCATTATTTCCATTGTTTCATGTGTCAATTGCCCTGTTTTCTCATTCATGCTTTGTCATGAAAGTTCCAATTATTATACATGTTATATAATTATATCATATCTAGAATAATAATAATGAATTAATTATAATATTTTTATATCAATTATACTTTTAAAACTAATTATTAAATTTTGTTTTGAGAAATTAAGTATGTTATGATTTTAGAGATGGTAGGCCATACGTATGCATGAGTAACGTTTCCATTTTTCAATGATCATTATGGAAAGAAGATAAGAAATATATTATATTTAATTAATGATCATAATATAATATATAACATACTATTTCTTTAAACACACACACACACACATATCATCCATGTGGTGTGGTGATGAAAATAGAGTTACATTGTTTTGTGAAGGCGGTAGTTCACATGTACACAAACGACGCCATCATCTTTCATTAAGTGAAAAGGTAAGAAAGAAAATGAT
Source organism: Viscum album (assembly GCA_963277665.1). Lineage (NCBI taxonomy): Eukaryota > Viridiplantae > Streptophyta > Magnoliopsida > Santalales > Viscaceae > Viscum > Viscum album. The sequence goes on along the minus strand of OY728157.1, from coordinate 348,922,891 downwards.
ATACATTATCTCTTAAGAAAGATAAAAATTTAATTAATTTCATAATTATGTCATTTATATCACATATAATCATTAAATTTATCCTTATCACCTTCAATTTAATGATTAAAAATTAAATTTTTTATTATTCAAACACTTTTGAGGAAAAAGTGAGAAACCAAACAAGACATCACAACACAAACAACATATCACCATGGAACAAAAGTTTTAATCCAAAAACACCACGCCATCATAGAAGAGCCCCAACCCAGCATCAAAGATGATAAAAATAGCTTACTCCCACTCCTCGCTGTCGACAAGCTATCCCGTGCATGAATGCACGGGCCTAGTACCGATGGCAAAGCCATACCCTCTCAAACATCCAAATCCGTAGTGAAGTCCAGGAGAAACCTGCTGCTCTAAAACCCATATGGAGAAACCCATTGTTAGACAGATTCATTAACCCAAACCTCGAACCACTAGAGACACAAAATTCACAAATCCAAAAATCCATTTCACCGATTCAACACATTCAACCACCCACTCCACCATTTCCAAGAATTCAACACAATGTCAAAAACACCAAGAACGGACCTACGAGAATTTGATATCCAACCTCAAAAGAACATTCATGGATAAAAATTTCTATTGGCCAAAAACCCACACAATTCCAGGACCTTCTTTCCTCATCAACACGTAGAACAATTCGACATGCAAGAATTTCAAAACCCAAACCAATAATATCGACCATGAGCAAGAAAACCATAGCAGCCAACCCCAAATCCAGAATCAAATGCAAGAAACAATTCCGTAGCAGAACCCAATCCAAAATGAAGAGCATTCCAACCAAAACATGACCAACCAAATCCTTTCCCCACAACCAAAATAAACCAAAAAACAGAAACACCAACAAAGTAGACACAACCAAAACCAAACGAAGGCACAAAATAAGAACCAAGAAGCATTACCAACTCATCAACAACCCAAGCACTGTAGAATTCCAGAAAAAGTCCCCATAACAAACCAGATCCCATGTCCCATTTCCACCATCCAAAAAATACTCAGAGAACAGAACCGAATACCCAGGAAACCCACAGCGGACAACGATGCAACCCTCAATCGCGAAAACGAGAACTCGGCCATGGAACCAGCTTCGAGCTACCAGGAAAAGCCCTATTTGAAAGATGGAGTTAGGTGAGAGCAGGCCAGCAACGAAGAGAAAGGTCGTTCCAACTGAGTCAAAGAGGACTATGCCTCCACGGAGGAGAAACCACAACCATAGTCATGCCAAAGACGAATCACATCGCTTCATGAGGTGGTAGTCCACCATACACACGAGCGACATTATCGTATCTCCCATGGAATGAAAAGTAAAAAGTTATATATTATATAATGAATCTATTGGTTTAATTATTTTATAAATATCATATATATACTTTATATCCATCATCATATTCAATTGTGATAGGTGGTAATGGAAAAATGAATGACATCAGTTTGCAAAGCAGTAGTCCGCCGCACGCACGAATGATGATTTCGTAACCCATTTGATGGAATTGGGGGTGGTTTTAGGTCATTAAATTTTTATAATGATATATAATTATATGTAATGTAATGAGGTTATTATATAATTATGGTTTAATAATAATTGAATGAGGTGGAGGAAGAAATAAAATAAAAGCACTCATTGAAAAAGATTACATTTTTTTCAAGTATCCTACATAGGGTTGCACCAAAGACTTACTAGAGTGGATTTATACCCAAAATAAGGTTTCTAGGATGATATTATTAAATTTGAAAAGTTATTTGGGCATGTATTGGCTGAAATAAATAGGTTTTAAGGTGAAAATAAGAAAGGAGAGGGTGACCTTTTATAAGTGAGGTGAGTGGCACACTTGTATTTTTTTTTGAAAAGATTCAATTATACCCATGTTTTTATCATTCCAAGAGCCTCCAAAACAGGTAATTATAGAAAATTGAAATATTTATAGAATAAGGGTTTTTGTCAAGTTGGTGGGTCATTTTTAACCCTTACCTTATTAGTTTAACCCCTCGGTAAATCAATTTTTTTACCTTAACCAAAGTAATTAATTTTTACTATTTTCACTATTCAATATGGTCAAAAATTTATTTTAAATTATTAGATATTATAAATTATTCTGGTTAAAAATATGGAATACATTTTTTAAAATTGCATTCATAGAAGAAACAAAATTTAATTTAAAATTAATCCCATGGACGTGATAAGAAAGCATAGTTTTAAATAGAAAATGTTCAAATATTTACAAAGTTTTTATATCAAAATTCAATATGAAAATTATTTCAATAAAATAAATTGAATCAATTTATATAAAATTAAACCAATTTTACATTAAAACCAATTAAAAATATAATTTAACATTTTAAATTGTTTAAATGAAAAGGTAGTTTTCAATTAAAATTTAGCATTTTCTCTATTCATTAAAAAATAAATCATTTCAGAAAAATACCAACACATAAACCTAAGTTAATTTTGATATTTTTTATTTTAAAAATTAATTTTATTTTATCAAATAAGTTTCCTAAAAGTGTTAAAAATTAATTTTAAATTAAGTGTGCAAAGCATGACTAATGTAACGACCCAAACTTTTTAATAATTTTTGTTTCCTTTTTTTGTGCATTATTTTAGTTTATACTCAAAAAAACTATATTCTTTAATTAATGATGTGAGTATAATTAAAATGAGACCATTGGGTTTCAACTGTTATATGACCGTTGTGGTCAATATGACTGTTGGAAACTAAATGTTGCGATTATTGTCTCTAAATACAAGTGATATTGTTTAATTAATACAGAAAGAAGATTTGATTGCCTCATCCAGTAGTCTTGGGCCAATCGAAGCCCATCTAACGAAACTTGGAAAGGAGGTAGCACCACTAGGCTTTTCTCTGGACCAAACCCAAGCTGAACTTCATCGTGTGAAGCTGGAGAGAAATCGCCTTCGGGAGAAGTTCAAGCTTATAGAAATCACCAATCGGGAAATGTTGGCCGAGCCACCCTCAGATTCTCTCACCTTAGCACAACTTATAATTAGGTCCTATGCTGGGGGTATAAGGGGCTATGTAACGAGACCGTAGCTACTTTGTGTAATCCTTTGAGATAAATAAAATTGTGATTTCTTCCTATGGTGAAGTTTGTGTTTTTTTCAGATGTTCGAATAAATATAGGATGTATATTGATGAATTTTGGAAAAGGGGGATATTTTAAAATATTTATGTAAACCTTAAATAATTAATGATGTATAATTATTTTCAAAAAATGGTCTTCTAAAAATGTGTTCAGTAAGAAATTTAGAATCTAATAAGATCAACTTAATTTTTTGTGAATAGTAAATTATGAATAGTGATTTTACGCTTAGGATTAGTAATGTGACCAAATGGATTTGTAATATCACTTAAATAAAGTATTAATATAATTTAGGCACCTTGATTAAGTAATGTGATTCAATAAAATAGGTAAATAACTGTTTCAGAAATTATTAGTCAAGTATTAGTTTTTTTCAGGTGAATAGTGTTTTTAATTAAAAATTAAATTAAAAATATTTAGAAAATTATTTTTATAAAATGGATTTAATTTTTGAATTCAGCGTATCGATATTAGGTTAAGGTGATTTTTGGTGATTTTTCTAAAAAAAATGAATTTTCTATGAATAGTGAAAATACAGTTTTTAGTTTCGAGTGTTTAAGGACATCATTAAGGATGTAATAATTATGTAATAATTATGGTCTAATTATGTGTAGTAAGATAATGTATTAGGTATCCCAAGTGTACAATACCATGGGAAAATACCATGGGCAATCCCATAGTTTTTCCAATACCACCGATGAGGTGTCCCTTGGCCATTATTGACTTGTCCCCTCACTTATCCTATAAATACCAAGCCTTTCAATCATTGTTTTAATTTCAAAATCCTCCTAAATGAATTTAAGGTCTCATTACCTCCCAAGGAGTCCTCCCAAGGTGCCCTGAAGCCTCCCAAGGTCCCGACCTTCAAGCTTTCGAAGTTATTCTTCAAGGTAAGGGATCCTTTCACCCTCCTCTTTTAAGCCATGAATTCCTTTATGTTGTTTCTTCTAGTTTCCATATATTTTTGTTGAGGGTATGTTCATATACGTTTTAATTAATTTTCATTTTATGTATAATTGTTGAGATACTCTTCCTCTCTCATCAATTTGTTTTCTGAATTTTTATGTGACGCCGTTAGGCTGCCGAATTCTTCGTAAAAGGAATCACGTCTTCTCTTTTCTTTCATGTTTCATTTTCATGTGGTATGTCCTTAAAATTTCTATGACATGTTCTTATCTTCATGTTATTCTGTATTTATACTGTATTATAAGTTATTTATTAGTGGTTTACTCTTGCACCCTCTCTTTTCAATGTTTTCTAAAACCATGTTATATAGCTGTTATGCTGCAGAAATTTTGCCTCAAAATTTCTATATCTTCCTTTCCAGAAATTCTTTTGTTTTATTTATGTGAATACCCAGACCTATTTAGTTTCTTTGGGTGTTCATAAATATATAAAGATGATGTATTTGATTCTGGACTTGACATACATATAACTTTCACTCCCTTTCCATGGGTTATAAATGACATAATGATCTTATTTTTTTAGAACTTTTAAAACGTCACAATCTTGAAATGAAACCCATTTATTTTATTCTCCATGGGTTATTTATGAAATGTTTTATTATGATCTATGTGGATCACATTTAATTAAATACATATTAAGGGTGCTCCTTGATAGCACTCCAATTCATTGGGTAAAGATTTAATCTCTAGAGATTAAAAGTTTCACGATACCTTGGTGAATCACCTTGGTAATTTTTATTACACCTTGGGGACGGAACTTGGTAATATGTTCATGAATGTATAAATGAAATTTTGTAGCCACATATTCAAGTTATGTTCCAATTTATTTTCTTTATAATATTCATATTCTTCCATTTCTCATATCTTTATGTTGTTATTCAAGTTCTTATTTATATCACAAGTACATTGATTACCATGTTTACCTTTACTGGGCCTTCTGGTCACCCTTTACTTTGATGTATGTCTCGAGGATATGAAAGGAAGTAATTGTACTTAGGATGATCTTATGATTAATCCTTACAAGTGGATTATAAGAATGTTTTATTTTGTATTCAAGGTTTATTGTTGCTGATTTCCAAGACACTAGACTTTAAAGATCCTCTGTATGTAAAATGTAATGAAAAGTTATGTATTAAAAAGGTGAGATGCCACAGTTGGTATCAGAGGATAATTTAGTTATTTATGGAAATTAGGCTATGAAAACTTTAGGAATAATCCTATAGAAAAGTTTAAATATTGGGAGAACTTCCTGGTATTTTGGTGAGTATTGAGTAAGTGGTTTATCAAACAAATACATCCCTGTTTGGATACGAGTAGGTAGAGGCAGCTCTGGCACAGATGTACATTGGGGTAAAACCCGAAAACACCACTTTGAGCTAGACTTAAACAGGAACTGATGCATGACAATGGGCCTTGCTACACTCTTGGTTACGACACTCCTGGGGGATATGTTTGGTTAATCACAAGCTTTTTATGGATCATTATGAAGGAATTATAGAGAACTATAATTGTTTAAGCATGAAGTTTTAAGACATAGAATCCTTTATAGTTAAAAGATTCATAAATGAAACAAGTTTCTCAATAAGATTTTATTCTTTTAGAAAATGGCAGGCAATAGGAAGAACCATGAAAATGGTGACTGCATGGACCATGCACTAAAAACCCTTCGATGGAATCCAGAATGGAAACATTCATGCGAATGATGAACCAACTAACTCAAGTTATGAGTAATAACTTGAATCAAGCTGAGAGGATGATCTCATCACAAAGGGAATAACATTCTGTTGAATCCTTTATGCATCAAAAACCACCAACCTTCAGTGGATCAACTGACCCATTGATTGTTGAGAAATGGACCAACTCTATAGAGAAGATCTTTTCTATGCTATGTTGTTCAGAGCAAGAGAAGGTCACCCTGGCTATCTATCTCTTAGTGGGAGAAGATGATCAGTGGTGGGAACTGATAAAAAACACGAGGCAAAGAGTGGAAGTTGAAGCTATAGAGTGGGAAGAGTTCAGAGGGATCTGTTTCTGTAAGTATTTCCCTCATTCCATGAGAACAAGAATGGAGAAGGAGTTTCTCGAGCTGAAGAAGAAGGAGAATGAATTTGTGGGAAGCTACGATATGAACTTTACAAGGATTTCACAATATACCTCTAGATTTTTCATGGATCCAAATGGTAACGTTGATAGATTCTTTGATGGACTGAGACCTCATCTGCTGAAGAATCTAGCCAACCGAGATTATGATAGCTATGAGGAGATCGTGCAGAGTGTGATGAAAGTAAAGATAGAGTTTGGTGAGATTCAGTGGTATCATAGATCCAATGATAAGAAGATATTGATGGAGCCCAACTTATCGAGGACTTTTGATCAGGGAATAGGAGGAAAGCAAGTGCAACTTCCCACATGTAATAAATGTGGGAAGAAGAATTCGGGTAACTGCCTGCTCGGGAGTGGGAAGTGCTACAAGTGTGGCAGAGATGGACACATTGAGAGGAATGGTCATGGTGAGGTGAAACCTCAAATTCCGAACACAAATGACAAGGGGAAGATGGTGCAGTCCCTACCTGATGTCCAGTGCTTCAAGTGTGGACAACGTGGTAACTTTTCCAATCACTGTCCAAATCTAAGGGCAGTGGAGGGGAACCACCATCAGCCTCAGCAAAGGCCAAGGGATCAAAGCCGTTCTTTTGCTATCGCGACAACTGAAGTTGATGCTCCGAATGATGTGGTAGCAGGTACTCTTGTTGTCCTATCAAAGCTAGCAAGTACTTTGTTTGATTCTGGTTCTACGCATTCCTTTATTTCCTCCAAGTTTGCAAGGGATTTAGAATCAACCCCAGAATTTCTAAAAGTAGAGTTGTCAGTCAAGACTCCTGGTGGGACTATCCAAGCATCGTCAGTGTTTGTAAACTCTAGTATTTACTTTAGTGAGCACAATCTTATAAAAAATATAGTATTCATTCCCATGATGGAATCCGACATTATACTAGGGATGGACTAGCTCTCAAAGTATAATGCTAAGATCAATTGCAGAAGCAAGGAAATATCAGTAGTCTTGAATGGAAAACCTAAAGTTATCTTCCAAGGAGAGATATCTCAACCTCATCTTTGTCTAAAATAACCCCCTATATCCTTCTTTATGGAGTTGATCGGTGAATAAGAAGTAAGAGATGAGAGTTTGATGATAGAAAATGTCCCCATCATCCAGGAATACGTTGATGTATTTCCAAAGGAGTTTCCTGGACCTCCCACAGAAAGGGAGGTAGAGTTCTCCATTGAACTCATACCTAGATCTCATCCGATATCAAAGACCCCATATAGGATGGCAAATGTGGAGCTGTAGGAATTAAAGAAACAACTCCAATATCTTTTGGAGAAGGGGTTTATCCGACCAAGTGTGTCTCTTTGGGGAGCACTTGTTCTCTTTTTGAAGAAGAAGGATGTATTGATGCAGTTTTGCATTGATTATAGGGAAATTAATGGGATCACAGTGAAGAAAAAATACCCTCTTCCAAGAATTGATGACTTATTTGACCAACTTCATGGGGCTCAATTCTTCTCTAAGATTGATATTCGATCTGGTTATCAGAAATTGAGGGTTAAGAAAGAAGATATTCTAAAAAATGCCTTTCGATCAAGATATGGGCATTATGATTTTGTTGTTATTCCCTTCAGACTGACTAATTCACCTGCTATTTTTATGGATTTGATGAATAGAGTCTTCAAGGACTACCTTGATAACTTTTTGGTAGTTTTTATTGATGATATTCTGATATATTACAAAATTCACGAGGAGCATGAAAATCATCTAAGGGTTATTTTTCAAACTCTGCAGAAGGAGAGGATTTTTGGAAAGTCCAATAAATGTGATTTCTGGTTACAACAAGTTGCTTTCTTAGGGCACATTGTAACCAATGAAGGAATCATAGTTGACCCTGCAAAGAAAAAATTTATAGAGGAGTGGCCTCAACCTACAACAATAACTGAGATTCGTAGTTTTCTTGGATTAGCAGGATATTATAGGAGGTTTTTGAAAAACTTTTCATGACTTTCTAATCTATTAACCAAGTTAACTCGAAAAGGGGTCAAGTTCATCTGGACAAAGGAGTGTGAGGAAAGTTTCCAAGAGCTGAAGAAGAGATTGGTTATCGCACCTGTGTTAACTCTTCCCTCAAGTGGATAAGGATTTGTTATTTTTAGTGATGCATCTCTAAAAGGGCTTGGGTGCGTCCTCATGAAAAATGACAAGGTCCTTACTTATGCATCTCGACAGTTGAAGATTCATGAGCAGAATTATCCTATGCATGATCTGGAGCTGGTTGTGGTCATTTTTTCTCTGAAGATATGGAGGAACTAACTTTATGGGGAGAAATGTGATATATACATAGACCATCAAAGTTTGAAGTATATTTTCACACAAAAGTAATTGAACATGAGACAAAGGAGATGGTTGGAACTTATTAAAGACTATGATTGTTCAATTCATTATCACCCTGGAAGAGAAAACAAAGTTGCTGATGCATTAAGTAGCAAAGACCCAGTTTTCCTTTCCATGATGAGGATTCAAAAAGATCCTTTGATCCATGACCTAGTAAAGCTGGACATGGGAATTATAAGAAAAGGGATATCATCAACCTTAACCGAAATTATTTCTCAATCTTCATTACTAGAGAAGACCAAGAAGGCTCAGAAAGAAGATCCTTTGTTACAAGAGAAGTTTGAGGCTGTAAAGGATGAAAAGTTTCCTGAGTTCAATATTGATCAAGAAGGTGTACTGAGATTTCATACAAGACTATGTGTTCCATCTATTCTGAAAATAAAGAAGGAGCTGATGGATGAAGCTCATAGCTTAACTTTCTCTATACATCCTGGAAGAACAAAAATGTATAGGGACCTTCATGATCATTATTGGTGGGATAATATGAAAAGGGAGATTGCTGACTATACTTCAAGGTGCCTAGTATGTCAGCAAGTGAAGGCAGAGAGACAACTTCCTAAAGGGGTATTGCAACCACTACCCATACCAGCATGGAAGTGAGACAATATCACTATGGACTACATCACTGGTCTTCTGAGAACTTCCAAAGGAAACAATGCGATATGGGTTATTGTGGATCGTCTCACCAAGACTGCCCATTTTATCTCTATCTGGGAATATTTCTCTCTTGATCAAATTTCCAGGATTTACGTGAAGGAAGTGGTAAGGCTGTATGGACTTCCACTTTCTATTGTATCTGATTGTGATCCAAGGTTCACATCAAAATTCTGGAGAAGTCTTAAACATGCTCTGAGCACTGAATTGAATTTCAGTATGGCCTATCTCCCCCAAACTAATGGAAAATCTGAAAGGACTATTCAATCACTCAAGGACATGCTGAGAATGTGCTCAATGGAATTTAAGGGTGGATGGGATAAACATCTCCAATTAGTTGAGTTCTCTTACAACAACAGCTTCCACTTGAGCATTCAAATGACACCCTATGAAGCTCTATATGGGAAATGATGTAGAACTCCTACATGTTGGGATGAAGCTGGTGAGAGAAAGCTTCTTGGGCCTGATCTTGTGCAAGAGATGACAGAAGAAGTCCATTCCATCCAAAAACAAATTAAGGCTGCTCAGAGTCGGCAAAAGATCTATGCCGAAAACCATCAAAGAGACTTGGAGATTGATGTCAGTGACAAGTTCTTTCTTTGAATTTCACCTTGGAAGAGATTCATGAGGTTTTTGAAGAAAGGGAAGCTTAGCCCTAGGTACATTGGCCCCTGTGAAATCCTTGATCGCGTGGGAGCAGTGGCCTATCGGCTTGCACTTCCTACAAATCTAGCATAAGTTCATGATGTCTTCCACGTATCCCTCTTGAGAAAGTACATACCTGACCCTTCACATGTACTAAACCCAGAGGTGGTACAACTGGAACATGACCTCTCTTATGAGGAGCAGCTGGTGGAGATCTTGGATCGTAGAGACAAGGTTATACGCAAAAAAATTACCCACCTTGTTAAGGTGTTGTGGATAAACCACAAATATGAAGAAGCCATGTGGGAACTATAGGTTTCTATGAGGTAAAAGTACCCACACATTTTCTTTACTAAGGGTACGAGTTAAAAATTTCAGGGATGAAATTTCTTAAAGGGGGAAGAATGTAACTACCTGAACTTTTTAATAATTTTTGTTTCCTTTTTTGTGTCTGTTATTTTAGTTTATACTCAAAAAAACTATATTCTTTAATTAATGATGTTTGTATAATTAAAATGATACCATTGGATTTTGACTGTTATATGACCGTTGGAAACAAAATGTTGCGATTGTTTTCTCTAAATACAAGTGATCTTGGTTAATTAATATAGAAAGAAGATTCGATGGCCTCATTTAGTAGTCTCAGGCCGGTCGAAGCCCATATGAAAAAACTTGGGAAGGAGGTAGAACCACTGGGATTTTCTCTGGACCAAACCAAAGCTGAACTTCATCTTGTGAAACTGGAGCAGAATCGCCTTCGGGAGAAGTTCAGGCTTATAGAAATCACTACTCAGGAAATGTTGGCCGAGACACCCTCATATTCTCTCACCTTAGAACACCTTACACTTAGGTCCTATTCTGGGGTTATAAGGGGCTATGTAACAAGACCGTAGCTAATTTGTTTAATCCTTTGAGATAAATAAAATCGTGATTTCTTCCTATGGTGAAGTTTGTGTGTTTTTTCAGATGTTCAAATAAATATAGGACGTATATTGATGAATTTTGGAAAAGGGGGATATTTTAAAATATTTATATAAAACTTAAATAATAAATTATGTGTGATGATTTTCAAAAAATGGTCTTCTAGAAATGCATTTAGTAAGAAATTTATAATCTAATAAGATCAACTTAATTTTTTGTGAATAGTAAATTATGAATAGTAATTTTACATTTAGGATTAGTAATGTGACCAAATATATTAGTAATCTCACTTAAATAAAGTATTAATATAATTTAGTCACCTTGATTAAGTAACGTGATTCAATAAAATAGGTAAATAACTATTTCAGAAATTATTAGTCAAGTAGTAGTTTTTTCGGGTGAATAGTGATTTTAATTAAAAATTAAATTAAAAATATTTAGAAAATTATTTTTATAAAATGGATTTCATTTTTGAATTCAGATTATTGATATTAGGTTAAGGTTATTTTTGGGGATTTTTCTAAAAAAAATGAATTTTCTGTGAATAGTGAAAATACAGTTTTTAGTTTCGAGTGTTTAATGACATCATTAAGGATGAAATAATTATTTAATCATTCTGGTCGACTTATTAATAGTAAGATAAGGTATGAGGTGTCCCAAGTGGACAATACCATGAGAAAATACCATGGGTAAGCCCATGGTTTTGCCAATACCACCGATGAGGTGTCCGTTGGCCATTATTGACTTGTCCCCTCACTTCTCCTATAAATACCAAGACTTTCCCTCATTATTTTAATTTAAAAATCCTACTAAAGGAATTTATGGTCTCCTTAACTCCCAAGGAGTCCTCCAAAGGTGCCCTCAATCCTCCCAAGGTCCCGACCTTCAAGCTTTCAAAGTTACTCTTCAAGGTATGGGATCCTTTCACCCTCCTCTTTTAAGCCATGAATTCCTTTATATTGTGTATTCTAGTTTCCATCTCTTTTTGTTGAGGGTATGTTCATATATGTTCTAATTACTATCCATTTCATGTATAATTGTTTAGATAACCTTACACTCTCATCAATTTGTTTTCTGAATTTTTATGTGACGCCGTTAGGCTGTCGAATTCTTCGTAAAAGGAATCACGTCTTCTCTTTTCTTTCATATTTCCTTTTCATGTGGAATGTCATTACAATTTCCTTGACATGTTCTTATCTCCATGTTATTCTGTATTTATACTGTATTATAAGTTATTTATGAGTGTGTTACTCTTTCACCCTCTCTTTTCAATGTTTTCTAAAACCATGTTATACAGCCGTTATGCTGCAGAAATTTTGCCTCAAAATTTCTATCTCTTACTCTCCAGAAATTCTTATGTTTTATTTATGTGAATACCCAGACCTATTTTGTTTCTTTGGTTGTTCATAAATATATAAATATGATGTATTTGATTCTGGACTTGACATACATATAACCCTCACTCCCTTTCCATGGGTTATAAATGACATAATGATCTTATTTTTTTTAGAACTTTTAAAACGTCATGATCTTGAAATGAAACCCATTTCCTTAATTCTCCATAGATTATTTAAGAAATGTTTGATTATGATCTATGTGTATCACATGTAAGTAAATAAATATTAAGGGTGTGCCCTGATATCACTCCAATGCATTGGGTAAAGATTTAATCTCTAGAGATGACAAGTTTCACGATACCTTGGTGAATAACCTTGGAAATTTTTATGACACCTTGTGGATGGACCTTGGTTATATGTTCATGAATGTCTAAATTAAATGTTGTATCCACATATTCACATTATGTTCCAAGTTCTTTTCTTTATGATATGCCTATTCTTCCATTGCTCATATCTTTATGTTGTTATTCAAGTTCTTATTGATATCACAAGTACATTGATTCCCTTGTTTACCCTTACTGGGCCTTCTACTCACCATTTCCTTTGATGTATGTCTCCAGGATATGAAAGGCAGTAATTTTACTTTGGATGATCTTATGTATCCTTAAAATTGGATTAGAATAATGTTTTATGTTGTATTCAAGTTTTATTGTTCCTGATTTCCAAGACATTAGACTTTAAAGATCCTCTGTATGTAAAATGTAATGAAAAGTTATGTATTAAAAAGGTGGGATGCCACAAATAATCCATCTATTAAAAAAATTCAGTTTTCATAATTTTTTTTTTACTTTTAAATGATTCTTATTTTATTTATAATCAATATATTACAATAATTTTCATATTTTACTTAATACTATTCATACCCACCAATTTAACAATTAGGTTTTAAAGGTATACTATTTTATGGTTCATTTAGACTCAGGGTTGCACGTTCCACAAGCCATTGACTAGATTCAATTTAATAAAATTTATTTTGTGGGTTTTTAAGCTCCATGTTGCACTTTGTATACACTATCAAATACAATGTTCTTATTTTAGAATTTATAGGTGTTACATTAATCACATGATTTTTACTAACCATTATTAAGGATATATAAATAATGCAATTATTATTTAAATATTAAAGTATAACATCCTAGAAGCATGTAATTAGAAAATTTTGGGATTAAACCTCACTTTATAATTATTATTATAATATTTACAACAACAATAAATGTATCACTCGGGTTCTATTGTTCTAAAAAATGGTAGGAAATATAAGGATTCATGTAAATAATATATGTGATAGAAAATTCAATGATGCTCTTCCTAATAGGATGGAATCCTGAGTTGAAAACTTCATGATGATGATTGATTAGTTAGCTTAGGTCATTAATAATAACCTAAACCATGTGGAGAATCCAACTACAGCAAAGAAAGAATAACTTGCAGTGAAATATTTTATGCTTTAACAATAACATATTTCAAGTGGAACCTCTGATCCATTAATCACAAAAAAATGTATCAATACCGAAGAAAATATTTTCTCCATAATTCATTATTTTAGAAAAAGAGAAAGTTACTTAGGTAGTATATCGATTATAGTGATAAGATGATCAATGGTGGACACTGATCAAGAACACGAAGCTAAAGGTGAGGTAGAAGCTATGGAGTCGGAAATCTTTAAAAAAATATTTCTCAATAATTATTTTCCTTATAACATTTGAATAAAAATAGAGAATGAATTCATTGGATTGTAGTAGAAGGAAAATGTGGGAATTTATGAGATGAACTTTAAAGGCTTGCACAATACACTTCAAGCTTTTTATTTTATTCTAATGGGAATATATATTGGTTATTTAGTGTAATAAGACCTTATCCATGGAAATATCTAACAATATGAGGCTTTGATAGTTATGAGGAGATAGTGTGGTGTGATATTAAAGTGGAAATGGAGTTTGGAGATGCACATTTTTCTCATGGATTGAATGATAAGAATTAGAGAATGGAGCCAAATTTTGGGAAAAATTTTGGCCATGAAAGAGAAGTTAATAAACAATAACTACCCATTTTAAATAAGTATGGGAATAAGAATTTTAGGTATTTTACATAAGGAAGTTGAAAGTATTGCAAGTGAAAAAAATATGGTTATATAGATCGAAACTATCATGGAGATGTAAAGCCTAAAAATTAATATACAAATGACAAAGGGAAGATGATGCATGAACAACCTGCAATAAAATATTCAAGTGTTGGGATAATGGTAAATTTTCTAACCATTTTACAAATCAGAAGATAATGAAGGGATACTTCCATCGACCTCAGTAGAGGCTAAGGCATAAAAGTCATGATTTTGAAATCATGATGGGTGAATTTGAGGCTATGAATGATGTAGTGGAATGTACACTCATCAAAAACTCAATAATATAAATTAAATTTTTATTCCATTTATATTCATTCCTTTTTTTCATTCAAGTTTTAAAAGAATATAAAATTAAACCCTGAACTGTTAGTGGAAGAGTTTTCATATAAAACATTAGTAGGAACAATTCAAGAATCAAGGATATATAGAGATTACCCTATTAAACTTGGTGAGTTCAATCTCTCCACAAACCTTGTGGAAATTCTAATAGTAGAATTTTATATAATTCTATGGATGGATTGGTTTTAAAATATAATTCCAAGATCAACTGTAGAAATAAGGAAATTTCAGTTTTCACAAAGGGACCACCTTTTTTTATTTTAGAAGGAGAGATATCCCTACTAGAGTCTTGTTAAGATCCACTTCCTATAAACTTATTTAGGAAAATTATTAGAGAATAAGGGGAAAAAATTGAAAGTATAAATATAGTATATGTACCCAATGTTCATGAATACATTGATGTATTTATTGAATAATTACCCAGACCTCCCCCAAAAAGAGTGGTATAATTCTAAATTAAACTCATAAATGGATCCAAACCTATATTAAAAACCCCATATATAACAACATATGTGGAGTTATAGTAATTGAATAAGAAACCTCAAGATATTTTGAAGAAGGGGTTCATTTGACTGAGTGTGTCTCCTTAGGGAGAACCTATTCTCTTTGTAAAGAAGAAGGATAAATCAATGTCTATATATACATTGATTATATATAACTTAATGGGATCACAGTTAAAAAAAACCCTCTTCCAAGGATTTATTATTTATTCAACCAGTTTTATGGGGCTCAATTATTCTCTAATATTAACCTTTAATTGGAGCATCATCAACTAAGGGTGAAGAAAGAAGATATTCCAAGTACTGACTTATAAACATGATATGTACACTATGAGTTTGTTGTTATTCACTTTGTCTTGAATAATAATCGTAAAATATTTAAGGAATTTATTAATATAATCTTTAGGGACTACCTTTATAAATTTATGTTGGTGTTTATTAATGATTTTATGATGTATTCCAAAAGTCATGAAGAGCATGAGGCTCATATATGGGTCATATTAAAAACTATGAGTAAAGGGATTTTTTAGTAAATTTAGTAAATATGAGTTCTAGTTTCAATGAGTATAATTACTAGGACACATTGTAACTAGTGAAGGAATCTCTATTGACCCATCAATGAAAAATTCCATAGAGGAGTGGCCTCATCCTATAATAGTAACTAATATTCCTAGTTTCCTTGGTTTAGCAGGATACTATATAAGGTTTGAAAAAACTTTTCACAAGTTTTTAATCGAATAAAAAAACTAACTTGAAATGGAATTAAGTGTATTTGAAAAAATCAGTGCCAATAATGTTTCAAAGAACTAAATAATAGGTATGTTAGTGAACTTATGTTAACTTTAACCTCTGGTGGGGAATGTTTTTCATTTATAATGATGCATCCTTGAAGGGACTTGGATGTGTAATCATGAAAAATGACCAAGAGAATGCCTATGAATATTGATAATTGAAGCTTCATGAACAAAATTATCTTACCCATCATCCAATATTAGCTATATTTATCTTTGCATTAAAGATATCAAGATACTATATTTATGGGGACAAGTGTTATATATACATTGACCACTAGAGTTTGAAGTATATATTCACAAAAAGGAACCAAAAATGAGAAAAAGGAGATGATTAGTTCTTCTTAAGGACTATGATTATTCTATTCATTATCCCCTTAGAAAATCAAACAAATTTGTTGGAATCCTGAGTAGGAAAGTCTCCAGAGTTATTTCAACGATGATAATTTAAGGGGATCCATTGATCAAAGAATTGGTAAAGATAGACATGGAAGTCATAAGGGAAGGAAAATTATCAATCCTATACAAAATGATTTTCCAACTATCATTACTATAGAAGATCAAGAAAGTACAAAGAGATGATTCTAAGTTACAAAAGAAGATATAATCTGTGAAAAAATAGGAAGTTTTCTAAGTTCAATATTGATCAAGAAGGATTACTGAGGTTTGGTACAAGGTTATATATCCTACTCTTACAAAGTTAAAGAAATATATGATATATGATGCTCACATATCTTTATTCTATAACATTCCATAATAACCCAAATGTATAAAAATTTGTGAGATCATTATTAGTGGGATAACATGAAAAGGTAGATTATTGATTATACTATAAGATGTTTCATATATTATCATGTGAATACAAAGTGAAAACTACCCAAAGGAGTGTTATACTACTACTCATATGTGTATAGAAGTGGTAAAACATCACTATGGACTTTGTTATTGGCCTTCATAAGATATCCAAGGGAAACAATTCCAAATGGGTGATTGTTGATATATTAACAAGGACTGCTCGTTTTTTCTCTATGCGAGAGGATTTATCTCTTGAGTTCCTTACTTGTCTTTATATTCAAAAAGTGGTGAGGCTATATATGGAAACACTATTAATTGTTTCATACCATGATCCAAGATTTATGTTTAATTTCCATAGGATATTTCAGAAGTCCATGAATACCGAAGTAAACCTTAACACAACCTATCATCTGCAAACTGATGGTAAGTCTGAGAGGACTATTCAAAAACTGGAAGACATGTTAAGGTCAAGATAATTTAATTTTCAAGGGTGTTGGGAATAACATCTTCCACTTTTAAAATTGTTTCATAATAATAGTTTTTACTCGATTATTCAAATATATCCTTATGAAGCACTCTATGAGAAGTAGTGTAGAACTCCAACTTACCGACCAAAGCATGAGAAGGAAAACTATTGGGACCATAATTTGTAAAAGACACTATGGAGAAGATACAAGTGATCTAGAAACATATCAAGGTTTCTCAGAGTAAAAAAAAAGAGTTATGATGACCAAATAAGGAAGGAATTATAATTTCATATTTGGGATCATGTATTCCTTAAAATATCACCATGGAAAGGATTCATGAGATTTGGAGAGAAGAGGAAAGTGAGTCCATGGTACATCAAACCATTTGAAATTCTCGATCATGTTGGAATAGTTTCATACCGGTTATCATTTCCTGTAAATCTTTCCAAGGTCAGTGATATCTTCCATGTGTCCCTGTTAAGAAAGTATATGTCAGAACCAATGCATATACTAGACACACATGGTGTGGTATTGGAACCTGGCCTATCATATAAAGAAGACCAATCTAGATTATTTATGAAAGTGAATAAGTGTCAAGGAATAAGACAATCCAACTCATAAAAGTATTTTGGAGAAATTATAAGTTCAAAGATGAAAATTGGGAGCCTAAAGAAGCGATGAAGGGGAAATACCCCCACTTATTTTGAGAATGGCCACAAATTTTGATTGAGAAAATTTTTAGTATAGGGGGATGAAATATCCCAAAATTTGATTCTCTTATTAATAAAAGAACTTATGTCTAACAATGACTATTTTATTATGTATTAAAATAGAATCACATGGAATTACTCTTACATTTCATTACACATCATGAAATAATGTTGACTATAATAGATAAGAATATTATAATGAGATAATTGAAAAAGAATAATGTACACTCTAATGTAAACTCTACAAGCTCTAATTCTACCATAAAGATCAATCTTGTTTTAAAAATAGTAAATATAAATAGAAGCATTATGAATTTGATTGGCATTATCAAGGGAAGTGTAGATTATTTATAAGTGAAGTAATGAATGATGAAGTATGATAATGGTGGAGTGCAAGGTCCCACCCCTCCTAATTGTCTTGAGAAGGCATAAGGAAATTACTTGGCCTTAAAAAACATCCCCAAGATACTAAATGCTGGAAATAAATGCCAAGGGATTAATTAACCGATGGGGTATGATTTTCCCTTTGAAAACAAAACAACCCAACACAACATACCATAACAAAATACCACTACATGTTACATGATAACAATGTAAAACAACTCAAAGTAATACCATTAATATCAAAACCAAACTATAATTAATTACCACAGTGGAAGAAAGCTTACATAAAAGTACATAATGAAAGACAAAACCAAAAAACTCAAAGACTCTAAGATAATCCATCGTCGCTACAAAAATGGGCAAGGAAAGCGGTACCCCTTTAACAGTGCTAAAAAAAGCGATGATAAAGGGGGGGGGGGGCTTTATCAGCATTAAAAAAAGTGCTGATAAAGGTCACTTTTAATAGTGCTAAAAAAAGTGCTGTTAAAAGTGACCTTTTATCAACACTTTTTTAGCACTGATAAAGGCCACCTTTATCAGTGTTTTTTTAGTGCTGTTAAAGGGGCCCCCTTTATTAGCATTTTTTTAGTAGCGCTGATAAATGAGGGTTTTATCAGTGCGCATTTTCCTAGCGCTGATAAATGTGTATATTTTAAAAAAAAATCATAAAAAATAATATATTGATTTATAAGTATATTTATATTGATATAAATATAATAAATATTTTTTAAAATATGTTTTATATCAATTTGATATGTCGTAGACCCAAAATGGACACACCGAAGCAGAAATTACAGCCCTTTGTAGGGATTAATGACCATTTCATACTTTGAAGAATATGATAAGGTTTTAAAATGGTCATTGTAGTGTAGGTATGGTTGTAAGATTTGATTTGATATGTGGTTGAGGCAAAACGGACACCCAGAGCAGAAGTTATGGAAAAACAGACCCCCAGAGCCAAACTTATGACCATTAATAGGGTTTTTGGTCCTTTTTGAATCTCAAAGAACGTGAGAAGGGGTTTCAGTGATCACAAAAGTGTGTAAATTTTTGTAAGATTCAATTTGATATGTGGTAGAGCCAAAACAAACACTCGGAGTAGAAGTTATTGTCGTTTGAAATTTTGCAACTCTCGTATCTCCTAAAAACCTAAGAAACCATCAACTCACTAAAACGGGCATAACTTCTGATCCAGTTGTCCATTTGAGTGCCACGAATAGTAAAATCGAATCTTTCTAAATGAGTGACGACCATGTACAGTCGAAATAGTTAGAAGATTATAGGAATGAATGATATATCAGTTATAGCACTCCAAAAAAAAAGTCCAACTTCAAGCAGCCATAACTTTTTCTCCGGGTGTCCGTTTGGGATCTACCACATATCAAATCGAAGGAAGTGAAGAGATATATTCATAAGGTTGACTCATAAGTAGTATTAATAATTTATGGGACCCAAAAATCCCAAAAGACCACCATAAGGACTCCAAAACTAAGTTTTCGTGTCTGGACCCCTGTCAAATTTTTATTAAAACGACAATAACTTCTGATCTGTGTGTTTGTTTAGCCTATGGAACCTATGTTATCGTAGTTAGTTCCATGAGATTTAGTTTGAATTTGTCCTGACCCGTCCTTGGGGCCCGTGCCATGAATACCCCAAGCCCGCCTTCCATAGGCCAAGGGATGGCGACTAGAACCAAAGGCGTAAATCCCGATAAAAGGGAAGGCATTGCCTTTATATAAGTAAACAAACACACCAGAGTATGAAAGATGAAGTAAACACTAAGTAAACTAAGTACAAAAGTAAGTGCTAGAAAGTAAATGGGCCAGAATACAAACCCAATTGAAAGTACAGTACAACAGTAAAGAAAGTACAGCTGCAGTAAAGTAAACTAGCAACCACTGAGTCGTCCTCCGGATATCCCACCTGAAGGGTGGGTATAAATGGTCTCCTCAACTCCTCGGGTCCGGCCATCCGCTCCGTGTACGTCCCGCCAAGTGATTCACCTCCAGGTACCGTCCCGCTCCACAAGACTCAACCTCGATCAATTCTGTCTGTCGTCTGCATCTAACACAACATAGTGCAGGCATAGCCCGTGCAAGGGTGAGTATACAATACTCAGTAGGGACCCCGAGAGCCCCGAAGGTCTCCCAAAATCCACAAAGGATAAACCACAAGGAAATATACAAACACAAAGTATCAACCAAATCTACTTAGGTATATGCCCATACATATACCTAAGTCATCAATTCCAGTTCGGCTCCAACTCACGAGCCCAAGTACAACCCAGTCCACACAGGAAAGCACAACCCAGTCCACACAAGAAAGCACAACCCAGTTCACACAGGAAAGAAAGTAAATCACATCGATGATAATGATTGAAAGTCAAGACTCAGATCACATAGGTATACTACTCACGAAGTGGGGTGGAGATGATAGATGTAGCCTATGAATCATCTCCCTTGTCGAACCTACGTAGGATCCAAGTACAGAAGTCGTTGCTGCCGAACCCACGTAGGATCCAAGTATAGTAACCATTGCTACCGAACCCACGTAGGATCCAAGTACAGTCGTCATCACTGTCGGACCCATGGAGGATCCCAGTACAATCGTCCTCGCTATTGAACCCACGTAGGATCCAAGTACAGTCGTCGTCATCGTCGCAGTCACAGCCAACTCTAGGGTTCCCGCACACAGCACGCTCGATTCCGGGAGGGTCCGCTCCACGAGCCAAGGGGGTTCGATACATCAACTATTATGAAGTCTAGAGTTGGTATATCCTAAAGTTCTGTCTCATCAATAGGAACTCAATGCAACAGACGATGCGTCAATCTGACGGCCTGTCTGAGAGATATTGGTTTTTATGTCCCGGGGGCCCGGTTAGAAATATGATCATTTCTAACAAAGCTGATATCCAAATTCATCCTAAACTTACTTAGAGTATCACAAAAGGACTGTCTCGTCAAAAGAGTCATAGTTCCGCAGACGACGCATCGATCAGACGCACGATCTTAGAGTTATTCCAGTTTAAGTGATTAATAGGCCCGTCCCGTTTAGCCCAGTGGGATGACGGGTCGGGTTGACCCAGTTTGACGAGTCCGACCTAGCTGGGGTGCCGGACCTATCAGAAGAAAATACTCAACTCGGCCTGAAGGGACACGACCCGACCTAGCCTAGCGGACCCGGCTCGGCCCGGCTCGGCTGGCTCGGCCGAAGCTGAGCGGGTTCCAAGGGTTGGGGGGGGGGGGGTTTCCGCACCGGCAGCGCCAGGCGACGCCGCCCTTCCCCAAACCAGCAGGCTAGACCGGACGGTCTTCTACACACATAGCCCGCATGGGTGGGCTTCCGGTCTTCCAGCTCGGTGTCCTCCTGGCGCTGTGGTCCAGCTCCGCCCGGTCTGCCGATGGGCCAGCCGGTTCCTTAGTGCAACGCCCTCCTGGCACCGCGGTTCATCTCTACCCGGCTAGCCGTCGGGCCGGCCGGTTATTCCGCCGAAGCGGCCCGTGTAGCGGGCTGCGGTTCCTCCCGCACAACTGGTGCGATGGTGCTAGATTTCTTTGCCACGTTCCCGATATGGCATGATGACACAGTTCTTTCCCCGCCTTCGGTTGCCAATTCCAAAAAGATCAAGAAACGATGGAGGGTTGTCGGGCCATGTTTGTTCGGCCCGTACCATCCGCGTTAGGCGATAACATTTGGTCGAATATGTACAAGATTTCACGAAGCACAACGAACAATTTTTATTCAAAAAAAATTGGAACAAAACACCCTAACTCAACAAAAGATGTCGAGCGTAGGACGTCGCGGAAGAAGGCGTCGCGGGGTGAGGTTTCGTAAGCGATGTCACGAAGCGCCTGAGGAGGAAGCGACGTCTCCCATTTTTGTCATGGAGAAAAGATTATAAGACGAAACTTCGTTGGCGAGTTCCTGCGTCTGTGTCTCCTCCCTAGTCTCGGAGGAAGAAGAGGACGGAGAAACTGGGTTTGCTGAGTCAATGTTCTTCATCGGAGAGTTGGAGTTCTTCAACAAAGGAGAAAAACCGTTCTTCGAAAAACCAAGATCTCTCCCAATTCCTCCCCAACACCACACTTTCCAACCCCCAAATAAAATAAGGCTTATACTTATTTTATTTAATCTTGCCAAGCATTTAAAATTTAAAATTCAAACACTTAATTAACTTAATTGAAGAAGTTCAATAAATTAATTAAAGTGTGTGTTGGCAAGAATTAATGAGGGAGAGAGGGGAGAGGAAGAGTTACTCAATC
Organism: Viscum album; assembly: GCA_963277665.1. NCBI lineage: Eukaryota > Viridiplantae > Streptophyta > Magnoliopsida > Santalales > Viscaceae > Viscum > Viscum album. Next base: position 348,900,351 of record OY728157.1, on the reverse strand, counting down.
AAATTCAAGGTGGGGGGGTGTCAATATTAAACAAAGGAGTTTAATGGGAGGTTTAAGGGGTTTAGGGAATGTGAATGGTTGGGGCTCGTGTGAGCCCCACCTCACAATTATCCTCACATGGGTAGTTAGGAGCTTGTGGGTCCCATACCAACTCCCCCATGTAGGATATAACAACTTAAGATATAAAAATAAATTTGTCCCCCAATTTTATTCACTTCTCATTTAAACCACAAATTTTTAACTTCTCCTCCCGTGCAAACACAATTACGGTAAAGGTCCCCCTAAGCAATTACGGACGCTGCGAGTTCATCAGTACCCTCAGATTTCAATTCCGAGCACCGGTTCAAAAGATAGAAAAACTCACTCGTTTGTTCACTGAACATAACCGAGCTAAACTTCAGAAAATTATTCCAGGCACACCGGGCCTCGGAATCAGGTACTGTCAGAAACTGCGTACTCGTAAAATCCCAAAGAATTTAAAAAAAAAATTCCTTGAAATTTACGGGTCTTTACAATTCACAGAGCTGAAACGGACACTCGGAGAAGAAGTTATGTCTTTTTTAGTGACTCTGCGATTTGTTAGGTTTTTCGAGACCCCATTTATAGCACTTTTGTATATACATATTAATATATAATAGTTGTAAATATATATAAATATGTATAATTATACCTACAGATATACATACATATAGTATATATCTCTTTGTGTGTGTGTGTTTTATATATGTATGTATGTATTTATTTATTTATAAAAACACACATAAAAAAACATATTTTATAAATGTATGTAAAACTAATCTTATAAATATATATTAGTATATATTAATATACAAATAAATATATGGATAAAAAATTATAACTCAATATATATATATATATAAATATATATAAATATATATTAATATACACAGATATATATACATATATATTAATATAATTAAATATATGTATATATTAATATGACTAAATATATATGTATATATTAATATGACTAAATATATATATATGTTAATATATGGATATATATATTAATATAACTAAATATACATATATATTAATATATGAGTAAATATAACTAAATATAACCAAATATAACTAAATATTACTAAATATAACTAAATATATATATAAATAAATAGATATATTAATAAATGAAAAGAAAAGAAACATGGTGGAGTGGTAAAGGATTAGGCGCATAGGCAAGAGGTCTCAAGTTCGAATCCTTGGGGTGACAGGTCGCGCACGCAGGTGTGAGGAATTACCTAGCGCTGTTAAAGGGGGGTGGGAGCACTATTAAAGGGGCTGGGGCTGGGTGGAGCTGGCTGGGTTGTTCGTGGGCTACCATGGGTAGTGGGCGCTGTTAAAGGGGGGATTCAAGTGCTGTTGAAGCCCCCCAGAATTGAAAAAATATTTTTTTTATTTTTTTTAATATTTTTCAACTTTTTATCTGCACTTTTTAAAAGCACTGATAAAAGGGGCCTTTATCAGTGCTTTTCTGAGTGCTGATAAAAGGGACCCCCCTTTATCTTTGCCTTGATTAACAGTGTTTTTTTAGTGCTGTTAATCAACTTTTCTAGCATTGATAAAGGCCATGTATATTTTTTAACTTTTTATCAGTTCTTTTTAAAAGCACTGATAAAAGGGGCCTCTATCAGTGCTTTTCTGAGCACTAATAAAAGGGACCACCCCTTTATCTCGCCTCGATTAACAACGCTATTTTTATCATTGTTAATCGACTTTTCTAGCGCTGATAAAAGCCACATTTGTGGTAGTGAATGTTCCAACTCTACAAAATATCCCAAGTATCACAATGCACCACTAAATAAGTTTGATACTTTACATTTTTCTATGTCCTCATAAATGATATTTGTAAAATCACAAAAGTTCCAAAGTAGGGGTGAGTAATGAAACTCAGTAGGATTTCCCCAAATGACTTCCCTACTCTCACCACTAGGATAGAGAATGTTATCACATTAATATAAAACAATTTATATAAAACAATTGAAATAGTTTATATCAAACCCAAGTAGTTTAATACCAAAATAGTTTTCCATAGCAAAATATTTTACATGGAAAAGAAACCAATTGATACTTTAAACCATTTCACATTCCTTTCTTGAATACCCATTCCATGATTCACCACACACTCACACATGAATTCTTCTCTGATAGTTCCATACTCATTAGCGGTTTCAAATATATCCACTAAGTCATCACAAAGTGACCAATCACCTATTTCCCCAATAACACACGCCCCTTATCCAAGGTCACATACCTTTGTACCCCAATGGTACATGAACCTTATTTAGGTTCATGTCAAAATCATGAACTCACACAAACCTATGTATGCCAAAACTATTTCAAAACAACCAATTCAAAAAATTTGAATAAAACTGTTCGTTTATTGAAAACCTTTCAAACAAAACATTTCAAAACATTTCAATAAAAAAATCATTTTATTAAAAACATCTCAATTAAAAAATTTACTAAAAATATATAAAATCCATATTTTAAAATCAAGAAAACAAATCACATTGCACTACCACTTTCCAAAATCCCATAATTTCACCAAAAATCCATAAAATATTCAAACCATCACTAAAGAGGGTTTCTACCATGATTTACACACAATTTCACAATCAATTTAAATAAATTTAACCAATTTAAAACTATTCCTTAAAGTTCTAATAAGAGGAGTTTAGAGTGAAGCCACCTACCTCAGGAATTATGGTGAAAACGAATAATGACATGAAAATGCCCACTAAACCGAGTTAAATCTATAAAAAACTTCCTTAGATCTCTTCCCCTATCATAAAAAAATCAAAATATAACCATGATTGGAATAAAAAACCTTAGTTCTATTGACAATAGACTTGATCCAAGAAACTAAGAGAGGGAGAAAAGTATATCTTTGAAAAACCATGAAAAACTGCCATAAATGATGACTTACCACAGGAATTAGGATTTAATGCACCAAGAAACACCTCTGGATCACTTCTGATTTTATATGGAAATATTCCATATCCTTTGGGAGGAGAAAATATCAATTTAGGGTCGATTTGGAGTAAAAAATGAGGGATTAAAACTTAATACCGACCAAGAACCACTTTTTTAGGATCTTGTTTTTAAACCATGCATGGTTAGTCTCACGGTTAGGAAAAACCATGCGCTAACTATGCTCCAGCCTCTGCCTCAAAAAGGACCTCACACGGTCAGTCTGAACGGTTATAAAAATCATGATCCAACCATGAAAAATCCCACCATCCCAATTTACATGGTTTCTCTTAGGCGGCCGCACGGTTTGGAAAAACCATGCACCTACCCGTCTGCTATCCCCTTAGCCCCTGTATCACTGGGTATGGTTTCCTATAGGAGTTTCACAGTTTCCAAAAATCATTCTGAAACCATGCACCTATAGAAAAGTCCCAAAAACATTCTAAAAGGTTTCCAAACCCTCCCAAATGTCACCTAAACACTTCACGTACTTAAAATATATAAATGATGGGTAACTTACTTAAATCAAGGGGTGCTAAATTCTCCCCACCATTTTAATTTCCATCCCCATATATTAGAAAAATAATAGTGTCCCAAAAGATTTTGGGCCATATATCAACCATTTATTTCTCATGTTCGAAAGTCGTGTCCTGAATCTGACCATGTTACCAAAAAACCCACACTAGACCGATGCTTTTCCCATGGAATACTTTATCTTATCTATCCATAATCCACACTAGCATGTGCACCAACAAAGCATACAAATCTAGATCAATGTGATCCCATATAATCACATAATTAGGATCAGGATGATACTTTTTCAACTGAGATAAAATGCATTATGCACATCATTGAACTGTGGTGGCAATTTCAACTGATATTCCACCTCTCCAACTTGTTCGAGTATCTCAAAAGGGCCTATGTATCTTGGTTATAACTTTCCATACTTCCCAAAATGATGATGTACGATCCTTGAAGGGATCCTCAATAACACATGATCACTCACCTCAAATTTCAACAACCATCGACGATGATCCTCATATGTTTTTTGACGACTTTGAGTTGTCTCCATCCATTTCCTGATCAACTGAATATTCTCTATTGTTTCTTAGATGAGGATCATACTAACTTGAGAAGTCTCACATGTTTCCACCCAAAAAAGTAGAGAACAATAAGGAAACACATAAAATGCTTCAATAGGAGATATTTTTATCAAGGCTTGATAACTATTGTTATATGAGAACTCCACTAACAGTATATGCTCTTACCATGAGCCAAAAAAATCCATTACATAAGCCCTCAACATGTATTCCAACATTTGTATCATAATTTCAGACTACCCATCCATTTGAGGATGATACTCCATACTCATAGTCAACTGAGTCCCAAGAGATTTCTATAAGGATTTAAAAAAATGAGACGTAAACCTCAGATCTATATATGAAACTATCAAAACTCATATTCCATGCCTCTTTAGCACTTCTCAGATATATATTTTTGACAATTCCTCCACCATATGAGATTCATTAATAGGGATGAAATGGGACAAATTTGTTTTCCGATCCACTATCACCCATATGGAATCAGGTTTCCCGACCATTACTGGGAGACCTATTACAAAATCCATTACCATCTGCTCCCATTTCTAAATAGAAATAGTTAAATACTGTATCATACCTTCTAGTTGTTTATTTTTTTCTTTAACCTATTAATAAGTTAATAATCTCAAAATAAACTAATCCACCTTACTTTTCACACCAACCCACCAAAACTATGATTTCAATGCCTTATACATCTTTTGTATCCTAGGATGAAAAACCCATTTTGAATAGTGGTAAGAATGAAAAATTTGTTCCCAAAAATCCATAGGTATGACCATATGATTTTGAAACCACAACAATAAACTCTCATAAAACTTCTATCCCTCAATGGTCTCCCCACCATTTAGTTTTTTGCTTATAGTAACACATTCAAAATCATACTTCTTTGCCTCTTTAACCAAATACAAAAAATCAGGAACAAACTAAAATAGAAAGAAAACAAAAAAATCACCTCGGTATTCACATTCCAAGTGCTTGTCAGCTTTGACCAACATCAATTGCCACTGGTTTGAATCTTATTTTTCCAACTCAGCGTATGAATTTTTGCTTAATGCATTTTTCTAATGTATTTCCTTTACCTTCCATGTACATCAAGTCAAATTCAAACATTTAGTGATACTCCATCCATTTTCTTTGTCTTAGATTCAAATACCTATGTGAGAAAATTTGTTTCAAGCTCTTATAATCTACAAACACAGTAAATTTCTCACCAAATAGGTAATGATAAAAAGTCTTCAAAGCATGGACTACATCAGCTAACTCCAAATCGTGTGTTGGGTAGTTTTTCTCATGAAACTGTAACTTACTTGATCCATAATCAATAACATTATCTCCTTACATAGGAACACATCCCACCCTGATCCTGAAGCATCACAATACACCTCGTACCCTTTTCCAAATTTCAAAAAAAACCAAGATTGGTGATGATGTAATGAAAATTTTAAACTCTTGGAAAGATAAAATTCATCATTCCATTGGAATGAAACATCCTTCATTCTCAAAGCTATCATTAATGAAGCTAGTCATGAGAAATCATGAACAAAATTTCGGTAATAGCCAGATAGACCAAGTAAACTGTGTATCTCAAAGATATTATTTAGAGGTTACCAAGAGATAACAACCTCTATATTTTCTAGATCCATAGAAACACCCTTTTCAGTGATTACATGGATAAGGAAATACACCTCTTATATCCAAAAAACCACACTTTGATAATTTGGTATACAAACTATGATCCCATAAGATTCCAAAAACTATCACCAAGTGTTACTCATGCCCAACCCTTGTCCTTGAATATACCAGTATGTCATCTATAAACACCACCACAAAAGAATCCAAATATCTTTGAAATATACGATTCATCAATTCCATAAATACCACTGGTGAATTCATGAGATGAAAAGGAATTAACACATATTCATAATGGCCATATATACTTTTAAAATATGTCTTTGGAATATCCTCCTTCCGAACTTGCAATTAGTGATATCCTAATCACAATTCAATTTTGGAGAACCATTGAGCTACCCTCAGTTGATCAAATATAACATTAATGATTTGAAGTAGATACTGAATATTTATCATATGTTGATCAAGCTTACAATAATATACACAAAGATAAAGAGTTATATGTGCCTTTTTGACAAACATGATCGGTGCTTCCCATGGAGATGTGCTCGAAAAAATGAACACTTTGATTTATATCTCTTCCAATTACACTATTAATTATTTTAATTCTTTTGGTACCATTCGGTAATATGGAAGGGAAATTGGATAGGTCCCTAGAAGGAGATCAATCATAAAATACACTTCTCTTGTGGGAATAAAACCTAATAAAGTTTTATGAAAACATCCCAAAAATGATCCAAAATAGCTGGAAAACTATTATTCTTGATCTATTACATCGATGCCGAAGTCAAAACTACCAACTGGTGTGAGACCGTTCCAACTGTTGGTGGAAAAAATCCCATTTCACTTGCCTTTACATTCCGGTCTCCTTTAAAGAGATGTTCGACACCATCATTAGTTGTAAAACTAACCCTCTTGGTATAATAGTTGATGTGAGCCTTTGAAATTATTAACCAATCCATACCCATGATTATATCATTGTCACGACCCGTCCTCGGGGCCCGTGCCGTGACTACCCCAAGCCCGCCTTCTATAGGCCAGGGGCTGACGACTAACCCCAAGGAATAAATCCTAAGAAAAAGGGAAGGCATTGCCTTTATATAGTAAGCAAGCAGAACATAGTATGCAACACAAGTAAGCAATAAGTAAACTGAGTACAAAAAGTAAGTGCTGATAGTAAATGAGCCAGTATAAAAACCCAACTGAAAGTACAGAACAACTAAAAGACTAGTTCAACAACAGTGGAGTAAAGAAGCAACCATTGAGTCATCCTCCAGAAATATCACATGAAGGGTGGGTACAGATAGTCTCCTCAGCACCTCGGGTCCGTCCATCTGCTCCGAGTATGTATCACCAAGTGGTCCACCTCCGGGTACCGTCCAGCTCTACAAGCCTCTACCACGATCATCGCTGTCTATCATCTGCATCCAACACAACGTAGTGCGGGCATAGCCCGTGTATGGGTGAGTATAATGATACTCAGTAGGGACCCTGAGACCCCCGAAGGTCTCCTAGAATCCACAAAGGAAAAACCACAAAGAAAAGATACAATCAAAAAGTATCAACCAACCCTACTTAGGTATATGCCCATAAATATACCTAAGTCATCAATCCCAGTTCGACTCCAACTCTCAAGCCCAAGTACAACCCAGTCCACATTGGAAAGAAGTCAATCACATCAATGTTAATGATTCAAAGTTAAGACTTAGCTCACACAGGTATACATCTTTCGTAAAGTGATAAAGATGATCAGATGCAGTCACTGATTCATCTAAGCTGGCAGACCCACGTAGGATACTAGTCCAGCTAAGCTATCAGACCCACATAAGATACTAGACCAGCTACTCAATCAGACCCATGTAGGATACTAGAACAGAAGTCAAACTGTCGGACCCACGTAGGATACAAGTACAGTAGTCGAACTGTCGGACCCACGTAGGATACAAGAACAGTAATCATCTCCATCGAACCCACGAAGGATTTCAGTACATTTTCCATCATCGTTGAACCCATGGAGGATTCCATCATGGTAGTCGTTGCAGTCGCAGCCAGCTCTAGGGTTCCCGCGCACAGCACGTTCGATTCCAGGAGGGTTCGATCCTCGAGCCAAGGTGTTGATACATCAACTGTCACAAAGTATAGAGTTGATTTATACCGAAGTTTTTTCTCATCAAAAGGAATCCAACGCGATAGACGGCGCGTCAATCGGACGCCCGGTCTGAGAGTTATTAGCATTTTTGCTCCGGGGGCCCGGTTGGAAACACGCTCGTTCCAAACCCGGCCATTTTCCAAAGTTATCCAAAATTGACTTAGAGTATCTCAAAAGGACCGAAACTTCATGAGGGTCCCAGTGCTGCAGATGACACATCGATTGGACGCGCGATCTTCAAGTTATTCACCCTTAAGTGAAAACGGGTCCGACCCGTTAAGCCCAGTGGGCTGGCGGGTTGGGTCAACCTAGTTTTAGCGGGTCCGACCCGACAGGGGGTCGGACCGGCCCAATGAAATGCACAGCCCGAGGGGGTGCGGCCCGACCCGGTAGGGCGTGGCCCGGCCGACAGGCCGAGCGGTCCGAGGCGTGGTGCGCGGCCCCCTGGCTGCCCAAACTGGCGGCGCTAAGCGGTGCCACCATCCCTAACCGGCCGACCGAAGCCGGCTAGCCTTCTTGGCACAAGCGGCTCGCTCGGGCGGGCTGCGGATCTGCTATGCGGCACCTTCGGGTGCCGCGGCCTTCCTCCGCTCGGCCGGCCATCGAGCTGACCGGTTCTTCCGCCGAAGCGGCCCGGCCTTTGTGGGCCGTGGTTCTCCACAGCACGGCACCGTGGGGCGCCGCGGTTCCTCCCTTCGGTCTGGATGGTTATGGCCGGCCGGTTACGGCCGACCGGTTCTTCCTCGGTCAAGCAGCCCGCAGTTGCGGGCCGCGGTTCTTCTGCACGCGGCCAGCGCACGGCTGACGCTTCTCCCATCTTCGCTCTTCCAACACGCCTCAATCGCAAACAAGGAGACTACAGAGGGTCGTCGTGCCATGTGCGTTCAGCCCGCACCCTCCGCGTTAAGCGGTAGATATTGGCCAAGGATATACATGGTTTCACGAAGAACGAAGAACAATTTTATTCAAATAAAAATTGAAGCAATACACCCTACCTTGGAAAAGATTCACGGTAGTCGAGCGTCATGGGAAGATGATGTCAACTTGTTGACGTCGGGGAAGAAGAGCCGAGGATGGCACGTCATCAGCATTCCTTACAGGCATCTCCTTCTCCTTTAATTTTTCCTAAGATCGAAGGTGATGGTGACGTTCCTTGGCGATTCTTCGTTGGAAGGATGGTGTTCTTTCTTTGAGAGAATACACCCATCTCTATTTATCCAGAGCTCCCACAAAGTTCCAACAAAAACAAGTGCCAAAATAATATAATAGCTAAGCTATTATTTTATTCACACAAGTAATTCAAAATTAAAACAATTTAATTAATTAATTAAAGAGGTTGAACTAATTAATTAACATGTGTTGGAAAAAATTTAAAGAGAGAGAGAGAGGGGGAGGTGAAGAGAACTCATAAATAAGGAGGTTGTCGCAATAAAGGAAGGGGAATTAATTGGGGAGTTTGAGGAGAGTTATGAGAGATGAAAGGTTAGGGATCGTGTGGGACCCACCTCTCAAATATCCACACATGGAAAGTTAGGTGGGTGTGAGAGCCACCAATAACTTCCCATGGGAGGAAATAACTTCCATAGATATATAAAATTGTTCTAAACAATTTAATTTAACTTCTTAATTAAACCCCAATTTTTAAATTTCAAGCCGCATAAAACGCAACTGCGGAAAAGGTCCCCTTAAGAAATTACCAGCGCTGCGAGTTCATTGGTGTCCTTGGATTTCAATTCCGAGCACCGGTTCAAAAGATAGAAAAACCCGCACATACATTTACTGAACGTACCCAAACAAAACTTCGGAAATTGATTTCCGGAACACCGGGCCTCAGAATCAAGTGCTGTCAGAAGCCACAGACTCGTAAAATTCCAAATAATTAAGAAAAAAATTTTCCTTGGAAATTATGGATCTTTAAAATCATAGAAATCCATATCAATCACTAATAAATTCCATATCATCTCAACTACATCAATAGTTATAAAACATGTTCTACACACAAATGATTAACATTCTCTTTGACCCAAAGGAGTTTGAAGTTTCAACACTAAAGGCATCATCTCAAAATTTAAACTTAGCAAATCAATATCATGAGAAACAATAAAGGAATAGGATTCACCTGTATCAAACAAATATTGCATAAGGTTAGAGTTTAAAAGAATCATACATCTCACCATCGATGATCTAGATTGATCATACACAATAACCTGCTCAACTTAATATAATTTCTTGTTTACAACACTTTGTTCTTTATTTCCTTACTGAGATTTCCCCTTCTGAGGAGTCATGGTATTCTTAGAATCACTATTGATAACTTTGTTCTGCTGATGAGGATTATTCTTCTACCCTTATCCCATCGAAGCATACGATATTTATGACCAATAAGATGTGTCTCAAGCACCCAACCTCAGTGCACTACAATAATAGTGCTGAAGATTACCCGTCTGATTGAAATTATGACATGATCTAGGTGGTTCTGTACACTCTCGGCTGATGTGGTCGAATGAAACACATTGGAAACATTTAAATTTTCTCTTAGGTCATGGAGAAATATTTACCGACCCCGCTATCTGATTCTATGTCATTCCACTAACTTTAAAATAAGTGTCCTTATTCCACTTGTTACCAGTATTAGAGTTACCACTCTTTTTCGTAGGTATTAACATGCTCCCTCCACCCATAGCTCATGATATGTCCCTTTATTCCACTGTTTCTCTATTAAAAATCTTTTTATAATCTGTAATAAAGAGAATAGAAATATTTGAATGAATCTTCTGCCTCATCCCCGATTCAAATATGCATTCCTTCAAGTATTCACTGGTAGAAACTTTATGTGAAAATCGAACTACATTAAAAAATTTAGCCACAAAATCTGTCACTGTGAGTCTCTCCTACTTAAATCTGAATAAGTATATTGTTTTTTGTGATCCTAAACATATTAGGATATTTTTTTGTTGAATAACTATTCAAAATCCTCCCATGAAAGGCCTTGGTCTAATTTAGTTTGAAATTCCAAATCCCACCATTGGCATGCAAGATTATCTTGTATAAAAATATCCATCTTGAATTTTATCTCTCATTATGTTCCAAGGAAATCAAAGATTCAATTTAATCCTATTAATCCACACCTATGCCTTCTCTAGTTCTAAATCAACCTGAAAGATGAGTGGGTTTTTCTTCTAGAACTGGATGGAATGATTAACTTGCCTTGGTTCATCCCTCATTTCCCATTTTTCCACAGCATTAAAAGTTTGTACTATACTCTGAACGAACTATTGGTTCACCTATGGATCAGGTGAAACCACATTCTCAACAGCTTCCTCTGTTTGGTTTCTTTGATACCTACCATGTGCCATTTTATTTAAACATAACAAACTCTATAAGTCTCACTATCTAGAAACTAAAGTCTTAACAATTTCAAATTATATCACATCATTACTATCACAAAATTTCTTTTTAAAATTCAAAATTTTCCACGTTTAACTATTTTTGAAAAATTTACCATGATTTTGAAAATAATACAATTTTCAAAATAACTATTTCATTCCTTTTCAAACTCTCACATTTGAAAACAACTTTAATAATTTTCAAAAATCAATAGCTTTGCACCAAATCATTAATCATTACTCAAAATGAAATATGAACTCCTAGTGGGAAGTCATTTCTATGATACATGTCATGCTCATATCATTGGCTAAACCCATGACAATGATATAACAATCCTATAAGTGTATCCAAAACACTTATGTACCCAAATACCTAGTAACTTTAAGTTCAACATAAAAAGGTTAGGTATATATTTTTATTCTCTATATTTCAAGTCTCAAAAATCCTACTCCTTTTTACCATCCCAACTTGAGGAATAAATCAGAATAAATTTCAACTCTAAGACTAACAAAACTAATTTCCACTTGTTATCAAGGACCGAACAAGCTAATACCACTTGTAATATCCCACCCCTCCTCATTGGATTGAGAATGAATAAGGACATTAATTGGCCTTAAGCAACATCCCCAAGATGCCAAAGGATGAAAATAAATGACAAGGTATTTATTAACAGATGAGGTACGGTTTTCCCTTTGAAAATAAAACAACCCAACCAAACATACCATAACAAAAGGACACTACATGATGCATGATAACAATGTTAAACAAATCAAAGTAATACCATTAATATCAAAAACAAAATATAATAAAGTACCATAGTGGAAGACAATTAACATCGAAGTGCACAACGAAAGACAAAAGTACAAAACTCAAAGACTCAAAGATTCTTCATGATCCAACTCTACAAAACAGCCCAAGTATGATAATGAACCACTAAAGAAGTGTGATACATTACCTTTTCCTATGTCCTGATAAATGATATTTTTAAAATCACCAATGTTCCAAATAAGTGGTGAGTAATGAAACTCAGTAGGCTATCCCAAAATTACTTTCCTACTCATGCCACTAGTATAAAACATGTTAGCACATTTATATAAAATAATTTATATAAAACAATTGAAAACAGTTTATATCAAATCCAATCATTTTAATACAAAACAAATTTCCATACTAAAATAGATTCCAAGGAAAGGAAACTAAAATAAAATTTAAATTATTTTACATTCTTTTTGGTATACCCATTCCATGAACACACACCCACACATGCATGATTCTCTGACAGTTTCATACTCATGAGTAGTTTTAAATCCATCCACTAAGTCATCACAAAGTGGCCAGTATCCTAGTGCCCCAATGACATATTCCCCTTATCTAGGGTCACATCCCTTTGTATTATAATGGTACACACCCTTTATTCAAGGTCACATTGAAATAATGATCTCACACAAACCCATGAATTCCAAAACCATTTTAAACCAACCATTTCAAACAATTTAAATAAATATGTTATTTTATTTAAATCCTTTCAAACAAACCATTTCAATACATTTTAATAAAAACATCATTTTATTGAAAATATATAAATTAAACCATTTACTAAAAACTCAGAAAATCCATATTTTAAAATAAACATTTTAAAATCAAGAAAAAATCACATTTCACGACCACTTTCCACAATCCCAAAATTTCACAAAAAATACAAAAAATACTAAAACCACCACTAAAGAAGATTTCTACCATGATTTTAACAAAAATTATGTAATCAATTTCAAGAAATTTCACCAATTTGAAACTAAACCTTCAAGTTCTAAGAATCAGAGTCAAGAGTGAATCCACCTACCCTAAGAATTATGGAGAAAATGAAAAACTATATGAAAACACCCAAAAAACTGGGTTAAATCTCCAAAAACCCACATTAAATATATTCCCCTATAATCAAAAAATTCAAATATAACCATTATTAGAATAAAAAACCTTAGATTATATACATAGAGGACTATATCTAAGAAACCAAGAGAAGGAGGAAAGTATATCTAAAAAAACCATGAAAAACTACCATAAATGATGACTTACCATGGGAATCAAGCTTCAAAACCCCATGAAACGCCTCCAAATCACTTTTGATTGGATGGGAAAAGTTTTAAAGCCTTTATTAGGAGAAAATATCGAGTTAGGGTTGATTTGGAGAAAAAATAGGGGTTAAAACTTAATCCCAACCCATATCCACTTTTGTAGGACCTCATTTTTAAACCATGCACGGTTAGTCACACGGTTAGAAAAAAATGTATGCTAACCATGCGCCAGCCTTTATCACAAAGATAAACTGACATAGTTGGCCCACATGATTAGACAAACTGTGCACCAACTGTTCAAAAAAGAACACTATCCCACTTTGTACAGTTTCTCCTAGGCGGCCCCACAGTTTGGACAAACCATGCACCAACATGTGTGCCTTCCCCTTAGCACCTGTCTCACTGTGCATGATTTTCTGTAGGAGTTGCATGGTTTCCACAAGCCATGATCAAAATGTGAACCTGTATAAAAGACCTAAAAACATTCCAAAATGTTTCCAAAACTTCCCAAACATCACCCAAACACTTTAAATAATTAAAATACATAAATTGAGGGTTACTTACTTGAAACCAAGGGTAATACATGGAGTATATATATAGTGTGAAATATAAAAAGTGACTGTTATTATCTGACTATTACATGACCCCTGGTTAATATGACAGTTGGAAATTATGACTGTTGTGTATTATGACCATTGTTAATAATATTTTTGTTAGAATTAGTGTATATGAAGGGTAATAATGAGAGATAATTGATGTAGAAAGGAGAAACGATGGCCTCAACCCATAAGATCATTCCCTATAAATCCTATTTACTAGAGAATGGGAGGTATGTATCATCACTAGGGTTCACCCTTGAACAAGCCTTGGAAGAGTTTTAATAAGTGAGGCTTAAGAGGAATCGACTATGGGAGAAGTTTACATTAGTGGAGATCACCACCAAATCAATGTTATTCAAATCACCCATGAAATTACCACCGTTGTACACCTTACCCTTATATCATATGTTGATGTAATGAAAATTTATATATCTATGGGATATTTATTAATAAAGTGTAAATTATTTTATAAATGAAATGGTGTCCACTCTAATATAATATTGTTTTTAATATTTGAGGATGAATTTAGCTAAAGATGAACTTTAGTATTTTTGGTTAGCTTATTAAATATAAATTTAAGGTAATTAAATTATAATACAAAGAAATAAAAGTGATCAATATAATACAATAAATTTTTAGTGGAATGAACACATAATTTTTTTTTAAATATATATATTTTATTAAGATAGATTTTATAATAAATTTAATTTTGTTAGATAAAAGTTATTTCCATAAAATTATGTTATAAGACACTATTTATTGGGATATAAATTATTTTTTACTAACTCCTAAATAAAATTTTCAAGGGTTAGAAATTTGATCATGTTAGAAAAACTAGTATTTTTAAATAAATAATTATTTTATTTAAAAATTATATTTATCATATTTAGAAAATTATTATGATAAAATGGATGTTATTTTTGAAATTATAAAATGAAAATTATCCAAGAGTGATTTTTTGGGATATTTTTAAGAAGTTAATTTTTGGGTGAGTAGTGAAAATATTGTTTTAAAAAACACCATAATATTTATGAGATAATACTTATATTATAAAAATCTAAAAATTTATCAATCCTTTTTATTGATAAAAAATGTATTTATGGATTAATATAAATCATTTAAAAAGAATATGTTATATTTATAAACCTATGTTTTAAATTTTGGAACCTAAGTTACATATTTTATAAAATCTATTTTTATACATTATAAATTTATTATTTTAGAATTAATTTTGATTATATTTATAAATTGAAAAAAAGTAAAATGGATTTTGTATTTGGAATGAGAAGGTCCAAATTAGGTAACTAAGGAAAATTCATTTAGTAAATTTCCATGGTAAAGGTAAAATAAGCTAAAGGTTAAAATTAACATAAAAAGGATATAAATACTAAAAAATGTCACCTCTAAATGTGTGGTTGAGGGATTTAATGTGATTAACTAATAATTTCATCATTAATTATCTACCAAATTCATTGGAATCCATTCCTCCCAAAATTGGGTGTCTTGAATACCAAAATAATCAATAGTTTAACCATAAAACACCCCCTCATAAAGTATAAATACCCATCCATTATCTCTTTCCTCTCATATATAAATAATTTTATAAAAAATCCCATATCATTTAATCTCTCAATATTCTCTCCAAGGAGTTTCTAGAGTTCTTTGGAGTCTCTCTCTTTCTTTGTACGGTAAGGGTTTTATTCATCTTTCCTCTTTTTTTTCAAATACTTCCTTACACTAGGTATTTTTATTTTCAATTGTTTATATTATAATGTGTCTATAATAATTCCTTTAATTTCTATTTTATTACCTAATAATTAGATACTTTCCTTATCTATCATTAAGACAATTTCATTAAACGCTTTCAATACCTGTTATACTATCGAAATCATTCTTTGATTTTCAATGAAACCCTTTTATGTTGTGAACACCCAACCATATTCTCATTGAAGGGTATTATTATAGATATAATTATACTTAATTTATTGGATATTTCCATATACTAAACCCCCATTCCCTTATAATTGGTTTAAAATAAATAAAAATCATTGTCTTTAAGCACTTATGAACTAGTTGAATTTTATAAGAAACCAATTTGATATTTCCCATAGGTTATTGATGAAATGATTTCTTATGATAATTGATATATGTGGCACACATGAATATATATGTATGAAGGTTGTGACATGATATAACCCTAATTTATTTGGTAAATAAATAATATCTAGATATAACATGTTTATGATACCCTGGTGAATGACCTTGGTAATATGCTTTATGACACCTTAATGATATGCTTATTAATGTATCATTTTTATATTGCAGAAACATTTTCATGTTATGTATCATATACTTATGATAATTCTCTAATTTTATGCCTCATGTTTTATCCATGATGATTGATCATGCTAAATTTATTTTCTTTATCCCTTACTGGGCTTTATGATCACCATTTTCTACTGATTTATGTCACTAAGAAGTCATTTATAGTGAGATGACCTAGGATGGAATAATAAAGTATTATTTCAAGTGGACTAAATAAAGTTTATATTTAATTTTTTGTATGTGTATTTCATGTATTACGTACCTAGTTTCCAAGAAAACAATCCTCAAAATATCTTTATAAGTTATTAATGTAGTGTTTTGTTAAGTAATTATGTTAATAATCATGTTTGAAAAAGGAGGGTCACTATATACGTAATTATTACTTAAGGAAACTTATTCTAGTTGAATTAGAAGAACACTTAATTTTTTACAGTTGTGATAAAAATTATAAATTATATATTAAACATGGGGAATATATAAATTTATCTAGAGGATGGAATAATAATACAATTTACATGTAATGATCCAACTTAGATCCTTCATCAACTCGGACTAGATCACCACATGCCCTTAGTGTGATCTCCAATCACTGAGGGTTGGAAACTATAATTGAGGGTCTAAGTTAATCATTAGTGCAAATTTTACCCTATTTTGTATAAAATACAACTTAATATCAAATTACACTAAAAATATGGCATGACACATCGATATATCGAACATCCACAAACTTGTTACATGAAAAAAAAAGATTATGGAACCATCCAATGGGGTTCTTCCATCCTTCTATATTAATATAACATACCAAAAACCTATATTAATATAATAAAACATAACAAAAATTAATATAAAAAATAAAACAAAAGACAAAATAAGAATAAGAATAATAAAATAGATGTAGATATATAGCAAGTGAAATCTCTTATCAACACCTCCCACCCTCACTCCACTACCCTATGGAGTCTTTTCACACTACTTAGATTAATTTATAGTTAGTAGAACATCAAAAAAACTATCATCATGTACTTTCTCAACCTATAATGACACATGTGAAGCTACATTTTCATTGAGGTGCACAAGTTGTGTGTCGGTACAAAGACCCAGCTGACACTGGCCAGAGAAATCAACTCCCACAAGTGTATATAATCAGGTGAATTCATATGTGTATGCCTACAATATTTATTATAATAAGAAAATTAAAAATAAATAAATTATAATAACATGTTAATGATTACATATCATAAATGAGAGTGTATAAATTTTCAATTTTTATACCAAAATAATGGGGATATTGTAAGCACTGTATCATAACTCTTACACCACCAGAATAATCCATACCTGCTTCAAGTCTATGATTGGAATCTCCTAAGAAAAAACTCTATATCCTCAAGGAAAATTAAATAGATAAAATATCATTTGGATATCCTAAATATTAGTAAAAATATCATCAATACATCCTCATGAGAAGGGAAGATATTTAGGGTACCCATATAACCAAAAATAAATTTCCTATCATAAAAATAGTAATAGATAATAACTATCAAAAAATAATTGGGTACTAACATGCCAAAAAACAAAATATAAATACTCAACATGAAACGATAGAAAATGCATAAATAAAGTGAAACTATAAAATATCCATATAAAATAATAGAATATATAAGTTGTTTTTCAAACTATAAACAATTCTTGGGCATAACCCATAATCTAAAACAATAAACATAAAAACATATATAACTTCTCCAAAAACTTAAACACTAATAACAATAACCTGATCACAGTTCATCATAATGAATTTCCAAAGATTGGATTTCCCTTACCACTCATCATTCTAGCTTAATCAAAAACTCAAAATCAAATCCTAGATAAATAAAATTACCTAATTTATAAAACCAAAAAATTATTTAGCCTCACCTAAACCACTAAAATCCAAAAAGTATCTCCCAATGAAGAGACTTCTTAATATCCTATGTAATTGGTACATCATTAAAGTCCTTTCATATAACTCTATACTTAACACCACAACAACCACTAGATATTACCAAGTCAAATAATTTGATCACCCTAACGATATCACTCAAAATTAGATTTATACCATTATACCCCAAATCAAATGATAAAAATGTAAAAAATTTAATTAAACAAAATACTTAATCGAGAACCAAATAAATAGTGAAAAGAAATTTCCAAATGAATTAAAAATTTCAACCAAAGAAAAATAATAATAACCATTGATAATTACCAAAGGAATAATAGAAAACATAAGAAATAAAAAAATATGAAAGGATTGAAAATAAATTGAACCAAAATAAAAAACCTCTTCTCTATCCAACTCAACTCATTTGATAAAACCCATTCATAAATTGGTTATAATGGGTTACCTAGAAAGGAAACAATCCAAACTAAACATTACCCTTAAAATAGTCTCCCAGGATACCCATACTCATGAACTATATGTTTAACATATTATAAAACTAAAACTAAATATTAGGTTAATTTTAGAGATGTTTCATCAATATACAGGGTTAAACCACCCCTTTTCATCCCTCATAGACCCACCATTACACATCCACTGTTGAAACCTATTAACTGATTCTTAAGTTTTTTTGTTGATTTATAATTCATTATGGATATCAAATTTAAAGGAATGGTTTATTATCTTGGATATAACAATGTGTACACCCTGACCCAGATCACTCAGTCCAATCCAAGTTGCATCACATAACCTCATGCATGCCTCCCCATATGTAAGAGGCTGTTGACTAGCGGTGAGGGCCTAAAATGTAATGAGAGGAGACTATTACCTTGACAATAGGTATTCAAATAGGAATACATAATAAAATAAATATTAATTTTAGTAAAAAATGTAAATAAAGTGAAAAAAAAAACAATAATAACATCAACCCATGCTATAACAGATAACATACAAGTTATACAAAAGTCAAAGGAACACCCCACATGAAAAAGGTATATATAAAATAAATAAGGGAAAAAATAAATAAAATTAATCTCCACAAGGATACTGGATCAAGCCTCAGTATCAACTCAAACAACAAGCTCCTCCTGTATAGTTTCCCTAAATAGGGATTTAACCCTCGTCAGAATACCTAACCAATAAAGGATGCATGTGAAATGATATTCCCATGTAGAGTGTGATTAAAAACCTAGTAGGAAATCACAAATGATTACTTATCATGAATGAAACTGTTCATATAAAACTATATGAAATGATGGAAAAAATTCCTAAATAAACATACACCCCATTGGGTTATTATGAGCTAACCAGGCCACCGCAAACCCCAACTCTACCTGCTTCAGCTCATTGCTAGAAGTAACAGTCCGTCATAATCTCATAAGAACATATAACCCAAAACTCATGATTGATCACATTTCATGGAATAATTAGTACCCAAAACCATCCTCAAAGACTCTAGGGAGGTCAATCATGTACACCATCCAATCCCAATAGGATCTTGGGAGACCAATCAATCACAGTGGCCCATCTTGAGGGTTCTTGGGAGGCCTAATCATCACACCGACCCATCCCAAGGGTTCTTGGGAGGACCAACATATATTATGAACTATAAAAAGAATTCTTAAAATTTTAATCATTCACACTGGACTATCCCCTCATGGTCAAGTGAGGTCACACACATGCACATCATAATGATCAACATGCATGGGTAAGGGGGAACATCCCATCATAACCCTGACCCAACATCTCACTCACGAAGTCCATATTCACTACTGGTTCGAACCACATAACTTATTCTAATCTTAAAATCTCTTTTCAAGCAAATGAATAATTTACCCTAGCCCTTTCATCATTTACCCAATCCATTCTAGCCCATTTTGATCCCAAATGACACTTTCCAAGATTTTTTATCTAAGAATACATCCCTACCTGCACACCCCAATACAAGTCTCTCACTCATTGGTTCAAGTCATAAATCTAAGTTAATTCATTACCCAAACCCATATTCCAAATATCCAAGTCATTCTAGTCACATAGGAACCAAAATTATGCCTTCTGAATCCATTTATTAAAGAAAGAAACCCTACCATTATCATCAGAACACAAACCTTGTCCATCATTTCCAATGTGCATGATCAAGGGGATTCACTAATCGAACCCCCTGTGTGATCTATCTTGGCTATCCTATCCTCCACTAAGCCCAGATATCTCATTCTGACCCCAAACGCCTAAGTAGGCAACCCTACGTGCAATCCTGATACAAGGATCATTTTCACTATTTTCAAGTCACACTGCCTATAATCCCCCTCTAAGGAGCCTCCATCATCAACACGAGCCTCACCTACACATTATAACATCAAAATGATAGGTCTTATAGGGATATATACTTATGCACATTCAATTCAAGGAAAACAATTCTATATAAAGTTGTAAATGTTAAATACTACCTACCATAAGCTCAATGGAGCTAAACCACGAAGAAATGCCTCTTGAATCTAGCATGATTCATCAGTTACATGATGAAAACCCTAAATTCGTTGGATTAGGGTTCCGGTGAATTTAAACAAGAATAGATAGGGTTTTGAGGGTGATAAAATGTTATAATTACTTGTTGTAACCAACCACAATGAATTACACTTGAAATGACCAAGAAATGAGGGAAAGATATCTAAAATAACCAAGGAAGGATCCTCCATCACCTAGTCTGAGTGAGGTCAGGAGAGAAGAGAGGAGGAGAAAATAGGGGGATTTAGGCAATTATAAAATTAACTCTAATTAAAACACCAAACCATTAGCCCCATTGGATAGCTAGTGGGTCTAGATAGTGATCCTAAGCAGCTGGTTAGACCATTGGCTAGCCGGTGGCCTTCACTGACTAGTTAGTGGGCCTACAACAGCTCCTACTACAATTTCCATCCCCATTCACCTACTTCTGACCCACCCTCAAGCTACCCAACACCCCGGACAACCTAAAACCGATAACATACCCATAATTAGGTTAACAATTCTAACATGTGATGACACAAATATTTTCAAACTTCCTCTATAATGACTTATCATCCTCAATAAGTATCTCTAGGATTCCCCTTAAAAAAATATGGCCTCTCGATTTGACATCCAAATCCCATATCAAGACCACTTTCTATATACATCCACATAATAACATAGTTGAATGAGAGATTATAGCTTTTCTCAAAGCCCTTTCCCCATTTCTAGTCCACAATGTGCACTGGGTACTCCTCATAAGACATACCTACCTCAAATATGAAATCTTTCTAATGAAACTATGCCCATGTCCCAATCACATCCATACGCCATAGTAACATTACTAGGCCACAACATTAATCCTATCCAATGGATCAAGTATTTATTTATTGGTTAGTGCAACCATTTCCCACTATCCACCATTTACTGATGCCCACACATGGGAATATCTCATTGATTGGTGTGATTCAGTTATTTACAAACACAAACCATTATAACCTACCTATACAGAAGGGTTAGGTTTATGTACATTCCACTCTCAACATGCATAAAGAAAATACACCACCACCAGAACCCCAAGTATAGCTCACCTTGATGTCTGTCAGACATTATCGCCCACATCCAATACTACTGATTTATAAACAGACTCACATCCCTAAATCCCAACATATTCAATTCAAGGGACACACCCTTTCTAATCATCACACCAAGATAACAACCACAAGAATATTTCTAAAATCCAACATCCACTAGGGTCCCTGGTATCCTTCTGTGCATCCCCAAAACATCAACCATTATGTACTTCCCAAAGCTAAAGAATAAGCACCAAAATTTTAGGCCAACCAAAAAAATCACATGTACCAATGTTTATTCCCTCTCCTCATATAAGAGGGTCACCATTCGCCATACTGCCTCCCATTATGGTTTTATCACACCCATGATCTTCTAAAACCCTTCACTTTATCTCCAAATTCATAACATGATACCATTTATCGACTCTAAACACCAAGCCCTAACACACCGGATTTCTCAAAAAAAAAAAACTTTGGTGCAATCCATGAACCATGTGAACCATGTATGAAAATATATTCTTGATGTGGTCTCGACCTTACCGTATCCATTTTTAGGAGATAACACGAGCCAATCCTTTTCTAGATGACTTTTATCAAAGGTTCATGACCTCACCTACCAATGCTATATCACCTATGAACCAGAATTCCTTAACAACCATGCATCATGAAAATGAACAGTACCAGAACTGTAGCCTGAACTCGAATCTTGGTTCAACACTATGGTATTATCCTTGACTAACCCATTTAACCTCCATGATACACTCACGAGAACCAATGTATCTCTGATCTGATACACCCTTAGATCATGATTCCACACTCTTATATGAAAAATCATCATAGAGAGGCCTGATAATTCATGACATTCCCACTCCCAGGGTAGATCACTAAGACACTACCCATTAGAGACATGAACAAACACACTAAATGATCTTTAAACAACTACCTGTTGAAATTGCACACCAATACTAAATATTTTCCTGGAGGTCATTTTCCAACGACCCTTCAGAAAATCCAAGGTTCTTGAGATCCTACAACCCTAGATCGAAAGGCTTTCTAGAATGATTCTCTAAGCATGCCACCTCTTATGACGATCCATAACCACCATGTCTCACATGGTGTATGACACTCCCAGTAATAACAATGACCTTATCTCACTCTAAGGCCTAGACTTGGTTCCCAAAATGAATCCATAAGATAAAACTTATTCCTTTCATACCAACTTTCTTAAGCATCCACCCATTAGCCCTTCCATGGAATGGGTACCTGGTTCATTCCTTGAACCACTATAGGTAGTAGTATCTCAAATTTTGACTAGTATAATTTACCAAAACTCTCTCTCGATCTACTCTCAATGATCTATAATGATCATTGATCCCACACTCTATAAAATTGAATCACCACCTAATGATGCTATATGATTGATCCCACAACGATTGAGCACTATCATATAAAGGTCTCAACAAACTAGGTAAAAAACTATTGTACAACTAGATTAATAAATGTCGCACTCACTTCCATCCTTAACAAGGAGAGAAACCCACTCACACCCCTATTGATGCCTCTAAAACTGATCTCCCCATAACTGGTACAAAAAACAATTCCATCTAATCACAACCATTATCATACATTGCTACCAGTCCAAATTTCATACCTAGAGCTAAAATTTCTCCACCTATGGTGACATCAAAAAACATCCTATCTAACTCAAGGGTCTATACCCTAAACGACACCCCACTATCCTAACCACAAGAGGTTCAAAAACAAGTTTAGGTCCCACACAACCACCATTTCCCCAAACCCCCCCTGATCAAATCACTTTAAAGAGATACATACAACAATTACATGACACATCACAAACCAAACCAACACTTTTAAGGGCCCATCACTATCCAATAACATCAGTCCTAAACTAGCCAATCACCTCTAATCCCATCCCCTAAGTGATGCTAGTCATTGAACCACACATATGGAACACCACCACTCAGGCCAAGAATAAAAAAAGAAACAAGACTCTTGAGACATTATCCAAATCAAATAGAATAAGTAAGATCCCTATAAAGGGTCTCACATGTTCATCCTGAAAACCTAGTTCAAAAGTTACCAATGTGTCTCACAAAAATATAGTCTTGATGAGCCAAACTATTTCCATCTTCTAAAATAAAATTTCAAACCAAATCTTGACCAAATATTTTTTAAACCATTTACAAACCATTTTAAAAGAATTCAAATTCAAATCCATTTCCCATTTAAAATGACTTGATAAAACCCAACCATTTCCTGCTTAGAATCATTTCATAAAAACCAACATTTTAACCAATTGAAGGACAGAACTGGAAAAAATCCCTTTTAAAAATCCTAAATCTATTACAAAAAACCCATAGAAAAATTAAAATAACCTCTGGGAATTCAAAATCTACATTCATAATAAAAATACCTTGAAATAAATTTAAAACCTTTTATGCTAACTTAATTTCCCATTTTTAAAATAATTTTGAAAACACAATAACACATGTCATTACCAAGGAAAAGGAAACACAAAAAAATAATAATCACTTTCCCACTCAAGGATCAAGTCAATGTCATTATCACCTTCATATTAGTCACATTCACACATAAGAAAATTTAACTTGATCATATTAAGTTAGTTAAATATAACCAAGTATATATTTTGAAAAACAAGGAATATATTTTTATAAGAATTTAATTAATTTAATCCCCTATCAATAACATATAACCAAGTGCATGAAATGTGAACCCATGTGCATATGTATGATGCATGAACTCACCCACTATTTACAATTGGGAGAAGCTAAAATAACTTAAATCATAAGCATCAAAATCATCAAGACCAAAAATCACATGCATCACTTGAGGTAAAATCATTCAACTATAAAAGTGAATAATAAGAACATCAATCCAATCCCTATCAAATTATAATTTCCATTGTATGTGGGTTAGCTACTCCTAATAATGAGGTCCTTACCAAGTCCTAAAAATATCTTATCTCCCATCTACCACATACCAAATAGCAAGATAAATAAAAATACCGCTCCGATACCATTTTGTAACATCATGGCCTAGATCACTCTGTCCATGATAGGGCAACATCAAATAACCTCATGTGTGTCTCCCCACATCAAATAGGATGATGAATATAATAAAGGTTCTAAGTAGGAATGTGGGGAGACTATGCCCTCAATAATAGGTAGTAAAATTAGATTACATAATAATGGAAACAATAATCAGAGTAAACAATAGAAATATAGTGAAATAATAATAACAACATCAACACATGATACAACAGATGGAATATAAGTCATAAAGATACCAAAAGAGATACTAAAATATGATATTTCTATTTAAAATAAATAATGGAAAAAATAAATAAAATACATTTCCACAAGGATACCAAAGTCTATACCAACATCGCCTCAATCAACATACTCCTCCTGCATTACTTCATTAAATAGAAATATTTCCCTCATCAGAATTTCTGAGCAACAAAGGTTGTATAAACACCAAGATTCCCATATAGGTTTTGAGTATAAACCAATTATTAAAAAACCAATTTATACTTAGCATAAATACAATTGGTTATATAAAAGTGTATGGGATGATGAAAAAATGTATAAATAAACATATATCCCATCATGTGATCTTGCATTAACCAAGACCCCACAAACCCTGACTCTACCTAATTCATCAAATTTCTAGAAGAAACATTCTATCAAAAGATCATAAGAACATGTAACCCAATTATCATTTATGATCATAGTTCATAGCCTCATCAATACCTCTACCCATCCAAGATTACTTCATAGAGGTCAATCATGCACACTGACCCATCCCTATAGGTTCTGGAAAGGCCACTCAATCACACCAACCCATCCTAAGGATTATTAGGAGGCCCAATCATCACACTATCCCACTTTTAGGGTTCTTGAGAGGCCCAACATACACATAAAACCATCCTAAGGATTCTTGGGAGGTTAATCATTCACACCATCCCATACCCACATGGTTAAGGGAGGCCACGTAAATACACAAACATAAGAATCAACATAGAAAAGAAAGGTGAAACATAACATCATAACCCTGAATCAACACCTCACTCATGAAGGCCATCACCACTGTCAGACCCTGACCTTGGAAATTATTTTATTTTATTCTTTCCTTAACTTTGGATTCTTTGGTTGAGGTTTGGGTTGAGTCCTGGTTTGAATTTTTGAGTTTCAGGAGCCTTCAGGTGAGTTTTTGTTTAAAAGTGGAGTTTTTGGGCTTATAATAAGTTGGAACATGGTTGGTGGATGTTTTTGGTAAACCGTGTGCCTTCTCCCAGGAAACCATGTAGCTTGAGAGTTGGTTCCTGAGGAATTTCACATAGACTGTTCATAGTTAGGGAAACCATATGGAACACATGCGGTGAGGTTTTGGATCTTGGGTAGTGGTGATTGCAAGGTTTTTGCATGGTTTGTAAAACCATGTTGGATAACTGTGAAACATGTTCCTCTTGGATAGTGAGGGATGCATGGTTTGGAAAACCATGCAGCCAAACCGTGCGAGTTGCCCATGTTATTAAAAGTTTGAAATTACCTCTTCACCCCTTCAGTGTTTTAACCCTATTTTAGGATTTCCTCCTCTTGATCGACCTAGGTGCACCAGGGGGCTCTATAAGATCCTCTTATATTAACCTCCTTTCATTTTTGAATCCTCTTGAAGGTTCCTAGGTATGTTTCTTTGGGTTTTTACTTGATTTTCCCCACTTACCTTCCTTTACTCTTATTTTATTGGTTTCTCTTAGTGAGGGTTATCTATTGGAAAAACCCTAGAGGTAAGGGTTGATGTGTGGATCAATTTATTTGATGTTTGGGTGTGAAAATTGTCTCTTGGAGAATATTATTCCTTATCTAGAAGTTTGGATGCATTCAAACATCATTGAGGTAGGTTTTTACATTTCCTTTCTAGCACATTATATTGATGCATTATATTTCCTTTAATGACTTAAAAATATTATAATCATGCTTGTAATGTGATATTATTAGTTTATTTGGTGTTTTATGATGGATAGTTGGTTCTAAATGTTTTTGAAAGGATCCCTTTGTTTTTTCCTATATTTGAATGCATGAAAAGTGTTTGATAAAATTACCATTATTTTTAAAAAATGAAATTGAGTACTTTGGTGTTATTTGTACTTGGTTTTACTTTGGTATCTTGGTTTAAATTATTAATTCGTCATGATGTGTGGTTTGGATGCCTCTTCATGACATAACGATTTGTGATAAAATGTTTTTGGAAAGGTTATCTCGGGTTTTAAAGTTTTTTTGGTGATATTTTCATTTTGTGACTTGTTGTTTTGGTTTAAAGGGAACTGGTGTTTCTAGAAAATGGTTTTTAGGTGATTCTTTTTACACTTTAAGTGTTTCATTAGATGTTGGCACATCCATGGGTTTACAAGGTGCATGCATGAATGGGTATTCAAATGATGACGACATTTAAAAACAAAATTTTCTTTAGGACTCAGTTTTTTCAAAAGGTTTATCCTTTATTCCCCCTTCCATTTTTCTTAAAATGGTTCCTTGATTTCCAAATGGTGATGTTTTTCTTCAAGTGACTCAAAAGTGTGACTTCAAATGTGTTCTTTGAAACATGGACCGTTTGGAATTTAGAGACATGTTTTGGTGAATAATTGGAACAAAGGCCTATTTGGAACTTTAGACACACTCAGTAGCTAAAATGATATAAGGTACCACTTGGAATTTGTGATGTGGCTTGTATTAGAAAATGTTAAAGGTCTATTTGGAGCTTCTCATATTGTTTCATGTTTTCACTTTTTCTTGTGAAGGGTGTGGGATTTGAAATTTAAAGTCCCATTTAGAATTGTGCATGTGAAAGCAGTGTTTTATATTGATATTGGAAATGGTGTATAAATGGGTTTGTAAATGTATTTGGATTTAAAATCTTAAAGTCCTGGTTGGAATTTCGTGTTGTCTTCAAAAACCTGGTTTCATGTGAAATAATGTGAATTCCCGATTAACACCTTGCGGTGTTTTGGAATTTTTTTTGGAACTTATGTGATTTGTGGGGCCAATGGTAATTTTGGCATGTTTCAGAAAATGATTTGAAAACTTGGGTAGTGTGGGCCTAGTTGGTATTTAAAAATGATTGAGAATGTATTTTTTGAAACTAAATTGATGTCACGACTCAATTGGAACTTGTGAAAGAAATGGTTATTCAAGTGTATTAATGATTAATTGGACTTTAGTATTGAGTCCACTAGACCATGGGATGCGTTCCCCTCTAATTGATTGTGCACGAGAATGTTTTGGTATTGTGTACACTAGACCTTGGGATGCATTCCCCTCTAGTGGCTCATGCATTAGAATGTTGTGGGTTATGGTTTCTATACCATGTTTTTTTCGAGTATTATTATTATCATGAGATTCTTGGGAATCATCTAGAGGGTCGAGTGACAGTTTCTTATTGACCCCAATTAGATGGGTCGGTACCCCCTTGACTTGATGTGGCTAGGTGGGATGTCCCACTAGATTGTCTAGTTTAGAGTAGCCAATTGGTTATTGTGTATGGAGCTTCACCATATGATGGAAGGTGAGTCTGAAATGAGTATGTACATGGATTTCCTCTAGAGATGTTTATAACATTCCCCCAATTACTATCAGAATATTCTGTTTATTTTTTCTACTTGTTTGGATTTTAGCCCTGATAGTTTTTGCTAGTTGGATTTATTTACTTTACTTTTTGATTATACCTTTTTGATCACTTGGTATAGATTTCACATGGGTTTTGGTTTTTGAATAGGGATTTAGAAAGTGAAACTGTTTTTGAAAAGGAAAGCGGCATGTGTTGTTTTAAAAAGGAAATTGGTGAAAATCTATGTTTACTTTCTGGAATTAATTTAAAACACTATTTAATAAATTGATTTCAAAACAGTGTTTTTGGAATGTTTTGGGAAAGTAAATGCATGGAATCTATGATGATTACATAATGAGATTTTGTAACTCACACCCTACTTGTTCCACTATGCATTGGTAGACCCAAACTGTTTTGTAGGTTCGTGTTTCTAGTTTGGTTTCCTTTGGAGAAGGTTGGTCTTGCGGTTGGTGGTGACCAAGAGGTTATGTGGAGATCATGTTAGCATGGTTCAACCTCATTTTTGTATTCATTTTTATTTTATTCACTAGCTATTGTATCTGGATCAGTTTTGTATTCATTGATATTTAGTTATTGTTGGTTATGATATGTGCTCAGTTTATTAATTTGATCCTAGTTTATTTGGGTAGAAATCATTCCCATTGTGATTAGTTTGATTCCCAGCACTAGTTTCTATCCCATGGGGATCATGAACACCATTCGGGCCATGTATTTGGTTGGGTCTGGTGTTGGTTTGGATAACATCATGGGTTGGTTCATGAAAAAATGGAATTAGAGCAGGCCCTTGCTATTTGGGGTGTCAGGTAGCTTAGATATTAGGATTTTCGGGACTCGAGAGGTAGGTATGGGAAGGGCATCATGAATCCTTGCTCATTCTGATCCATGAGTTTCTAGGGTTAGTCCAGGATTTGAGTCTTTTGTTTTGGTTTTTGGCTTGAGTGGAAGTGGAATGAAAATGAAGGTGAACCTATGTCATGTCATGATCTCACCTGAAGTAGTGAACCACGTAGAATCCAAGTGCATGGTTCAAGGTCCTCTTAGTAGCTGGTGCTTTCTTGGGGAATGGTTTTCTAACAATGTCATCTAGTTGTGCATGAACACTAGTTCCTCATCTCAGGATTTTGGTGTAAGTTGTGTGTTTTATTATAGTTTCATTTGGTGTGGGTGGTATTTTAAAAAGAAAATGGTTTTGAAATGAAAATTATTTTTTCAAGTGGTTTCAGATTGAAAAGTGAAATTATTTTTTAAAATATAAAGTGATTCAAATTTTTTAAAAGTTTGGGAAAATGTGTAGGAAAAGTGAATTATGAATTTAGTAAATACTTGGGTTTGATGATAAATTGGAATGTGTGGCCCTTGGTATTCCTAATGGATGTTTGCATATATGTGTGGGTATGTATGGAAAGTGCATGTTAGAATGTTTTCATGGATGATTTAAGAATAAATGGGATAGGAACATATGTGGTGGTTCATTGGATTCCATGGGTGAGTATTTGAAATCAAAGGTTTGTCTTGGTTTTTACAAAATAATTCTTGAAAGGGAAAATGATTTCGGGGTTGGTTTTTCTTTAAAAATCTAGTTCTTGATTTATGAAAAATGAATTTTGGTATTTGGAAAGTGGCCTTGGAAGTAGGTGATTTTGGAAACTGAAGAAAAATGGTGGGTTTTGAAAGGAGATCTTTTGGTTGTGTTTTTAGTGTTTGGCCTATGTGCCTATTATTTTGGCTTGATATGTTTTTTTAGTTAAGTTATGGGTTGATGTTGATTATGGTATTGTGCTCCTTGTGTTGTTTAGAATATGACTCCCAGAAAGGTCCCTAAAATTTCTAGTGGTTCTTGCCCAGTTTTTGGTTCTTCTTGTGTTTTTTTCTATCTTTATTTGTGATTGAGGTCCGTTACAGGTAGTGGAATGCATTGAGGAAGTTGAGTGTATCATCAGATCATTAAGAACTCCCAAATTTGTGAGATTTCATGCTGTTCTAGGTTTTTTAAGGTCCAAATTTGGTTTAGTGTAAGGTGATTGCTCCATCATTAATTTAAGTTGGGTTGACGTGGGAGGTGTTCATGACCACTTTCATCTGATGGTTTTTCCTGATGAGGTGAAGATGAAGAAAGTGGAACAACTCATGAGTATTTAGAAGGCTAGTGGATAATAAAGTCCTATTTTGACCACCTCAAGGAGCTGGTTTCCTTTTCTTTGAAGGTATAATCACATGATCAGTAGAAATCTCATCTTTTTTGTTTGGATTATTTGTCCAAAGATTAGAGAGAGAGACCTCACATTCAAGGATATTCAATTAAAGAAGTTTGTGGATGAGGCATTTATGGACAAGGTTAATTCAGTGGAGGTTGGTGAACCGGGTTCTCTCAGTGCTCTTGTTGGTTCCCAATCTGGTGAGAGGTGTATACCAGAGAAACCTATTCATGAGAAGTCTCCCTTGTTGGTCCTAGATTCTCATTCATCAGACCATTTTATCTTGTGCTTCCAGAGCAACCAGTTCAGGATTCGAAGCTGTTGTTCCATAATCCCCAGAAGACGTGCCATTGTTGTGGCCATTTGGGTTATTTGGATAAGTTTTTAAAGAAGTTTTACCTAAAAAAGAAGCATTGAATAGAGGATTTCAGATCCTAACTATGAGGAAGTAGATGTTTCAGACATCAGGGCTCCAACCATAAACCCCATAGTGAATCTTTTCACACATTCAATAATTGTCAGGGGTGTGGGAACCTTGGACCAGTTCTTGTTTTTGGTGTTGGAGAGGAAACAATTTAAGTTTCCTATTGTATTTTCCTACTTGTTGTGAGTTATTTTTAAGAGACTCGATGATCCTATTCTCTTTTAGTCCACTTTTTGTTCCTTGGGTGTGGTTATTTAAATGATTATCCTTTCATGAATCAGTTTTAGTTTTTAGTTGTGCTTGTTTATTGATATTCATGCTTGTGGGGATCTATGTTTGTAGATTTCATTCAAGTTTGTTGCTTGGTTCAGGTTCCTTTCATGGGTTTCCCCCTTATGTTGGGAGTTTGGGTTATTTGGGGGAATTTCGATTTCCGATAGCAATTTTTTTTTATCTTGTACAGAGAAGTTGGGGTTAACTCATTCTGGGAGTTCCCATGTTGGTCTCTTGAAGGTGGTGTTGTTGGGAGTTTCCTAATTGGGCCGATTTGAAGTCATACCATGGTGTTAGTCATATTATTATGATGGGGAGAATCCTCTCATGTTATCCCGTTTTTCTTCATGATTTTATTTCCTCTATAAGTGTTTGTGTTTGACTTGTGAAGTTAAAGGTCACATCAAGGTTTATGTTTTTTTCAACTTTATTCTATTTTGGGATCGAGTTTTATTTATGGTCCAAATGGGTGACTTTTTATGGGAATAAACTGTTTGTGGTGAGTATAATTGTCACACATTGACCTCGGAAATTATTTTATTTTATTTTTTCCTTGGATTTTGATCCTTTGGTTAAGGTTCGGGTTGATTCCCAGTTTTAATTTTCGAGTTTTGAGGGACTTTGGGTGATTTTTTGTTGAAAATTGGAGTTTTTGGGCTTGGCAGTAGGTGGTGTATGGTTGGAACATGACTAGGGAAAATAATTCGCCTTCACTTAAGAAATAGTGTGGCTTGAGAGTTGGTACCTAGTACATGGTGCATAGCCTATGCATAGTTAGGGACACCGTTCGACAAGCGTGTGGTGAGGTTTTGGATCTTGGGTATTGGAAACCACATGGTTGGCACATGGTTTGGAAAACTATGTGTGATAACCATGTGACATGTTCCTCTTGAATAGTGAGGGGCGCATAATTAGCACATGGTTTGGAAAAATGTGTGGCCAAATGGTGCAAGCTTCCTAGGTCATTAAAATTTTTAA
This sequence comes from Viscum album, assembly GCA_963277665.1. Lineage (NCBI taxonomy): Eukaryota > Viridiplantae > Streptophyta > Magnoliopsida > Santalales > Viscaceae > Viscum > Viscum album. The sequence goes on along the minus strand of OY728157.1, from coordinate 348,868,028 downwards.
ATTACCACTCCCCCCCAATGTTTTAACCCTATTTCATAATTTCCTACCCTTTCTCAAACTATGTGCACCATGGGGCTATCCAAGCTCCTCCTTTCTTGACCTCCTTCCATTTTTTATATCCCTTGAAGTTTGGTAGGTTTGTTTCTTTGGGTTTTTGGTCAATTTTCCCCTCTTACCTTCCACTTTTCTTATTTTATTGGTTTTTCTTGGTGAGGGTTCCATCTTGGAAGAACCCTAGGGGAAGTGGTTTATACATGGATTTATTTCTTTGATGTTAGGGTGTAAAGATTGTCTCTTGGGGATTTTTCTTACTTCTTCTAAAGTTTGGTTGCATTCACACATCATTGAGGTTAGTGTTTCAATAAATTTACTTTCTGGAACATTCCTTTGATGTTTAAGATTTCCTTTAATGCCTTAAAAATATTATAACCACAATTATGATATGATAATATGAGTTTATTTGGTGTTTTTATGATGGAAAGTTTGTGCGAGATGGTTTTCAAAGGGTCCCTTTAGTTTTTCTTATATTTGAATGCTTACAAAGTGTTTGATGAAATGACCATTATTTCCTAAAAATGAAATTAAGGATTTTTGGTGTTATTTGGTCTTTATTGTACTTTTTTATCTTGGTTGAAATGATTAATTGGGCATGATGTGTGGTTTGGATGCCTCTTCATATCATACTGATTTGTGGTAAAATGTTTTTGGAAATGTTCTATCAAATTTTAAATTATTGTTGGTGATCTTGTCATTGTGTGACTTTTTGTATTGGTTTAAAGGAAAGTGATGTTTCTTTAAAATGGTTTTTGTATGATTTCATAGAAACTTGAAGTGTGTCATTAGATGTTCTCACATCCATGGGTGAATGGGGTGCACATATGGATGGGAATTAAAACGATGATGGAATTTAAAAAGAATGTTTTCCTTGTGCCTCATTTTTTCAAAAGGTTTCTCATTTATTACATATTATTTTTTCCTTAAATTGTTCCTTGATTTCCAAATGGTGATGTGTTACTTCAAGTGACTCAAAAGTGTGAATTTAAATGTGTTCTTTGAAACTTGAACCATTTGGAATTTTGAGACATGTTTTGGTGAATAATTGGAACAAACGTCCATTTGGACCTTTAAAAACATTTGGTAACTAAAATTATATAAGGCACCATTTTGAATTTTTAATGTGGCATGGCTTCAAAAATGTTAAAGGACCATTTGGTGCTTCTTGTGTTATTGCATGTTTTCACTTTGACTTAGGAAGGGTGCTGAATTTGAAATGTAAAGGCCCATTTTTTATTGTTCATGTGCAATTGGTGCTTTATATTAACTTTGGAAATTGTATAAAAATGGATTTTTCAATGTATTTGGATTGGAAATCTTAAAGTCCCGATTTGAATTTTGTGTTTTCTTCAAAAATATGGTTTGATGTGAAATGATGTGAATGCCTGATTGGCACCTAGTGATGTTTTTGATTTGTTTTTTGAAATTTGTTTTGGAACTTATGTGATGTGTGGTCCTAGTGGGTATGCTGGCATGTTTTGGAAAATAAATTGAAAACATGGGCAACATGAGGCCCTATTGATATTTAAAAAAGATTGAGAAAGTGATTTTTGAAACTCAGATGATTTGACGACCTGATTGGAATGTGTGAAAGAAATGGGTCTTCATTTGTATTCCTGATTAATTGTCCTAAGGAATTAAGTCCACTAGTCCTTATTATGAATTCCCATCTAGTGGATCATGTATGAGAATATTTATGGTATTGAGTCCACTAGACCTTGGGATGCATCCCCCTCTAGTGTCTCATGCATGATAATGTCACGGGTTATGGGTTCTATACCACATTTTTCTGAATATTTTTATTATCATGGGATTCCTGGGTGTCATATAGAGGGTTGAGTGATAGTTTCTTGTCGACCCTGATTAGATGTGTTGGTACCCCTCAACTTGATGGGTATAGGTGTGACATTCCACTAGATTTGCTAGTTCAGAGAATCTAATTGTTTATTGACTATGAAGATGCACCATATCCTGATAGGTGGGTCCAAACTGAGTACGTACAGGGATTTCCTCTAGAGATGTTTAGGAAATTCCCATGATTACTATTAATATATTCTATTTATTTCTTCTTATTGTTTTGATTTTATCCCTTCTAGTTTATTGTAGTTGGATTTGTTTCCTGCATTTTCTTCTTATCCCTTTTTGATCACTTGGTATGGATTTCACATGGGTTTTGGTTTTGAATCGGGTTTTGGAAATTAAAACTGCTTTTGAAGAGGAAATCTACCTATGTTGTTTTAAAAATATTTTTTTTGAAAAGATATGTTTACTTGCTGGAAATGATTTAAAATACTATTTTATTAATGTATTTCAAAATAGTTTTTGTAGAATATTTTTGGAAAGGAAATGCATGGACTCTATGGTGATTAATTAATGAGCTATTTTAGCTCACACCCTACTTATGCTACTTGACATTGGTAAACCTGAGCTATTTTTTAGGTTCATATTTCTAGTCTGGTTTCCTTTGGAGAAGGTTGGTCTTATGGTTGATGGTGACCAAGAGGCCACGTGGAGGTCATGTTAGCATGGTTCGGTCTCAGTTTATTATTTAGTTTTATTTTGTTTAGAAACTGTTGTATCTAAATCATTTTTGTATTAATTGATATTCAGTTATTGTTGGTTATGATACGTGATCAGCTTATTTATTTAATCTTGGTTTATTTGGGAAAAAAAAATTCCCATCATGATTACTTTGATACCCGACACTAGTTTCCAGCCTGTGGGGATCATGAACACATTTTAGGCCATGTATCAGGCTAGGTCAAGTGTTAGTTTGTATGGAACCCTGGGTTGGTTCATGAAAATCACAACGTGACCAAACCACCTCACTCATGGCCGTCCTCACATAACATATCAAACAAAAGAATAATTCACCCTAGCCCTTATATCATTTAGCAGAGTAATTCTAGCCCATCCTAAGACCAAAAGAAACTTTCCAAGAACGTTTACCCAAGAGTAAAACTCTAAATGTACTCTCAATAACAAGCCTCTCACTCATTGGTTAAAGTCACACATCTAAGGGAATTCAATACTTAAACACTTATGCCAATTACCCAAGTTTTCTTGGCCCATTCTGAACCAAAATAACACCTTCTAGGTCTGTTTACTAAAGAGTACAACCATTCTATTTTCACAATCACATAGACCTCATTGGTCATTTCCAAAGTTATTTCCCAAGGGGATTCACTACCCGAACCCCTATGTCATATATCATGGCTAGCCGAGCCTCAACCGAGCCTAAACATCCCATTCCGAGCCCAAAAGCCTAAATGGACATACCTAGGAGAAATCCAAATATAAGGTTGATTTTCAACATTTTAAAGGAACATAGACCACACTCCCCATCCAGGGAGCTTCTCTCATCAACAAAGACCTCGCCCGCTCACAAAAACATCAAAATCATAGGTCTCACATGGATACACATATATTTACATTCAATTCAAGGCATACAATTTTATATAAATGTTATAAAATGGTATGGACTTCCTACCTCAAGATCATTGGATATAAACTACCAAGAATTTAAAATTGAATCAATCCCAATGTACCAATTCCATGAAAACAACCCTAAATTCATTGGATTAGTATTATAACAAAGATAAATAAGAAGATATAGGAATTTAAGGGTGTGGAAGTGTTATACTTACCTATAGGAACTACCTGCAATGAATGACACTTAAAACACCTATGAAATGAGGCAAAGGGAGGTAAAGTCACATAGAAAGTATCCCCCTTAATCACTTCATTTGAGTTAGGTCTTGGGAGAAGAGAGGAGGGGGAAATAGGTGAATATAGGAAAATAAAAAATTTATTCTAATTAAAACACCCAACCAGAAGCCCCATCGACTCGCCATTGGACACTACTAGCTAGCCATTGGACACCATCACATAGCCTATGGGTCTAGGAAGTGATATTTGGTTATTGGGTAGACCACTAATGAGCCAGTGGCCCTCACTGGCAGGATGAATGGAATGAAACAACTCCCACTTCAATTTCTAACCCCTTCACCTGTTTTTGATCCACCACTAAGCTACCTGACACCCCATAAAAACTAAAACCAACAACATACTCATTCTTAGGATAATAATTACAACTCGTAACAACACATTTAATTAAACAAGTATCCCATGAATCATGTTTAATTAGAAATTAGAATATATACAAGATGAAATAGCTAATAACTCAATATATTAGTCCTCCTTTTAAACCAGAATGTTCTATTAAATTTTCCTTTTGAGGATCTAAATGTGAATAATAATAATACATGATTTTTCAATAATTAAAAAGTTCATATGGAAATATAATGATGAAAATTAAGGCAAAAAATAATATAGGAATAACTAAACATATTCAAGTTATACTAAGGACAACAACAATTTAACTCAATAGATAATTTTGTTTATAAATTTTTCCAATCTTCATTCTTCAAAATCAAAATTTAAATTTTATTAATATTTTAGAACTCAATTTTAACACACATCATAGAAAAAATTTAATTAAAACATAAAGGTGGATGAGACCGCCAACCTTAATAACACGGAGATGAACTCATCCACATATGGTGACCCCAATCGACTTCCTATAAATAATAAACCAACCTTGACAATTAATAAAATCCACTTAAAAAGATAAAACTTATCCAAAAAATTACAGATTAACTTATGAAACTTTTATACACTAAATCCCTAATTTTTATAACCTGTATAACAAATATTTTTTTCTTCTAAACTTAATGTAATCAATTAAATCCCTAACAAAATTACCATACCACTTGCATTCATAAAAAAATATCAACGATGTATGTTCTATGTCCCTAAGCCTGATCTTACTATTAAAAATGAAAGCTCCATATCTACATATGAGTTTCACCATGTTCTAGTGAAATCCATCATGAAATCCATAACCTGGAAAATATAAATGACAAAATAGATAAGGTAAAGAGGGAAGGAATTTATAATGGGAAGAATTAAATTAAACCGGTGGATAAAAACCATTCCCAACAACTAGGATCAAAGATAGGAGAATTGGAAAATATAGAGAAGGAAAGGATAGATCTCCCCTTAAAGCATCCATTCTTACCAAGGAGACCGTAACTTGGTTTTTAAATTAAAAATCTAAATTATATGAAAAATTCACCATGTTAAAAACAAGTCTTGGCCTTACCTGGTACTTGGTCTCTCTCCACCAACAATTCAATAGTAGTCCAATGAGTTCTTCCCCAATAATTAGCTCACTAGGTACTCATTGGAACTATATTGGGTACCCTATGGCCACCAAAAGCCACTACCTCCTTTTATTCCTCCTATTAATACTCAAAATACCTCACCCTAGATCTTCTATAAATCTTCCCATATCTAAACATTAAATTTATAATTCCAAAAGACACCAATATTGATCGAACTCTTGATAAAAGCCTAAAAATTAAAAAGATAATGGATTTTAAATGTTTAATTTCAAAATTTAAATCCTAATTAAACTTTTAATAATTAATTAATAATATAATATGTTATTAAATCCCCACACTAATGATTTTTATCCTTGAAAAAATAATCCAAATTATTATAAAAAATTCACTATCTATCACAATTACCAATTTATTATTATCTCACTAAATTATATCCTATACACTCACCATGCATCCATTTCTAAACTCTCAATAGTAATGAAAACTGCTAAATACCCAAAATTCTAACACTGAAAAGGTGTATAAACTCACCTAAAGTTATAAAAAGTATTGACAGTCAATCTAATATATCCTTGTAGATCTTCCCAACATAATAACCACTAAATCATCAAAAATTTCTACCCTATTTGTAGATTTAAAAACTTAAAATGATTATATATAGAAAATATAACCAATCTATCCATATATATTAAAATATATACACACAATCAATCAAATCATTTTCACTTGAATTTAAATTTATTTAAAAAATAAAAACTCAATTTCACTTTCAAAACTCTAGATTTATAAGACCAATTATATTAAAAAATCACACATTAGAAAAAAATTTCACGAATTTATTCCAAAATATCTATCATTTTCCAAAATAAAATTACATTTCAAAAATTACAGTTATTTAAAAACCCTCAATGTAAAACTATTTTATTTAATTTTTAAATAATAAATTATTTCACCACTTTTTAAGAAATAAAGATTTATAATATCTATAATAGTACATGAAATGTCATAAAAACCATCAATAATAATAAAATAAATACATTGGATACTTACATTAATTAAATATCCCCTTGTAAATTTTTTAGGTAAAAACTAATTAATTTATTGGTGAATTTTAATTAATAAATTCATTAGTCAATATAGATCATAATATCCAGTATGTACATGTACTACAAGTATCTGTCAAAATGATGTTTGAAAAAATGTAGAGTTTGCCTCCTGGTTGATCCCTACAACTCAGGGATGATTCTGAAACATTTCATACTCAAAATGTTGAATCCAAAAAGATAACTCATACCCAAAGTTCCTAGACCTAAAACCCAAACATATTTGGTAAATTAGGTTCCCAATATTTTCATATTATCCATACATGTATACATTGTATCCCTGAAGCCTTGACATCCTATCTCCACCATTAATAGACTGTTATCCATAACCAATAAGGCTCTGATACATTTTTTATAATAACCCAACCCAGATTTTCTAAAATCCCAAACTTGACCACCAAAAAACTTGGGTGAATTCACCAATCATTCGGGGTTAAAAAATAATTTCAAGTTTTTATTTCAACAATTGAGGAATGATTTACCCTATTTTGGATACATTATATATCAATATTAAATTCTACTAAAAATCCGGAGTGACCTTTACATATATCATACATCCCAAAACCATTAACCCGTAAATAAAGGAAAAAGGAGCCCTTGATTGGGGTAATTTTTTCCATGTATAACAATATAACATACTATTATCCTGTATGAGTGAAATACAATACAACAAAAATCAATAAAAAAAAATATTATCCCATAATAAAAAGAATAAAATAAATGTTACTATATGATTAATGATATATCCTATCACCACCTTTCACTCTTACTCTACTACCTAGTGGATATTTATCCCACTAAACTAATAAACTAATATTTCTCAGACTATCCTAGAATCTATCCTCATATAATTTCTCAACCTATAATAACACATGTGAAACTACACGTTCACTAAGTTTCCATACAAGGTTCAAGTACAAAGACCAAGTAGGAACCACCAAGATACCTCAACTCCCACATGTGTATATAATTTGGTCAATTCATGTGTGTGTGTGTCTGTGATATTTATGTTAATATAATAGGTAAAAATATATTAATTATAAAAACAAGACAATGATATCATATCATAAATCATAGAGTAGCAATCAACTCCTTCCACACCACTAGAACAATGTATATCATAAGTACTTTATCATAACACCCACACCTCTAAGAGAATCCATACCATTTTGAGTCTAAGATTAGAATCACCTTAGAAAAATCTTGACAACCTCAAGGAATATCCATGAGTGAAAAGGTCATATGTAAATTATCAATATGATGGAAAAAATATCTATACATCCTCATGAAGTGGGAAAATATCCAGGGTGATCATAAAAAAATAACTTACCAATCATAAAAATAATAAAAAACATAATTGTTAGAAAAATATGATGAAAAAATTGATAAATGGAAGTAAATAAATACCCAACATGAAGAAATAAAAAATTTATTAATTAAGCGATATTATAAAGTAACCATTAAAAAAATAGAATATATAAGTTGTTTATCAGACTGAAAACTGTCATTGGGAATAAATCATCACCCAAGATACTCTATAAAACATCATATAAAATTTGTAAAAAAACCAAAAAACTAATTATATAAAACCAATAATAGATCATCATCAATAATTTACTAATATAGTTTTCCCCTCACCACTCATCACTCTACCTTAATCAACACCCAAATAAAATCCTAAATAAATAAAATTTTCTAATTCAGATTTCCTAAAGAGTCTTTAGCCTTACCTGAGACACTAAAAAAGAAAAGTATCATTCAAAGGAAAAACTCCTACACATCCCATGTAACCAGTACATCACTAATTTCGTACCCTTTTTCTAACTACTATACCACTATTATGATCATTAGATATTCCCAAGACAAATTATTCGATAAATCCTCATAAAAATAGTCCTAATGAAATTCACACCAATATATCCCACATCAAATGAATACAATGAAACCAATTGAATAGAAAAAAGAATCGAACAATAAAAAATTAATTAATAAGAAAAATTACTAAATGAAATTAAACTATAAACTAAAGGAAACCAAGATTAACCATTAATAAGTCCCAAATGTATGATAAAAAATATAAAAAATAAATAAAAGTTCAAAGGGTAGAAAAAATTGACCCCAAATTAAAAAAATAGAAAAGTGAAGTTAATTTAGAATTTTCATAATATTTATAAGGATATTAGAGTTTAATTGTTGTGTTTGAAGCTATTTTGAGTGAATTTCTAGAAAAAACATCATGGTGTTGAATAAAACACATCATGGTTTCACCTCACCAAGCTGTGGTTTGAAAGAATTTTTAGTTTCAATGGATTTGGATGATGTGTCTTTATGTAATATAGTTATGAAAAGGGATAACATTTTAACACCCCATAACATATAATAAATTAAACTTCAGACAAATTATTTCATATGAAACACTGAACCAAAATGAACTATGATACATTATATTAAGATAAAATTTTAAGTATTAGATATGACCATTACAATGTAGCCATTGAATTGGTGTGTATACCTAGAAGTAACTAAATTATTAAATATATATAGAAATAGATATAAAGGTTTATATTAATAATTTTTTTTTGATAAAATTAAATTAGTGTATCTAATTATCAAATAAGACAATTTTTTGCTCAAAAATACATTTTACTACAATTTTTCTTTTTATGTGTTATAAATGCTTATATTAAAATTAGTGTTTATGAAATCTAGAAATTTATCTTTATAAAATGTTTTTAATATTTTGAATCATAAATTTAAAATTATTTAATAAGTAAAAATTCATTTTTTGGGCATAAAAATAAGTTACTGTGGTTAAAAGATAATTACCATGATAATGGTAAAATTGTCAATTTCAAAGAATTATTTTTACTAGTTATGTAATTTTATATAAAAAAATTTAATTAATATATTTTTAATAATTATCCCAATTTAATATATATATATATAAATATATTATCATAAATTTAATTATTATTTGACATGAAATTAGGTTAAGAACACTTAATGATTAAAAAGACATTATTCTACAAAAACCTTTTTTCTATATATTATATGTTTTAATTTAAATATTAATTTTATCATATTAATAAATTGAATTAGATTAAATATATTCAAAATTTATATTTATCACATAGATATTTGGTAATGGGGTCCATCTTATATTTTTAGTAAAAAATAATTAACACGGTAAAAATTTAATAATGGTTAATTATCGTAAAAAGAGGCAACATAATGTGGCTCAAATTTTGTTAAGTTAAATTGATATACAGACCTTATAGAATAAATTTTTTAGGTTTTAAATTCAAACCTACATGTATCACAAACCTTTATTTTCCTAACCCACATAACTTCTATGTGATTCTATCTTTACCATTCACCTAGCAATCAATTTCAAGGAAATTCCCTCTTTTTCACCTATAAGAAGAGATTACTTCCATCATCTTCAAGCCATAATTAGCCTTAAAATTGTTCATTAATATCTAACTATTTTACCTATACTAAAATTATATTCCAATTTTATAATAACTTGGTCATAATAATTGATACTAATCCCTCCATTTCAAAGAATTATCTAATGGAAGGTTCAAGTTCTCAACGTGAGTACTGATCACCCCCTCATCTTTTTTTCTTTATATTTGTTCTCCAAAAATATTTTATCCATAATAATATAATTATATAAGTATCACTAGTATAATATAGTGTCATTATATTTAGGTAATAATCATTTTCTACCATCCTCTCAACTATTCAAAAAATGAAAACGTCATTCGTGCATACATGCGGACTACCACATCCATGGATGACATATTTTGTTTTTTATGAACATATTAAATGGATGGTTATAATAATGTATTTAATGAATAAATATTATATTAATGACATAATTATGTTTTTTAAAATTAAATCACAATCTTATTTCCTTTATATCCATTCATTGAAAAATGAAAATACCATCTATGCATATGTGTAGACTACCACCTCCATAAAAAAAATCATTCATTTTACACCACCACCTTTCATGGATGGTTATAAATTTTTTTTAATGTATAAATATTATGTTTATGAAATAATTAAGTTTATATAAAAATTAATGGGGCATTATATTAATATTCTCATCCTTTATAAAATGAAAATGTATCCTGTGTTTTGTACGGATAACCACCTCTATGGATATTGTTTTTTGTTTTTCATCAATACTTTCATGGATGATTATAGAAATAATTTTAGGGTAAATTATTATAATAATAATTATATTATAACTTATTTAATATTTTTAAGGTTAAAACAAAAATTAATAATCATTACAAAGTAATTCATTGATATCAAAAAAATTATCCGAAATATGGTCATCATTGACTTCATATTTAAAAATAATAACTAAAAATATAATGTAATGATATTGGAAATTTATAAATAATTAGTTTAATTTTATTAAAATAACATAAATAATATTTTAACTATTAAATTTTTAAAAAATAATTAGAATCGATATCTTCATTACAAAACTCATAAGAAACAATCAAGGTTACTAACACCCAGTGATGAAAATATTCAATAACTATCTAATGAATACATAATGAATGGTTATAATTGAAGATTATAAATATTAATAAATATAAATGAGGTTATAAAATGAGTTATTATGATTTTTATGTTTATTATAAAGAAGTTTAAATTTCTTACATGAAATGAAGGAGTTAATGTAAGGGTTTCTTGTATCGATTTTCTTTCCCTAAGACATATTCCATATTCACCACTATTTTTATTTTAGGAGGTGTGTATAATAAATCTTTGAAAAAAAATATAACTATTCTCTTTATATTCCTGGTCTTTAAAGTTCCATTTAATTTTCTCTATTTAAAGAGCATCCAATTAAAAAGTTACCTAATACATAAGGGTTTTTTCCAACTCAATTTTCATTCATTGAGTTATGATTGTCCTTATTGAATTTTATTCTTATAAGTTGGAAAAAATATAAATTATGATTGATTTATATTTCACTTCATATAATGTTTATAGGAATTTAAATTTCTTTCTCATAACAACCTTCTTGAAATACGTTTATTACAATTATTCTTCTTTGATGCATTCCTTTATTCACAAAAATGAAATGTGGTTATGAATAATCCTCATCCTATTTATTATTCCTTATATCCTATATCCATATTATTCAATTAAATTTTTTTAATTTATTATTTTTTAACCTAAATAATTTTTATGCCATGTTATATTCTTAATTCTTTTTACCTCCATTCAAAATAAAATTTCACTTTCCTTTTTATATTGTGGGTTTCAATAAGGGAATTTTAAAAATATTATAAAGGCCTTCCCTTTCATGATTTTATATTTTTTATTCTACTCCATATTTACTCTAAAAAATAGTTATGTATTTTTCAAGGCTCCATTATTGAATATTCCTTTTAAAAGTAATTTTTTTTCAAAAGTTTTATCTTAAGCTTATTAAAAATATCTTTTGAATACTATTTTTAACTTTATCTTTTACGATTATGTTATTTTTTATAAAGATTCTTTTATGAATTCAATTCCATTTACATTATATTCTTTAAAATTATCTTTAAATGTGGCTTGTGACTTCATTTCTAATTAAAATTAACCTTCTTTATAAAATTTTAAAATAATATATTTGAACGTTTTTCATATAAAAACATTTTTCATGATGTATTTATCAGTTTTAATTAAAAACAATTCCCTATAAGATTTAATTTTTTTTCAAAATAAATTTCTATTAAATTTGTTTTATAAATCATTTTCTTTAAAATAGTATAAAAAATCTAAGGTTTATTTCTTCTTCTACTCCATGTAAATTCTTAATAATGTTTTAAATTTATTTTTTATCTATGCCAATATACTTTAAATTTTATTATCATTCACTAATGATATAATCTAATGATACTATCTACCATTTTTCTATGTATGGATTATGAACATGTTATTCCATTTATCAACTGGAAAAAGTATCTACATATCGTATGTTTATTATTACAATATGGATGTTTATTAATTACCAAGTAAAGTTGACCATGCATTTTATTGTTAATTCAATATATATAAAAAGTATTTGATAGGTTTATGTTAGGTGTGGGGCTCCAAATTATATATCCCTTTGATGTATCAATAGGTCTCATTAGAAAAACAAGTTTGGGTATCTGGTGTAAGTATTTCTATTTAAGAATAATGTCTTGGATGTAGTCATATGATGAGAAAAATGTCTTTAATATGGTAATAATAGTAAGAAAAATTTCTCAGATGTGGTCATGATAGTAGGAAAAATGTCTTGTATGTGGTTAAGATGATAATAAAAATTTCCTGGATATGGCCATGATGATAAGAATTATGTCTTGGCTGTGGTTATGATAGAAATAATGATGTTGGAATTATACATTCTATCACTATAAAACTAGTTATTATTATCCATGTGATTATTAATATTATTATGTCATCCATGGATTTATTTGAAGCTAATGTGATAATTTATTTAATATCATTAAATTTATTTATTCCTTTTATAATATTCATGACTTGTTTATTATATGGTCATTTCTGATATACACTACCTCTTACTGAGTATTTGATCTCACCTTTTTTATGTTTCCGTTTTCCCAATTTAAGAAGAGGAGAAATACATATGATATTTTTATAAGGGTAACATGTCTGGATAATTTTTTGGGAGATTTTAAAGACTTATTTTATAATAGGTAGTTCTTGGTATAATGGAAAATTCTTATTGGATGGAAAAAATATGGGTTTTGTTAGGTATTTTTTTAAAAAAATCCCTAAAACTCTAAACCAAATGGGTACTTGGTGTGTAAGTGACTCAATATTTATTTTTGACATTTTAGTAATGAATTATTTTGTTTGGGTCATTTCAATTGGATTTAAAGTTAATATGTAAAAGAATATGTTTTTTACATTAGATTTCAGGAGGTTGGGTTCAGTGCATCACACAAATAAACAATGAAAATTATCCAAGAGGTAATGGGGGAGGGAATTAGTTAATTTATTTCCTTTTATATTTCTCTTTAAACCAATATTCAAAACCTATTAAATTGAATAAAAATACCATTCTTAAAGACACACACACACAACAATGCACAAACATAGCAGAAAAAATGTAATATCTCGACCTTGACCCATAGGTTTGGGTTGACCAAAATTTTACTAACATTAGGTGAAATCCCTAGAACACTAAAGTTAGGTAATAAATTCCAAGGGATTTACCAAAATGCGGGGGATAATTTTCCGTTACATACACAACATAACTGTAATATATGATCATAATAGAATAAAATAACCATGATTAATGATATAAAAACCAACCAAAATCACAAATGAAAAAACATACCAGAATTAGAGATGTAGAAAAGGAATAAATAATAACAAGTATACAATATTCCAATGTGTAAATGACTCCATGGAACCAATGTTACACCATGATGACTCCAATGCAAGACAATGTCCATGATCCAACCCCAAAGGGACCCTATTACAACATCAATATGATCAACTCAAAAAGTATGAAGAATTATCCTTATGTATATCATGGTAAAAAGATTCCATAAACATAATAAGGTTCATATTTATGGGGTGAGTATATCAACTATGTCGTAAATCCACAAAAGTATTCCCCCAAATGCCACTAAAAAAAGAAACCGATTAGTTTACATTTTATTTTACATATACGATATGTAGAAATAATGAAAACCAATGATAAATATATAAACATATCCATAATAAAATGAAATAATTCACACAAAAAACACACCCAAGGAATGAACCTACACCCACCCACCAATGAAACCACAACCCCAAGCACCCATGGATAGTCTAACTCCCGAGAGGTATCTTCTCTTCTTGTCCCAAGTTGTCACTCAGCATCATAATCCAATGTGCCACAAGATCTGTCACCACGACCATATATAACCAAAATGGACATTTACACATGCATATAAACACTCACCCACCAAGTTTATGACAATTTCTCATAGCCAAAACCTGTATTTTAAAAACTAAATCCATTTAATTATTTAATCTAACAAATTTTGAGCATCACCCACAATCATAGATTTTAAGAACAAAAAATAAAAATGGATTTAAAATAAGGATTTCACAAGATTTTCCCAAATAAAAATAATAATTAATTTATTTAGAAAATAAAAATCTTTCACATTCTTGGATAAAATGGAAAAAGTGGAGAATCCACCTATCTCAAATATGGTCTCTAAAATGGAATCACAGAACTCCTTTAAAAATATGCCCCCTAGAAACCCCCATATGATGATCCATAAAAAAATATCTATCAAAACATTCCCTAATAACCATATCTAGTTATGGAAGATCTATATTAGGGGTTTCCCCAAGAGAAAATGAGATAAGAAACAAGGAGGAGTATAAGTGGCGACCTTACTTTCGATGTCTTGGTTGAATGCTCCAAGAATCCTAGAGAAGAATCTATAGAGGACAGAAATCTCCAAAATTACCCAAAGGAACCCTATAATTTGATATCTATTTCTATAGGAGAAATAATATGTGTTTTGGGGGAAAATATAGGTTAAAATACTAGTTTAAAAAACACTTTAAGGACATGTTGGGTTTGACCACACTATTTGGAAAACTGTATGCCAACCTTGAGAATAAAAACTATTGAAAAATTTCATAGAAAAATGGTTACCATAGGGTTTACACAAACCATGAACCAACTGCACGCCTCTCCCAAGGTACCCTTTCCACCTTTCATAGTTACCTAGGGAAAATACATGGTTTCACCTAACAATGCGCTAACCACACACCCTCCAATCACTTCTAAAAACTTCTAAAACCATTTGGAAACTTCTTTAAACAAAACCCAACCATTAAATAACATAATAATATATAAAAAAACCATAATACCAAAAAACATGGGTGTTACAATCTCACCATCCTTGTGATTTCCATCCTTAGAAATCTAGGAGCTGCGCTGTCAAGACAATGTCAAACCACTTGTAAATAATAACAGTATGCTACCTCCATAATTCCTCAGAGATTCATAAATGCTATAAAAATAGACATACCAATAGTACAAGACAACTTAAAATAAACTTATCATGATTTTCCCAAGATACATAAGGAAATGAGAACTAATTTGAAAAATCAAATCAATAGAAACATGATCATAACCAATACATAATAGGATTTTGACTCACACACCTACCAGAAGAAGATAAGGGAATAACATGTAATGAATTAAATCATGAATTCCACTTTAAATAAAAAACCCATTTATATAATCAATAGTATCAAAATTTCTCACCCAATAATGAACTAACTACCATCTCTTTTCTATTTTATAGCACTTTAACCTCTGATAATTTGTAAAGAACACAAGATCCTTCACTAATGATACTAGGACACATTCACAAACCAACTCAAAAAACCAAAAATAGACACATATGATGGTATGATGATCCCAATAGTGTTATATGAATCATATATGGATAAATATAAACCAATTAAATCTATATAAAAGGCATTAAAGACTTCCCTAAACCACCTAAGTTCATCACACACTTCCTCTTAGACTTATATATTTCTTCAGCTACCCCTTTTTCAATTGAACATGGTATCTTGTACCCATAGCCAACCCAGATCCATTGGTAAAAGCATTATCCAATAACAACCAAGAAATATTGGTCTTAGTCAAGGATTATGATTAGAACATTGTGAAAGTACAACCCTCCTCAAACATACACTAGTACTTGTTATTCACAGAAACTACCCCCCAAATAGGAATGAAAATAATCGACTCATTGAGTGGGAAAACAACCAACTCAATGAAATCATGATTTTTAAAGCATGTTGGTGACTAATATTATGATAATTCACTCCCACTACTTGTAAAACACAAGTAATCATCTTAAAATATTCACGGGTTGGTGTTAAACATTATCTAAATTATGTACCTTCCTAATATTTGAATAGAAAATTCACTTGTGACTATCCCGACACAAGAAGTAACCAAAATTAGATACTGATATAAAAGTCAAAATTTTAATACTTTTTACACCCCTTTGAAGCTCCCCACCAATAAGGTTTTACTTAATGGTAATAGAATGAAACTTTTATGGATAAACTTCCTCATACTTGGTTACCCAAGTTAGGAATGAGTTATACATGACATACACCATAACATCATCTTGGTTAGTATGAACCAAGTTTATATTAGTAATTTAACCCATGAATCATAAATGATCCTTCATTTTACAAGCTAGAGACCCAGATAATTGTGGGAAATGATATGTACCATATAACTAATCATGAAATGTTAGATCTAGTCATGAGAAAACATGAACAAGGAACTTGAAATAACCCACTAAGAACAGGTGGTAAGAGTGCTCATGGTTTATAAAAAACTACTTTCTAATTACTAAATCCATGGAAAATAGCATGTACCAACCCATACATGAGAAAAACTTAAATAAGGTTACCTGTCCTAACCCTATCTATACCAAACTATAATTAACTGAAAATTTAACCTAGGTTGGTTCCTAAAAGGGAAGGTGAACATTATTTCACAATTATCCCCCAAATGGACTATTGATATCCACAATTCAGTTGGGAATATACAAGATTTGGTTCCAATTAGTCTTATATATCATTTCTTTATCCATGTCCAAAATCCATTTAAAATATAAAAACCCCCTTTATAAGATATGTGGGTGAATCAAAAATCATAAAAATCAGTATGAAATTGAATTATAGGAACTATTGTATTCCCAAAATTTCAAAAAAAGACACTTCTAAGATGATGAATCCCACCCAAGATAGACAGTTTCAATGGTAATTGAGAAAGGTGATCCATCTAGATCCTATTATACACAAAGATCCATGACATGTCTTGATTCTCATCCCATGATACATCATTACCACATAAAATATCTATTTACCCTTTCACATATTACACCTAGAATTCAATAATAATAATTAGAAAAAAATGGTATAAACACATAAGCATAGGCAAAGAAACTTGGAAAAAAACATAACCAACATTAAAAAAACAATTAATAACTCAAATTTCCAAGAAAATATCTAGTTAAATCTTCCCATATATAGTAAATCACTACTTCATATTCCCGGAATCCATCAAGGTTTTCACCCACCAGTTCAATTATTTACAACATTCTCAAAAAACCACATGAAAAATTTTAAAGTTCCCAAAATGACGATATGGTTCCTAATAAATATTTTTACTCTATGAAACCACAAATTAAATAAACACTTTAAATTATTCCTATATTTTTAACACTATAAAAACCATTTATAAATTATTTTTCATAAGATATTTTTAAGAACCATCATGAAACAATGCCATTTTGTGAAAAAAAACTTGTTAAAAAGTGGAGAATTTTTGGTTTTAAAAGAATAGTATATTTCTTTTTCAGAAATTATTTTTCTCCAAGGTCAATTTAAATAAAGATTTGTAAGGAAGGTTCTTGAAATATTTTTTCAAACCCAAATTACTTATAAATTTTCATAAAAAACTCGAGGAAATTATTTTGTAAAACCTATTTTAAATCTAAAAATAGTTTGAAAAAAACCAGCCAACGAAATTCCTTAATTTGAAAACCAATTTTCCATTGGAACATGGATCTTATAAAAAACACATAAACACCAAAAACCAAATCATTCCACGAACAAGAAGCATTAGTTTAAAAAGATGCATCGATAATATTATTTACATGAAGATGTTACTAAATTTCTTATCAACTCATGACCAATAAAACTGTTTTTGACAAAGAATAATTACTTCATGAGCTAAAAATATTAACCATGAAAACTTATTTACAACCAAGAAAAAAACAATTCTATGAAACACATATTCTATTCCCATATTTCTTTCCATTTTACAAGTTTAAATATTTTTAGAAAAAATATACTATTTGTAACACCCCGACCCAAACCACCAGGTCTAAGATAAGGGAACCACATAACCTCATGTGCACCTCCATATATGCAAGAGGTTTCTAATTAGAGGTGAGGGACTAAAAAATGGAATTGAGTGATTATTCCCTGAGTACCATGTGAACATCAAAGTATATAAATAGAGTGACAAAAATAATCAATAATAAGGAATAAAATTATAACCATCAGATTGGAAACATACAAAAATATAACCCATGTAGTAGTAGTATATAATTCCAAATAAAAAACAAAAAATAACAAAAATGATCCAAAGTAAAACAAGATAGAAAAATAAAATCAAGAACTAAAAAAATCCAGTCCAACTTCATTCAGCAACGTCTACATCCTTCTACTTAACCACTCAAATTCCCATCATTGGTCTCTTTTCCTTCATCATATCCCTGAGCATGAAATATACAAGCACAACAAAATTCCCAAGTATGGATGTGAGTAAAAGACTCAGTAGGACACTATAAATGACCCTTAAAATAATTTAATAATATAAACAAGGTCATTCCATTAAATTAAATAGGGTAAAAATATGACAAAAATATATCACACAAGTACAAAACACTTGCCAAGTCCTTAAAGACTGGCTTTACCTACTTAGGATTCATATTGGAAGGAATGTAGGTTATTTTATTGATACATCCCCCTCGAGAAATGGATAGTCCCAAACATGGATAACACATCCCTTATCCATGGGATAATCCATTTCATATTGACCCCAACTATAATACATCCCTCTTAAGGGATAGTCCACCAGGCTTGATTTGCTGGTTCAGCTGCAGAATACAAAAGAACAACATATATGATACAAGATGCATACAAAAATATCAAAAATTACATCAATTCAAGCAGTCTCATCATAATATTCATGTAATATAAGCATAGGTCAAGGTTGAACATGCATAACTCATGTGATCAAGCATCAAACATATGTTTCTCAGGGCTACAGATTCATGCCAAAAACCATGGAAATAACTTGTATAAGACATGTGTGATGTCATTACCTAAGACACTAGTTAATGCATAGATGGTGGAAAGCTGAGTGTGACCTCCCACACCCACCTCTAATAGGCCAGGGGCTAGAGAAAAATGTTGAGTAGGCATATCACACATAAGGGAGGCCTTAGCCTAAGGTACCTGTACACACACACATCTTCAAATAGATATATAATTATGAAAGGTAAAAATATAACTAATACAAAAATTAATGCATATATATATATATATATATATCCAAAATCATAGTATGAAACAAGTATGTGAAAGCATAAAGGGACAAATACAAGCCCACAAAAATTGAAAAGAGTCCAACCTGCTAAAAAGAAGGAGACTACCGTCAAATGAAATACTAGAAATCGACCATGGTCTGTCTAGATCAAATATAATTCAAATTATATTGGTAAACCTAGGACTCTATCATAATTCTTATCATATTCATAAGACATGGGAAGAGCACATTCCAGGGTGAGTATAACAATACCCTATGGGAGACCCCGAAATCCCTGAAAACAAAGAATCACAAGAGTTGTTAGATCATCATCATGAAGATATGTCGATTAGAATATGAGATATAATTGTAAAAACCCAAATATACTCAAGATAGACACCAAGCCCCAAAATAAATTCACAAACATGCTACCATACTAGGATCCTCCCAATGATTCAAGGCAATTCTTGACTGGGAGAACTCACTCCATAAGACATTCTAACACTGATGGAACTCATCTGAGAGGTCGTTCTCACTGGGTCTCCCCTTGAAGAAGCACATGTTGAAACTTTTAAGATATTTATGCACATATAGAGGATCTCACCCAGGGCCTAAGGGGGATTCCTAACCCTACTTGAATCAAACCCAATAGGATTGGGATCACACAACCTAATATTTGGTAAAGATATTACCAACCCAACGTAGGGAAGAAATGATAAAGGATCACACCCTGGGCCACATGGATGGATTCCTGACTATATCTGAGACTAATACCTTATAAGGGATAACATATACTGTGCTTAGGGAGGGATTCCACATATACCACCATAGAGATGGAATAAGGGAAAACACCTTATAGATACTAGTCTACACTAAAGGGAATGAGGGCCTTATCCTACCTTTGGAAAAGTTTACAAAGTGCATGCCTTGTAAATGATATGTATTTTCTATCATGGGTCAACCCATGTATAATGGACCTTGCCTATATAGTTTATCTGATTCCTTTATACTCCAATAGATGACTGTGTACCCCAGACCTTACATGTGTACCCTTGACCATGGCCATGTTCTCCGACCATTCCAGTGTACTATGTCCATGCTTGTGTCCTTTGGCCATGTCTGGGTGCTCTATCCGTGTCTGGGTACTTGGATGTGCCCGTGCCTATATATCTAGCCATGTATTTTATAGTGTACCATATGGGTACACTCCAAGACACCATCTGTGCATTGCATGTCATGCATAGTGTATACAAAGTGTGTGATATTTAATTATATATGGAACAATAGATACTATAGAAAAGGGACTACATGATGTGATTTCCTAAACTAAACATCTTGTATATAGGCATTTTCCATAACATACTAGTATCCATGTGGTTCTTCTCTTATTTCCTTATCATTGGTTCTATCCACAAAATCATGCCCATGAAACATAGATCTGATTTGACCTAACTCCGATCATCACCGGTGGTCAGATTCCGACCACCCCCTTTTCTTAGGAAATGTCCATCATCGTAACACATAATCTAAATGAAAAAATATGTGAAATGAGAACTCAGGATCTGATACCAATCCTATATAATCATCACACATCTCATCCGTGTTGTCAATCCTGAAATTGAACCGCTAGTAGCGATCCATTACGGCAATGAACGATTTCATAATGATCATTCACTAGGTATTTATCAAACTGCCATTCAAATAGAATACTAACCATGATCATATGAAGAACATGGGATGAAAAGAATAAAAAATGAACATGAGGAATGAACCTTGTACATTGTTTGGGTTTTCATCAATCCATTTTCATGAAGGTGATCAATAAAGTGGATAAATAAGAATGATCCCAACATAAATCTAGGAAGAAAAATTTATCAACTGTAATAAAATGATCAAACTAGGAATTTATTTATTAGGAAATTAATTTTCATTCAATTTAGGTAAAATAAATATGGTATTAAAAAAAAATAAAAAAACATCCATCCTTCAGTTTAGATTGATCACTAATAAAGAATAATTCTTCATTCCTGTCCTTGGTGAGATCCATGAACGCCTCTATTGATGATGAACTCCTTGGAACACCAATCATCAACCCATTATCTGTTTTCATTCATCAAGGTTTTCCTCCAATAGAACCTCTCAAATCCCTAGGTATATATAGATACATAGGGATTTTACATAAAATGGTTAGAATAGAGGATATTAGTTTTTGGTCCTTTTAATAAAAAATTAATTAATAAATAAATTTATTTATTTATAAATCTAACCATGATTAAACTTAAACTAAAATTCCAATGCTGATAAAGATTATGTCACAACTAGGGTAAAACCTATATTTTAGATTTAATAGAGTTCTCATATTTCCTATCTGAGACTCTATTTGGTAGTTATTCCATAATTTCAAAAAAACTACATACAGATGATATAATATATTTAATATTTTTATAATATCAATACCGAGCCTTACCGGTCCTCGAAATCCTACACTAACTCAGTGCCTAGATTTGAAAATATTCTTTAAAATATTCCAATATTTTACAAGGGAAAAATATAGTTGTCATATTCTCCCTACCTTTAGGATTTTCTCCCTAAAAATAATAAATATTACTAAAAAATATAAGGATACTATGCTTGCATATGGTTCTCCCACTCCCAGGTTCTCTCCTGCAAACTACCATACTGCCATCAGGAACACACCAAAGGAATCTCTCATCCATGAAGATATTCTCCTACCGATTCTTAATCTCTACTGGGTAATCTATGAAGTTATATTTATAATAGATGTCTAAATCACACTATTCGATAACATGAAATTAGTCATGCACATATCTCCTTTTCTACAACACATAGAAGACTTCATGTACTTGAAAAAACTATGGTGGTAGATATAAAATGTATGCGACATCATGAACTCTAGACTCTATCTAGAAAGGGATAAAAAATTTTAGAGATAACCTAACACCCCGACAAAATATATACAATGATCTCCTTGGTGAGACCTACAGGAACACATGGTCTCCATCTTCGAACTCTAAATGCCTCCATAATTGGTCTTCATAAGACTTATGATGGATCTGGTAATTCTTAATCCACTCTTGGATAACCTATACATTCTCTATTATATCTCACACTAACTTTGACCCCATGAGAGCTAAATCCCCTATATTTATCCAACATAGAGGTGACCTATAGGGTCTCTGTTACATGGTTTAAAATGGTTCCATACCAATGGTGGATTGGTAACTGTTGTTATATGAATAATAAACCAAGGATAGGTGATCCTCTAAACTATGAAAAAATTCCAACAGAAAATCCAAAATAATGTCCTCTAGAATCTGAATGGACCTCTTAATATGGATGTATATTTGGGGGTGAAACACTATAGTTAAATTAAATTGAGTCCTAAAGGACTCATAAAATCCTCACTATAATCATGGATTGAAGTGAGAATCATGATCTTAAATGATAATCGAGTGAACTATGTGAAGCCAGAATATCTTCTGTACATAAAGGAATCCCAAGATCTCTAATGACCTCTACTCTTGGATTTCTAGGAAGTGGACCAAATTGGTGAGTTAGTGTATGATCACCAATATAGCATCGTATCCTCTAGATGATTATGGAATCCCCACCACAAATTCTATAGATATACATCCAACTTCCACTCCAACACCTCAAGAGATTGATCCAAACCTTCAAAAACATGGTGCTCAACATTCACTTAGTAATAAGTGAGGTATTGAGAGACAAAATATTCTATACACCTCTTCATACCTAACCATCAGAACTGATTTTGAAGGTCCTGATACATCATCTCCACTCCAAGATGTACCTATAAGGGGGATGCATAAAAATCACTAAAAACATCCTCTTATAACATCATTGGTACCATCATCCATCCTTAGAAAACATTGATGTTCTCCCTGCCTTCATAAAATCTATCAAGATCATGTTGGGTGGATATATGAACACACAAAGTCTTACAGTTAATATCTCTATGATGAGCCTCCCTAACTTGGTGAAGAATTAGAGGGGTAAAAACTATCGACTAGAGGTAAGTTTCAACATCCTTATAAACTAAGGAAAACTTAAATGGGGCCAACTAATTTAATGCCTCACTCAATAACTGTGAACAAGATCTATTGATAAGAGTACTTAACACAATGTTCCCTTTTCTTGGAGTATAAATTATCATGAAGTCATAATATTGTAGGAACATTAGATATATATTCTATCTCAAGTGAATATCCTTTTGAGAAAAGATATATTTGAGACTATTGTGGTCAGAATAGATGATAAACCACTCACCCATAAGGTAGTGTCACCACATATTGAAGGCGATGATCACTGCTTCTAGCTCTAGATCATGAGTCACGTAGTTCTATTCAAGGATTTTAGCTACCAGGACCCATAATCATTTTCTACCTAACTCTACATTAGAACACATCCAATATCATTTCTATATGCATCGTATAACACCACATACTCAATACCCTCATTTGGCACTCTCATGATGTGGGTGCTCCTAAAAATCTACTGAAACTCCTTATAATAATATAGGCACCTCTACATCCATAAAAAAGGATACCTCTTTTGGGTTAAAACAATAAAGGGTATGGATATCTCAGATATGACAATAATTAATCTTCTATAGTATCCTATCAGACTAAGGAAACTCCACAACTCAGATATCCTCTTGGGTGTCTCCAATGCTAGCACTGCCTCGACCTTTTCAGGTCCACTACTACACCCTATTCTAAGATGATGCATCCCATTAAGTGGACGTATCAAATCTAGAACTCATACTTTTAGAGATTTCTATAAAGACAATTATCTATAAGTATGTCGAGAATAATGCTCAAATGTCTCACATGATCCTCATAAAATTCCAAGTACACAAGGATGTCATCGATGAAAACTGCCAATAAAAGGTATAATAAAGGATGAAAGATCAAGTTCATGTGCCCCATGAACACTTCTGGGGTGTTCTTTAAACTAAAGGGCATCACAATGTTCTCAAACTGATAGTAGCGATGTCAAAATTCCATGTTTGGAATATCCTCATTTCAAACTCGGATCTGGTGATTTCCTAACCTCATGTTAATATTTAAGAATCACCTCACTCCTTTTAACAGGTCGAAGTGTTCATCAATTCTTAGTAGTGGATAATTATTCTTTGTATTCACTTGATTTATGAGATGATAATCCATATATAACCTCAATCTCCCATCCACCTTCTTTGTGAAAAAATAGGGCTACCTAGGGGGGAAAATTGGGCCTAACAAAGACCTTCATCTACAACTCCTACAACTACAACTTTATCTCATGAAGATATATAAGAGAAATCCAATATTATGGAATAGATATTGGTAGTATTCCCTAGGTTCAAGTTTATGTATAATTTTATCTTTTGGTGGGTTGGTATGTAGGATCGTAAGAATATGCACAGATTGATATATTTATAAGAGTGGGGGGGGGGGGGGGTAAATTGTAGTTTAAAAAAATTTAGTTTAAAATAATTGCAATGAATAAAACCCAAATCCTCTTAAAGTAGGTTATCATACATGACCCTTAGTCCGATTAACAAATTCATAGAATCGAAACCAAACAATGTTATCATTAAATCAGATTAAAATATTATAATCACTATGGATCCAATTTGTCAAAGTCTTTAATTATCATAATCAGAATAGTATTGATAAAACAAACACAATATTGTTTTTATCATATTAATAATCACATCGATAAAACCAATTGTATAGAAAGATAAGTACGATGACTATCTTTCTACTAAATATAAAGGAATAGAAAACTTGTAAAATAATAATAATATAATAGATAAAAAATGTAAGAATGAATTACAATATATTTAAAAGATAAAGATTTTTTAACCTTAAGAGTAAGGTAGTCAATAACCCTGACTAAAGGTATCCACTATTATATGTTTACAATAAATTATGTCTTTCCTTTCCAGGAAATTCCTCGATATGAAGAACAAAATGAATCTATCTTCTTATCTATGGAAGCCATAAATATGATGATCGACCCTGTCTTCCTAGCCACCGAAGTCCTCAATATGATGGATTAGATTTGTCTTACTATCCCTATAAGACCTCGATAACATGTATTGGATTCTTCATCTTCCTATCCTTAGAATTCCCTGATCATTACGATGATTTCATATGAATAAAATTTCAAAAGTTATTATAGAAACATCCTTGATAAGGTTTCCTTTTTAACAAGAACTCTCTCTAAATAAATAAAAAGACTAATAATGAGTAGTTTTTACTATGTAGACTTTTAAAATCTTGAGAGAAAAAAATAATTGGCTCTAAACTATTGAAATGACCTGGTATTTATAGGTGATCTCTAGAACGATCATATAAGGGTCATATTTCCAAGTTTTTTGAAATGGCCTTAGATAAATAACACTTGACAGCTCATCATAACTGAACTTCTAACACCATATTGATTAACACCATTACAGTGTTAAATGTATTCCTTATATTAGAAAAAATCTTCATTTTTTTGATTATAAACTAAAGTTAGTCTGATGGAATTACTTAAAAATGTTAATATGAAAATATTTATGAGTGTTAGTTAGATTGTATTAGTACTAATATTAGTCTGATTGTCAATACTTTTGTAATTATGATAGAAATTTCTAAAGTCTAACTTCTATACTGATAATGGTGAGTTTGATTAATCAGAAACATACTCATTATGATCACCTTAATGAAGAAATGCAATGTTTATATTCATAATACTTTAAAACTTTTTATAATTATGGTAAAAGGTAGTGTTTCTATAAAAAAAATACTAAAAAATTTTAGACATAAAAAGGTAGTAAACATGTTTTAAGAAATTATTTGTAATTTCCAAAACTAAAGTAATGGAAAAGTAAGAAGTAGATGTTTTGACTCAATAATATCCCAATTTTGGAAAGAACAAACCCCAAAACTTAAATTAAAAATAACTTGAAAAACTTAAATCCCATATTATTCTGAGAACTTCATATTTAGAGTTAATCTTGAAACCTTAACTCCCCCCAAGTTTATAACTCTTCTGAATATTATTGTTGAATATGATGGAGTATTTGAATAGATCTTCTTTCAGAAAACTTCTCCCCTTAAGGATCATATTATCCCCCCTTAATAAACATCTCCTCCTTTGTATTAAAAATTCTATTTTTATTAAAAAATATACTACTCATTTAATAATTTCTCCCTATATTATAATTTCTCCCACTTTTTGATTTTCAAAAAGAAAAGGGAAAGATCCAAAGTTCCTAAAATGTTATAAAAGTAACAAATGAAAAAATATTGAACTAACTAATCATCTACAAAAATATGAAAGAACATATATACAATAATAATTATAAAACATTCAAAAAAATCATATTTGGGTGAAAAGACAATTCATTAATTAAAAAAATTCAAATGTTTTTACAAAAAAAAGAGTTCAAAAGAAAAAGTTATTTTTTCTTCATTAAGTTC
Source organism: Viscum album (assembly GCA_963277665.1). Taxonomy (NCBI): domain Eukaryota; kingdom Viridiplantae; phylum Streptophyta; class Magnoliopsida; order Santalales; family Viscaceae; genus Viscum; species Viscum album. The sequence goes on along the minus strand of OY728157.1, from coordinate 348,841,018 downwards.
TTTACAAAGGTCTTTATCTTTCTGAACTCTTTATGATATTTCTCCATATTTTCTATACTTTATTATTGAGATTTTATCTTGTTAACTTCCTTAGTGAGTTACTTTTTCCGATCCCTCAAAAATATCACTTCATTTCACAGGATTAGAGTTGGGACATATCTAGATCCATGTATCAAATCTTATTCTTCAAAATATTAACTAACTCAGTTCTTCCATTGGTTGCATATATAAATTCTTAAAAAAAATTACCATATCAACCATGTCTAATGATAAACGATTTAAAGAAATTTTGTTTCTACCATCAACTTCTTGAATTCATCAAATTGTTCTTCATGAATTATAATATTAGTATCAACCTGATGAGACCATTCAACCATCTGATTTCATGGCTTTTTATGATTTTGAGAACTTTCTTAAAAAACTTTTAACTATACCTCAATCCAAATCACCTTATCTTTTAAAACCCTTATAGATTTTGAATCCTGATTAAATATTTCTTGGATTAACTGGAATCAAGACTCAAGATTTGGGAAATAAGGAACATTTCCTTCTAACCTTTTAAAATAATGAACAATATAATCAAGATCTTCTAGAGTAATGGTTCCTGCTGAATCTGATTGATCTTGCTGAAACTCGGGAGGTTTTATTCTACTAGTTTTGAAATAAAATTACTTAATTTTTTAACAACTTTATATGAGACTTATTTGTTATATTTCTTTTGAAATTTATTATTATCAGCTTCCTTATCATTAGAAAATTTAATAATATCAACATCAATGGTATTGGATTTCTCATCAGCTTTTTTCATTGAATTTTGATTTTCTATCTCTTTCTTTAATGATTATTTGTCTTATTCTTCTAATGAGGATGCATTTTCTTAAGAACTATTTGATTTTTAATATTTAACATTCTTGGAGGGTAGATAAAATGATGATAATGACTATGGTGATTCGTTTTTAGTTTGGGTTTTTACACCTTCATTTCTTCCTTTCCATATTCTCCCTCTTCCTTTTCTTCTTCTTTCATTACCTCTTCTTCTATTTACTCCTAAAATTATTCATATTCTTCTTCTTCATTTTCATTATCTTATTTTTATTTATTTTATTCTTTTACTTTTCCTTCTTCCACTTTTCCATATTTTCCTTCTCCATTACCCTCTTTATAAATTTCTTTTTCAATATCATCTTGAAGTGTTTTTATAGTTACATGGGTTAATTTTCCTACTAGATCCAGTTCAGATTCTTTCTTTGGAACCAAATTTTCTTCCATAACTTTTTCTTTCCCTTTATCAGAAACTAAAGGGATATAAACATGAATAATAATAGTTTTTTCAATCACTAAACCTCATTCTGGTATTAGCTGATCGATGTGAGAAACTGGTAGAACAACCTTACCAAAGTCTCTTTTGAATACTTTTAATAGATTTTCACAAAATTGGGATTCAAGTAATTTATTATTTTTCTTCTTCTTCTTATCTTATTATTTTAAAATATTTTCAGAAAAAATCCTTTAATCCAAATCTTATAGGGGGTCGATTTTGATTTCTGGATCCCTAGGTTTCTTTTCAGCTTACTTTTTTATACAATCTTAAAAAAATTTATCTGGTACTTTCTTTTTCTTATTTTGTTTTTTAAGAGGAGATGTCTATACCTTCATCTTATTTTTCTTATCATCATCTAACTTTCTTGATGGATGTAATTAAAAAACATCCCCATCAGCTTTCTTGATAGAAATCTTAGACTTTTTATCAAAAACCAACTTCATTCTATTCATCATATCTTCAATGAAGAATGAAATATTTTCTATCACCAGATATGATTTATTTGAAACTTTAAATATTACCATAGAGTTTAAAATCATGTTTATTATAAAATAAAGAAACATAATGATTTTGGACTTGATCTATGAAGTTATAATATTTTACCTAGTGAGAATAATGAACTTAAAAAGATCTATCTTTCACATATTCTCCAAGAAATCAGGCACAAAAACATCTGATACCTTCAATGTATCATGACCTCAATTTCTTAGAATAAAAAAGTACTTTCATGCACAATGAAAATACTCAATTATCCAGAGTTAAATGTGAATCCTTTTTGACTTTCTTGTAATGATAAAATAGTGAATCTTAAACTTTGGATTTTCTAAAAGAACCAAGAGTGTCTGGAAACTTATTTGAGGGGTAATAATATTCACCATCAGAAGGTATTCCAACCAAGCTAGAAATATTCATATATGAAACCTTATAAATTCTCCCATATATTGATTTTTTTTAATTTTTCATCCTCGTTGAGAAACTGAACCAAAGTATAAAACTCATGAATAACTTCTGGATAAAACAAATCGAAATCCTTATCGGGATTTTCAATGAAAATGGATTCCCAAACTTGGAAAGAGATTATCTTCTTCATTGTATTATCTTATTTATAATAGAAATATATTTCAACTAAAATATCCCTAAATAGGAACTATTTGGTGTAATCCTTCTTATTTTCCATCAATACTAAAGCTGAAACCTAGAATCAGATGAAATGGAAAGTTTTTAGACTAATGAACTTGAAGGTTATAGAAACTCAGGAGAAACTTCTCTGGAGGACCAATTTGGAAGACGGGGGTAGTCCCTCTTTATATAGGTGATTTAAATGATGTGTCAAATTCAAAAATATTATCTACATTTAAGATTGAAATCAATATAATCTGATGATTGAAATTGATTCAAAGAATGTTTTAAAAATGTTTTTAAACTCTTGAAGTTTTTAAAGTTTTACCATTTTGAGAATGAATCCAATTAATAAAAGTGATAAAAACTTGAAAAAAACCAAAATTTTCATATGACTAAAAGTATAACAACAATAACTAAAGTAATAATCATAATGAGATAGTGAAAAAACATAAAAGAATAGAAGTGTACCTTTCAGAGTGGAAAGTTAATCGGTTTGAATAACATGTTTTTTTGGTTTTTTGTAAACATATTATGATAGTCTTTATAGGAAAATTGAATATGATAGTTTTGGAAATAAAAATTTATTACCAAATTTTTTATATAAAAAAATATTTTTATTAAATAATTTTTGAGTTTATAAATTTTATACCACTTTTAGATTCTAAAAATCACCTTGAGAACTTTGAATCTGAAAATTTTATAAAAAGGTTTGAGTCTGGAAAACTCTTGAGAATAAAAGTTTTAAGAAAACTAAAAATTTAAAAAACTAAATGATTTTGAAAAATATAAAACATATATACCCCCTATAACAATGAGTAACTTAATATAAGGATATGGATAACGAGAATTAGATATGAATGATTACTTTATATTGATCATTACTAGATTTTGATTATTGTATTCAAATATATCAGAAGGAATGGGTTTTGTAAAAATGTCAACAAGTTGTTCTTGAGTTCTGATGAATTGTAAAATGATATTTCCTTTTAGTTTGTGATACTGAAGTAAATGGTATCTTATATCTATGTTCTTATCATATAAATGATGTGTTGGGTTTTTAATTAAACCAATGTAACATGTATTATCATAAATTGTTTGAGTTTTAGTAAAAATCATGCCATAGTCAGTGAGTGTGTGTTTCATCCACAACACTTGAGCACAAAAAATTTCAGCTACCACATATTCAGCTTCAATAGTGGAAAGTTCTACTGAGTGTTTTTTCTTACAAGACCAAGAAACTAAAGAATATCCAAAAAATGAAAATTTATTGATGTACTTTTCCTATCCATTATACATCAACCAAAGTTAGAATCCAATTTTTTTAATTAAATAAATTTCTAGATGTACTTTTCTTGATATCTTTTACATAGGAATACAAAAAACATTAAATCTGGACAACTTGAATTTAAGTTAACTAAACTTCCTATCATACATATAAAAATATTTTGGTCAACTAGTTGTCAAGACTCATTAAGATCGAAAATATTTTAGTTACCAATAGGATTAATAATAGTTTTAGTATTTTCATATCCAAATTTATTAGGAAGTTATTTTATGTACTTATGTTGAGATTTAAAATCTGATTCTATTTTTTTTGAGATTTAAAAACCAAGAAAATATGTTAAATCACCCATCACACTCTTTTAAAACCTATATTTCATATGATCCGCAAAGGAATCTGTTAAATATTATTGATTTGAACCAAATATAATGTCATCAACATAAATTTTTACAATAATAATATTTTTATTAACTTATTTTATAAAAATAGTTAGATCTGTAGATCCCTTGATTTTTTTGTAAGAAAAATCTTGTTAACCTATCATACCAGGATATAGGGTCTTGTTTAAGTCCATATAAAGCTTTGGTAAGTTTATAAACATATTCAAGATGTTTTTTTATTTTCAAAACTAGGCGTTAGTTAAATATAAACTTCATGCTGAACATATCCATTACGAAAATTACACTTCACATCCATTTGAAAAAGTTTTAAATAAAAGAATGTTACAAAGGCTAAAAGTATTCGAATAGATTTAAGTCTTGATACCTGAGCATAATTTTCTTCATAATCATTTCCATCTTATTAATTATATCCTTTAACAACAATCCTTGATTTATTTCTAACAATTATTCCTTTTTCATTACTTTTTTTTATAAAAAACCCAGTTTACTCCAATTATAGAAGTTTCTATAGGCCATTCAACTAAAGTATAGAATTTGTTCCTATCAAAATCATTGATTTGATATTGAATTGAATTAATAAAATCCTCATCACCTATAGCTTCATTAGGATTCTTAGGTTTATATTTGGATAATAAATTTATATGTTCAATTTCATTCCTTAAGGAACTTATATTCCTAACTGGTTGATCGACATAACCAACGATACTTTCATTATGATGATTCCTAAGAAACAATTGACTTTTTAGGTTTTTAAAAGTCAGTTCTTAAACAATAGGTAGAAAATATTCATGAAGAATAACTTCAAAAACTATTTCATGAGTTATTTCCTAATGATAAGATTATTCTAATAAATATTGAAATTAAATTTTATAAATAACATATGAGGATATTGGTAGAGGTTGTTTGAAAACAAAAGGTTATATTTCATCAAACATAACAAATACTATTTCCTCAATAGTACATTAATTTTTATTAAAAACTCTATTAGACTTAAATAAAATAAAAATATTCCTTCATCAGATTTGAGTAAAAATTTATGTAAATTATATTTAGTATTCAGAATGAATACTTTAAAACTAAACAATTTTAGGTAAGAAACTTTTGGTTTTCTTCCTTTACATATTTCATAAGGTTAATAAATGGTTCCATTAAAACTTGATTTATAGTATACAAGAAAGTACTAACAACTTCATCCCAAATTTTTTTAGTAACTGAGTATTCACTAAACATGGTTCAAGTTACTTTTTAATAATTATATTTCTTATTTCATCTAAACCATTTTTATTGGGGGTTACAGGAGATGAAAAGTTATGTTCTATACCTTTCTTACTATAAAGAGATTAAAAATAATAATTTTCAAATTCTACACCATGATCACTATGAATAGTTATCAAGGACATGTTTTTCTCATTTTTAACTTGGGATACAAAAGTTTTAAAATAAATAAAAACATTATATTTATTTATGAGAAAATAAACCAAATTATATCTAGTGTAATCATCAACTAAGACATATACAGAGTATTTTACACCAATACTTCTAGTTTGTGTAAGACCAAATAAGTCCATGTGCAATAAATATAAAGAATTATAATTTGAGACTTCAATAATGATTTTAAACTTAACTTATGTTTCTTACCATATTGACAAGGGTCATAGACTTTTGAAGTATCAAACCTAAGTTATGATAGATCCTTAACAAGTACTTTATCAGTCAACTTAGATTTGTTTCTAAGGTTAAAGTGACCTATCATTTTATTCCATAACCAAGATTTATCTTACATTTCACTAAGTCAAGTTAAGTATTAGCTCTTAATTTCTTCTAATTTTAGTGTGTAAAAATTCTCATGCCTATTGGAAGAAAGAAGAAATTCATCTTTGGAACTATATACTAAAAAATTATCATTCCTAAAGATCAGAAGGAAACCTTCATCACATAATTGGATTATTCTTATAAGATTGAGCTTAACACCAACCAAAAACATAACATTTGAAATAAGATATTTTCCAAGAATAATGTTGTTACCTATTCTGATAATATCTTCTTCAGCATTATCTTTTAAAGTTAATTTAACACATTTTATCTTGATTATTTTATTGAAGAAGTGTTTGTCTCTAGTCATATTCCTGGAACTCCCACTGTACATGTACTATAAATTCTTCTTGTTGGTAATACCTTTTTTTTTTCTGAAAAAAATGATTAGACTTTCAAAACCCAAACCTTCTTGGGTTTAGTAATGTCAGAAAACAAAACTTTTGGAATCCATATTTTTTTATAAAAATATGATTTGTGAAAACCTAGGGATTTAACTTTGTTTAATGAACAATTATTCTTCTCATGACCATCAATTAAGAACTTAGCAAAATGGTTCATGTTTTGGAACAAATAAATTGTTTTTAAAATAATATTTTTATATGAGAAACACATTTTAGAATTACTACCATGATGATGGATTTTTTTTATACATTTTATCTATTTTTTTACCAGTATTAAATTTTGATAAAATTTTCTTCAAATAATAAATTTTATATTTTAGTTTTACAACTAAATTCTTATCATCATTAGTTTTAGTTTTGGAACTTATCTTATTTAAAATAATTTTTAAACTATTTTTCTTTCAAATTACATTTTCTAAGTCTTTAGAAATAGTATCCTTTTCATAATTTGTTTGATCAAGATCTTTAGATAGATTTTATATTTAAATAATTAAAAAATTTATTCATGAATCATACTTATCTAGTTTAGTCTTATCATTTTCATGTTTTTTTATAAATTTTGAAATTTTAATTTTCTAAAAGTTTAGAAAAATAGGAAAATACATCATAAGAAGGTAAATAATTATCTTCTACTGAAGAAGATTCTTTATCTGATGATATAAAATCTTTCACTTTAGGATCATTAACATTTAAATACATGTTAGTCAGGGATTTATTTGTATGTACCTTATCCTTGAGAAAGTGATTAACCATGGGTAAATTAAAAAAAATACCTTTTTTCGTATGTATGGAAATTTCATTATTATAAGAATTATAAGAAGAATCACCACCACTGGAACTCCAAGAGTCAGTATCTTTCAATATTTTCTTTCCTTTTGACTTGTAATAATTTTTATAATTCCTTTATGAATTTATTTATTTTATGTATTTTCACTTCATCTTTGTAAAATCTGGTTGGATATGTCCAGATCTCTTACACTCATAACACGCAACCTCATCTTTCTTATCAATTTTTTTCCTGATGATAATTTTTATAACGATATTGAAAATATTTATTACCAACTATCTTATTCATCCTTCTAGAGATATTAGATAAATAATTTTAATAATATTCATAAGTAATTGAATTGTATTTAATAATAACTTTCTTCTCCCTTGAAGATTTAACAACTTTCTTAGGTGTTTGAAGTTTATAAGGAACTGCACAAGTAGTAGAAAAAAAAACAACTCCATTTTTCTTTTAATGCTTCTCATCATCTCTTTTTAACCTTACCTAATACTGTATGAGGGTACCGATAATATCATTAAGATTAATATTATTAAGATTTATAATCTCATAAAAAACAGTTCTATTTTATTCCCACTCATTAGGCTTGATATCAATTATATTTTCCATAAGGATTTCATCACCAAGGCATTTTTCATCAATAGGTTGTAAACTATTTATGATGTTCATAAAACTTTGGTGCATATTCACAACTGATTCTCTAGGTATGAAATAAAATTCATAATAGTATTGTCTATTCATAGCTCTTCTCATCTCTACAACCTTATAATTTCTAAAGTGTGCAACTTTAAGCTTTTTCCAGATATTGTTTGCAGCTTCACATGAGGATATCTGACTGCATATGCTTGTTGTCATGGAACATAATAGTTCATTACTTACTTTTTAGTTTGATTGATATTCATTTTTTCTTGATTTTTAAAAGTAGATACTTCCTTTTCAGTAATCTTGTAGTCTCCAGTAACCATAACAAAATTATGAACTCCAGTATTGATAACAAAAGTTTTCATCCAATCCCTCCAGTACTCATAATTAGAACCATCAAATATAGGTCATATGATTGTATTTAGTTTTTTTATAGAACAAAAATCAATACCTTCCATCTTAAAACAAAATAAATACTCTTTTTTATAGATACATGTTAGTGTAAAAAAAGTGTATAAAAAAAGTTTAAATCAAAACTTTAAAAAACTTTAAATAGTAAAGAATGTAAAAACTCACCAAGTATATGAGTATTAAATCCTAATATGATACCAATTATAGGATCATAATAATATTTATATATGGATATAATTACAAGAGGGGGGGGGTAAATTTTATTTTAAAAACCTTTAGTTTTAAAGACTTCAATTAAATAAAATACAAATCCTCTTAAAGTAGGTTATCAGACTTGACGCTTAGTATGATTAACAAAGTCATAGATTTGGAAATGATTCAATTAAATCAGAGTAAAATATCATAATCACTATTGATACGATTTATCAAAGTATGTAATTAACGTAACAAGAATAATATCGATAAAACAAACACAATATTGTTTTTATCATATTAACAATCACACTGATAAAACCAATCGTATTGAAATCTAAGTATGATTACTATATTTATATTAAATATAGTGAAATAGAAAACTTATAAAAACAAGTAATATAATAGATAAAAAATGTATGAATGACTTACAATCTATTTAAAATATAAACCTATTTTAACCTTAATAGTAAGGTAGTTAATAACTCTAACGAAAGGTATCCACTATTATATACATACAATAAAGTCTATATTTCCTTACTAGGAAAACCCTCGATATGAATATTGGAATGGATCTGTCTTCATACCGACAAAATACCTTGATACGATGATTAGATCCATCTTTCTAGACACGGAATCCTTCGACGTGATGGATTGAATCTATCTTACTATCCCCATAATCTATAAATCTAATGGATCATATTCTCCGTATTCCTATCCTAGTAATCTATCTTTAATTATGATGATTAGAAGTGAATACAATTTCCAAACTTCTTAAGGATACATCTCTAACTATGATTCCTTTAGAAAAAAAATATCTCTAAAGAAATATGAAGGCTAAGAAAGAGCAGCTAATTCTCTATAGAATTTTGAAATATTAAGAGCAAAAAATTATTGGATCCAAACTCTTAAAATGACTAAGTATTTATAGGAGATATCCTAATGGTCATATAATGGTGACATTTCCAAGTTTGTTGCAATGACCTCAAACTAGCTGGCATTTGATAGCTGATCATAACTGAATGTCTCACATCGTATTGATTAACACCATTACTGGGTTAAAAATATTCTTTATATTATAGAAAAAATTATTCCATATTCCAATTATAAACTTAATTCGTTCGATGGGATTCCTTAATAATGTCAATAAGATAATATTTTTAAGTGTTAGTCTGATTGTATCTGTACTAGTATTAGTCTGATTATCTAGAATTTTGTCAGTATGATTGACATGACTAAAGTTCAACTTCTATACTGATAATGGTGAGTCTAATTAATCAGACACATACTCATTATGATAATCATAATGAAGAAATTTAAATTTTATATTTGTAATACTCTATAACTTTTTCTAAGTATAGTAAAAGGTAATGTTTTCTACAAAAATATACAAAAAAGATTTGGATATAAAAAGTTAATAAAAATGTTATAAGAAAGTGTTTGTGATTTCCAAAACTAAAGGAATAGAAAATTTATATGTAGAAATTTTGACTCAATAACGTAATCCTATAACATTATTAGGGAAGATGTCTGCATACTTCGCTACTAATATAGGAATAAAAAAGGATAATGCATCTACTACTTCAAGGGTAATACTTTCCAAATCATGTGTAATTAGTTATATACTTATTTGTTTGAGCCCATCATGCTCTTACTGGGTTTCCACTCACCGATGAAGTAAAAACTCTTCCTATCAATGTAGACACACCACATCCTCCACATGAATCAATCAATCATTCCATGAACCAAAAATAGACATTCCATACCTAAAATGAAATCATAAGGACTCATCACTATTATTAAAAGATCCCAAAGGAATATATCTCCTCAAAGAGTAAGTTCACACTATTAGAGGAAGTGCGTGGTTACTAAATCTCATCTTGTAGGAGCCTCCAACTACAAGGGTATTGAAAAAGGATCAACTGAAATCTATAGATTTTAAACAAGGGATGTGGTATGGACAGAATGGCTTGTGTCTTTTTCAATTAATACTACCACAAAATTTAAAAGACATTGATTATATATCAAATCATCCATATATCCTCTGGGTCATAGGTCTCTACTTACTACAGTTTTCCTCATTTCTAACCATTACCTACTTGAGCCTATAATAAACCACCTAGGGGTGGTGGTAGTAACAAATCCAATCATTGGCCACATTCTAATTCTCTCCCAAATCCTCTGCTACATATTCCACCATGGAAAACTCCACACTCTAACCACTTCCTCTACCTAGTTGGTCCTTTAAATGTATCCCTATCAGCTGAATGGTAGGTTTAACAATCCTGCATGAGATGTCCCTTCCCATAACAAGAGTAACATATCCTCTACCTCAGTTGAGTGGAACCATCCATAGATCCTTGAACTATAGACCCTCTATCATGAGACTGTCTCCAGAAATTACTAACTCTCATGGATCCCCAAGCCAGTAATCTACCACCAGTTGCTTAATTCTCAGATCTAGGGTGCCCACTTCTAGAACCACCTATCAGTGACTGCTCTGTGAAGATTCTCTCCACCACCATGGATCTTTCAAGCACTCTATCATAAGTATAGATTCAAATAGATATCACTTCAGAGATAATATCTCTACAAAGTCCACACTCTAAATTCTGTGCTTAGAAGAACACATCTTGAACTATATCCATAGAGTATCATGAGAGTTTAGTAAACCTAGATGTAGAATCTTCCACTATCAACCTACCCTAATAGATCTATATAAGCTCATGGATACATAATTCTAGTAATATAGTTGGTTATAACTCCTAACTAAAAAGTTGATCAAACATTTTCCAAGAGAGAGCTACCTGACCATGTGTATGAGTCACCAAAATCCACCATATCCTTTCAGAGCTTTGTAGAAGACTCACAACTAGGACCAGTAACTAATCAGGAGGGTTCTAACAAGGTTGAAAAATCATGATAATTTTTCAAGATAGTCCTCTACTACCCAAGGGTCTATCTCACCCTGAAACCTGATGAGTCACTACATCTAAAACTCATGAAGTGATCTAATACTATGAACATCATCCTTCAGTACTACTAGTGCAACCTGTTACTATTTGAGTGGTGGTAAGATCATAAACCCACTCGAAAGTACTATCTTCTATATAGGTCCATGTACTAAAGACTCATCACTAGGTAGATCATCCTTGTAATCCTTCTGTGAAATCCTAGATAGTTGTCATCATGGAGGAATCCAAATAATTTAATATGTACCATGTCCAAAGAGTATATCAAGGGAGATGACTCATGAAGGACATAGAAACCATAACCCATTCGTATATAGTACATGTACCAATTTTTTCCCTTCAACTAGTGACTACATGTACCGAGTCAACATGTTTGTTACCAGAGTCCTCGTGAATGGATATATTAGCCACTGCACCAAAAATGGGATCCTAGTCTTGAGATCCAAACTCAAGATACTTTAACACTATTTCCCTTTTCCCCAAATTTAAGATCCTATTATTTTTAAAGATTTAACATTCTCTTTTACAAGTATTATTTTACCATTTTTTTGGTTATACCTTGGTTGGATTTTTATATGGGGTTGTTTTGGGCGAATTTGGATAAATTTCAAATCCCATGGGGCTATGAAAGGTTGGATCACAATTAGGGAAAACTATGTGGCTTTCCCCAGGAAACCATTCACCCTATTTTGGAGATAAAGGAGGTGGCATTTGGTTGGAGCATGGTTTGGACAAACCATTCGGTCTCCATCCCCAAACCATAAAACCTTTAATATAGGGTATTTTTAAGGTTGATGCATGGTTTTTCGAACTATGCACCACTTAGGAGAAATTATGAAACATGTAATGAGAGTCATATGGTTTGGAAAACCATGTGTGTTGGTTTTAATCCCCCTAAAAATTTATTTAAAATTCCCAAACCACCTGGTTTTAACCCGAAATCACCCCAGATTAAGACTAATAAAATTTATTCAAGTTTGGAAGCTCCCGAGTGGATTCCAAGGATCCTCGAACCTATTTCTTGATGAATTGAAGATCCCATTGAAGGATCATATCAAATATAGTATTGGTATTAGATCTTCCACACCATTGTGGTTTCAATCGTTCTGCATAAAATTGGGGATTTTGGTTTGGTGAACATTTATCAAAGATCTTGAGGTAGGTGGTTTAATTTTTAATTCCAACAGTCTTGATTATAATCTTGTGTATATAATTGTGAAAATTTAAATTCTCACATTTGAAAATTTCATTCTAATTTGAATTAATCAATTGGTGTAACATGTGATTATGAAATTGATAAAATAATGGGTTTGTGGAATTTATTAATTAATGGGTTTATAAAATTGATAGTAACCCATGGGGTGCGTTGGCATGATTGAATTGATGATTTATAAATTATTCTTGGTTGATGAATGAACTTATCAAATGTGTTGAATATTGAATTATGGAAATGGTTGATATATGGGTTGAGAATGTGGAATCATGAGATATGATGTTTGTGACTGAGTTTTTGGATAGGGAATGCTACTCAAAATACCCAAAGGGTTTCAAATTGTTGATTTAGTCCCCACAATATATATATATATATTTATGTATTTCATCTAATCATTGAGTTATAGGATAGGTACTGCTTCTCAAAATACCCACGGGGTGCTAGAATGCTGCTCTAGGACCCCATTGTTTGAATGTGAAATTGGAATGAAATGAATAATGGAAACCCATTATGGAATGAAATGTGATATCCCTTGATGAATTTTATATACTATGGTAGGGGATGAAGCAGGTGTAGTTGATTTAGGTTTCATCCTGAACCCAAGAATTTATGTGGTTAATTAAGGAACAACTTAATTCAAAAATTGCGTACTTTATCTATGTATTTTATTCTTCATAAAATTTTATACACTGTTATATATTGGATATTGTTTCATACACCATTGGTGGTGGCCTATTAATTTGTACTCACACCCTACTCGAGCTGCCTGATTGGTACCCGAATAGACTTCATGTTTAAAGGATATGACAAGGGAAAGAGCCCTATATATGTTAGATGGATGATTTGGGATGGATCTTGGATGAAAAAATCAAACATAATGTCAAGAACCACTTGGGAGTTTTTAGTGTCTTCATTTTGGGTTTTCATTTATCACTTGACACTTATTATGGTATGAAATATTTACTGCTTTGGTTTGGAGTTTGTTTTCATGTTTTAGAATTATGATGTGATGTTTGTATTTATTGGTTATAGTATTATTTATGTTATTTCTTATTATCATTTGGATATAGTTTATTTATTTATGGTATTTTTATTATTTTATAAATAGGGTATAGTATCCCCATGATACATAATAGAACCTAGTTGCTACTCGGTAGCCTCTATCATATGAGGAGGCATGCCTGAGGTCAGGTAACCAACCAACTCGACGCACTAGTTTTTGGTACCTAGGTCAGGACATTAAAAAGTGAAATCAATGGATAATTTATTTTATTTTATATTTTCTTACTATTTTTTAATTGTAGATAGAAGACTAGGATGAGTCAAGCCATGGTCATGAGCTCGTGCATGGGAGTAGCTAACCCTTGTACAGGGGAAACCCAAGTACCCATGGTAGGGTTGATGTTATTGATGGTTGTTATTATAGTTGAATGTTATTTTAATCTGCATGATGCACTTATTTTTTGATGTTATAGTTTTTTGATATTTTACTTATGGAACAATATGGAATAGTAGTTGAGTATACATGAATCATTCTAGGCACTCAAAATTTTATTTGACATGCATCATTTTAGGTACACACAGAAGATTAGGTTTTGGGTGAGTTATTAAAATGAAATAGATTTATTTATTTAAGTAATTTAAGATATGAAAATGCATAATATTAAATTGAAAATTGTAAATGATTCTAAATATGGTAAATTTAAATTAATAAATTGGTTTTTAATAAAAAACCTGAAAAATGAAAATCTTTTACCCTATGTTAGCCATGATCTAGGTAAGGGATGGTTGAGGGTAGTGTTAGTGTATCAGTTTTTAATGTGTGGTGGGGTATGGGGGATGATTGTTATGTATTTATGTGAATTAATCTCATTTAAAGGTGTTAATGATGTTTTATATGTCCTAATGCATGTGTTTGGTATTTTAGAGATATACCTCTATGATGATCCTTATTGATAGGATGATAGGAGGACATTGCTTGAAATGATCCTCCAGCAGTGGAAATAGATTATATGATAGTTACAAGTGAAGGATCCATATAGTAGTTCTGTTAGATCATTCATCTCTTTAAGTAATTTATTGTAAGATACCTAGGTGGGTTTTGCGGTGTATGTATGACTTGACATAGGAGTTCCAGTTATAGTAACCTCTGACATTCAATAGAGAGGGTATACCTGAGGCGATTGAGTTATGGATTGAGTCTATCTAGATGATTCATGACCACTTAGAGACTCATGATGAGAAGTGAGTCAAGTTGGAAGATTATTTGTTATGTGGTCAAGAAAAGAGTTGGTGGGGAATTTAGAATCAAGATGAGAAACTAATGAATATGGAGTGGAAGGAATTCCTAGAGAAATTCCAAAATCACTATTACCCTTATATAATTAGGTAGGAGAGGGAAGTTTAGTTTATATAGTTGAACCATGGGAGTATGTCTGTGATGGACTATGATGGTCACTTCCCCTTATTTTTAGGACTTTGTTCTAACATTGGGAGGAGATGATGAAAATATGATGAAACATTTTCAGGAGGGGATTAAATGTGAGATTAATTCCCAAGTAACCTATTTAGGTTGAATAAGTTTTTTGAGGTGGTATATCATGCTCTCATTTAATAGGGAAACCAGAAGGATTCTTCTAGTGGAATGAAGGAGGTCTTTAATGGACGACTAGGAGGTATGTATTCAGAGAGTAGGAAGCATCGTTATGTGAATATAAACTAGGGAAATAGAAACCAGAGTATCCAGGGGAAGGATCAGTTACTCAAGTTAGTAACTAAATTTATTTCCTTTAGAGTGATAGGTTGGGTAAAATTTGTAGTCATTGTCATTGACCATTAATGGAGTGCTTATCTTGCATAAGGATTGGTCACTTGCAGAGGTATTGCATAAACCTTTTACTGATGGGCAGTGATAGAGGAACCAAGTAAAATAAGAATAATGGAAGGGGGGTATTCTACCCCATATCAGTCAAGAATTTAGAGTTTTTATAGCCATGGTAGTCTATTTGGTGGATGTGGTAAGTTAGGGAAAGATCTCCCATATCAGCATAGTGGTGCAGCTTAGGTGAATTAGATTGTAGTTCATGTAAGAGGGGAAAGACAGTTTCATGTAGTTTAGCTTGTACTTATGGATAAAAAGGCTATACCATCAATAGTTAGAGGTACTAATATTGTAGCTTATAATATTTCCAGTGCCTTATTTTATATAAGAGTATCTCATTCTTTTATATTTACAAAACTTGTGAATGTTTTGATTCTAGTAGTGGAGTTCATGAGTGGGGTTATGATTATCAACACATTGTTAGGAGTGTGGTTAGGGGACATATTTTTATGTAAGGGGTGTTCTCTCAAGGTTGGGGAGTATCATTTTTGTTGGTATATTTACATAATTGGAATTCCAAGTTTTAAATTGATTTTTGGTATGGACTAGTGGTATCATATCGAGCCCACATAGATTGTTACCATAAGAGAGTAACCTTTAAATCTCTTGGGGGTAAAAATTATGTTGATTGTGGAGAGTGAGATATTTAGGTTGGCCGTACAGGGCTAGTTCATCAGCAACCGGGGGAGCTTACTACCCAGGTTTAGGTCCTTTTCTATATGATAGGAGTGTGAAACCTTGTGCCGTTCCACCTGTAGTGGGAAGTTTTAGGATGTATTTCCTGCAAAATTCTTAGGGATTCCACCTGGGGGATTTGTTGAGATTACAATTGAGATTATACATGGAGATGAACTAGTTTCTATTCAAACTTATGAAATGGAACCAAAAAATCTTCAAGAACTTAAGAATGATCTTGAAGAGTTGATGGAAAATGGATTTATCTCTCCGAGTATGTCTCCTTGGGGTTTTCCAGTCTTGGTTTCTAATCAGGATGATGGGACATTGCATTTATCTATTGATTACCACAAGTTAAATTATATGAGAGTGAAGAAATAATATCCTATTCTCTATATTGATGATATTTTTAACCAATTGAGAGGAGTTTGTGTTTTCTCCAATATTGACATGAGGTTTTGGAATCATAATTTGAGATTTAGACCTTTTGATATACCATAGACTATTTTCACAAGTAGGTATGGCCTGTATGAGTTCATCGTGATGTTGCTCGGGCTAACGAATGCACTAGCTGTGTTTTTGGCCTTGATAAACTAGATTATTCACTCATACTTGGATCAGTTTGTGGTTGTTTTTGTGGATGATATCTTAGTTTAATCCAATATTGAAGATGATCATGCCAAAAATCTTGACATTGTACTAAATATATGGAGAGAGAACTGTCTATATGCCAAGATATCTAAGTTTCAATTCCAAATCAAATAGGTGCATTTTTTGGATAACATCATCTCTAAGGAAGGTATTTCAGTGGACCCAGAGAAGGTGTAAGAAATGGTTTATTGGTAGAAGACCAAGAATGTTATTGACATTCATAGATTTATGGGTTTTGTAGGTTATTATTAGAGGTTTAACCAAGAATTTTACCACTTGGAAGCACCCTTTTTAGGATTGGTTGAGAAACTTATTAAATTTGAATAGTCTAGAGCATATAAAAATTCTTTCTAGGAATTGAAAAAGTATTTAACTACCATGCCAATTTTGATCTTACACAAGCTGGGTGAGAAGTATACCATGTTTTGTGACTCATGTGGGATCGAACCTGGAGTAGTATTGACGCATAAGTATTGAGTTGTGGAATACGAGTCATGGTAATTTAAGATAGATGAATGAAATTAACCTATGAACAACCTTGAGTTAGGTATGATGGTTTATGTTTTTATGTGTTGGCAGCATTATCTGTTGAGAGAAAAGTTTACTATTTATAATAACCACAAGATTTTAAAGTATATCTTTTCATAGGGAGATTTGAATATCCATCAGTGGAGGTGGGTGAAGTATATGTGTTAATTTTATTTTGATCTAAATATGTATGCCTATAAAGGGAAACAATGTTGCTGGAACTCTGTGTAAGAAGACATAGAATCAGGTAGTTCAGGAGCTCAGTTTTGTGTTTAAGATGATGAACTTTCCGGCTGATATATATATATACTATGGTTTAGGAGGGATAATATAAGATGATACTCATATCAATATTAGTTGAGTCCACACTTCTGAGCTAGATCAGGGAGAGACAGTTTGATGATCTAGAGTGTTTTTCCTTGAGAGAATGCCTTGAATGTGGGGAATATACTTCCAATTGGACTATATATGAGGATACAAACATATATGTTCGGAACCATGTTGTTGGGACTATGAGTATGTGAGAGGAGATGATGCATGAGTTTCATGCCTCAAAGTGGGTAGTGTATCCTAGTTTTACAAAAATGTATCATGAGGTACATTGATAATATTGGAATAAAAACAAGAAAAAGGAGATTTTATGTTTCATGAAACTATGAGACACCTCTTAGTAGGTGAAGGATGATCATCAATGACTTGATGGTTTTCTACAGCCATTTCCCATTCCAGAATGGAAATGAGATGATGTTACCAGGTATTTCGTGGTGAGTCTTCTGAGGAGGCATCAAAATAATGACACTATATGGGTAATTATAGACCGATTGATGAAAGTATCCCACTAATTTCATATCCAGAAGACTTTCTCAGTGGATTAGCTGAGGTACTTGTATATTCAGAAGACATTCTGTCTATAAACCGTTCCATAGAGCATAGGTTCAGAGCATGAATCATGTTTCACTTTAATTTTATGGCAAGGTTTGTAAAAGGCACCTGGTTTAAAATTATTTCTAAGTATGTATTTCCACCCACATATAGAAGGGAATCTAGTATGTACTATATGTTAGGATTTAGAATTATTTAAAAGTGTTAAATTAATTTTATATCTTTTAAATTATGTTTTGATAAATTAATTTAAATTTGTGTTCTTAAATTTTCAAATATATTCTTTCTTTTTGGAAATATGGAAAATGAGTCTGTTGAAATGAGTCACCATTGAAACGAGTCACCATTGAAATGATTCACCATTGAAACAAATCACCATTGAAATGAGTCACTGTTGAAAGTATTCACTGTTGAAACAAGTCACCATTGAAATGAGTCACTGCTGGAATGAGTCACCGTTGGAATGAGTCACTATTGTAATGAGTCACCATTGAAACTATTCAACCTTAGAACGAGTCACCATTGAATGAGTCACCATTGAACGCGTCATCATTGAATGAGTCACTATTTCCAGCCACCATTAGCTTCATACAACAGTAGGTCAGTAAGTCACCCAACAGTAGGTTAGTAAGTCACCATTGGACTTCCAACTGTGAGTAAATTCTTTATTGTTTAAGATGATTCCTTTTTGTTCATAGATAAAAATGATGTTTTTAGTTTTGTAAAACTTGATTTATATTTTCATAAACTCACAACAGTACGTCAAATGAGTCATTGTCGGATTCATTCAATGGCATGTCAAATGAGTCACCATTGGTCATCCACCAGTAGATAAATTTACTTAGTTAAATTTTATTCTTCAAATTTTATTTTCTTAAATTTTATTATTTGGATGTTAAAATTATGATTTTATTATTTCTTGATTGAAATAATTATTTTAATGTGTTAAAATGTTTTTATATGATTTTATACAGGCGGATTAGTATTTCATACGATGCTTTGTTTCAATGCATTTTTGCTGCATGTTTTAAATAGATATTTAAATTAATTAATTCAATTGTTTTATAATTATAAATTTATTACAGGTGAATTACTAGTTATATTAATTATTTTGATTAATATTTCATGTGATTTAATATCATGATTTTTTTATTTTTAATTTCATCACGTTTTTTAAAAACTCATGATGGTAACAAAATTATTTATTATTATTTAACAAGTGTTATGCAGTGAGCGAATATAGATAAATGCTTTGTGGATTATGTTTAAATGTTCCCAAAGAATGATCCAAAGGGACTCATATAAAAAGGGATATGCAGAACATTTGAGAGATATATAAAAACCCATAGAAAGATAACTGTGTGATACTTCAAAAATTAATATTGCTCTCAAAATTGTTTCGCTCTCATCTGTGACTTAGAGGTTCTATTTTTATCATAATAAGGGAAACATATTCTATATATGTTCCTTCAAGTGAACCCTGAACTTTTTCTAAATTCATCAACAACTATCAGATCAACTTCTTCTTTTCTTTGTTTTTTCTTAATTAGTGTAATTTTTTAGCTCCAGTTTGTGATTCTTCTATGTTTGGTTCATGATTTTTCCCATTAAAATTATGATTTATCATTATTTTTTTTATTCAACCACCCAAAATGAAGGATTTAGTTGTGAATCCATAAAAAATTTATGGAAATAGAAAAGGTTAGTCTCCTATAGTTAATATAGGTTTTTTTCATTCAGGTATTATAAAAATAAGAGTCTATAATAGGTTATCACACCTTTAAAAGTGACGTTTAGTGGGTAAGAGTCTCCTCAAGAATTAGAGAATATTGATGAATGGACTAATATATTTAGATCTGAACCACTGTACAAATTCTCTATGTTTTTGTTCTTTATTTTTTCACTAAATCCATTTATTTACAAGAACACTACACCCACAAAGTTTGATTTTATAAACTCTGATAATCTCTAATAAGTGTGATTAAATTTTTTAAAATGATAATTCACCCCCTCTAGTATTTTTGTCAAACTTATAAAAATATAAAAATTGGTATCAGAGGTGGTTTGGTTATTAGAACTATAGGTCTTTTGTTAACATAATTATTTTATTATTTATCTGATATCACTGTGCTAACCTGAAACTCTAGACTTAACCATATAAGAATCAAAAGAAGAGATTTATTTTGTAATGGAAGGTATCAATGCTAATGATAGAGGTATATCAATAACCCCCTTTCTTTGATGGGAGTGACTACGGTTACTGTAAGGACATAATTAAAGCTTACCTGAAGAAACTAAGTGTTGAAAATTGGATGATAATGGGGAAATAATACAAGTTACCTAAAGTTGATCTAGAGACTCTTACTAGTAATGACATGGTGAGAAATGTCTTAAATTACAAGGTCAACAATATTTTATACTGTGTTATTAGTAGGATTGTATAAAACTATGTATCATCTTGTAAGACTACCCATTACATATGGAGGATTCTAAATGTGACCCATTTTGGAACCAACAAGGTCAAGAGAACCAAGTTGGGAATGCTCCGAGCATAATATAAAAATTTCAATATGGGTGATGAAGAATCTATGAACAAGATGTTCCATTGGTCTATGAGCATCACCAATGGGATGAGTGGTGTTCGTGAACCATTGGAAAATACTTCTAAAGTAGAAATAGTGCCGATATCTCTTCCAAAGAGATGAAATTCAAAGAAGGTGTCCATCGATGAGAGTAATAAATTCAAAGAATACACTCTGGATGAACTGATTGGATCCCTACTGTAATATGAGCTTGAGCTAAAAAACATTGCTGATGAGGAGACCACCAAAAGAAAAGGTATTGAATTTAAATATAAAATTATTGATACCACTGATGACTCTGAATATGAGTGTCATGATAGTGACAAAGATATTTCCCACTTCAGTAATAAAATTTTCAAGTACATGAAAAAAATTGTGGGAAGAGGTTGTTTGAGAAAAAATTCAGTAAGGACAATATAAAAGGTAATTATACCAATAATAATGATGTTTCCAAATTAAAATTTTATGAGTGCAAGAAAAAAGGTCATATAAGAACCGATTACCCTAAAATCATACATCCCAAGAAAGACAAAGAGAAAAAATGAAAAGAGAAAAAAAATCTGTTTGGTGGTTGGAACTGTTCAGATACTTCTGATAGTAATATTGATTCTGGATATGAACAGGAGATAGGGAAATTATCCCAGATGGGTATTCAACATGAGGTAAATAAATATCTTTCTAATCATTTAATATCTCCTGTTGTTGGTGATAAAAATGATTTACCTAGAAATGAAACTGAAATGTTTTATGATTCATCATATTATTAAAATTTTGAAAATAATAAATCAAAGAAAATGATTAAAGTAATTAAATAATTAAATAATTATAGAGAAATATTAATTGAAATGTGTATTGAGTTAAAATCATGGAATAATATTTTTTAAGAATAAATTATTTATTTTAAAAGGAAATGTGAAAATCTGGGAATCTGTAATTCCTAGAATAATAAGTCTAGAGAAAATCAAAATTCTAAACTACCTAAACTAAAGAATGAAAATGAAATAATTAAATATTTTAGGGCTATTAATGATAAAGGTAAAGATAAAATATTTTAATTGATTTTTGATTATTTAACGAAAGTGTAAAATGAATGTAAAAAAATTAACAAGAAAATAAGAAACTGAGAAATACTACATCTAGTACAAATGAAAAGGTATTTTAAAAATTTCAAAAGTAAAACTTGGATTTAAAAGATAAAGTTGTTAATATTAAAAATAAATTATATAACTTTGTAAATGGTAAATAATAGTATGATAAGATGATTCATTTAATGAGAATAAATCACAATAAGACTGGTTTTGGTTACAATAGTTTTACTCTTAGTTTAAATAAAACTACTTTTGTTAAAAGCTAGAAAGGAAGTATTTCAAGTGTAACATGTTTTAAAAGAATAATGAAAGGAAATTATGCTAATGAGTTTTAAATAATATTAACACAATATTTTGGGCATACCAAAACAAATATTTTAAATGATTCACTTTTTAATCAACCCTCTAATAAATACTTTAAATATATATGGGTTCCAAAATTTTCTACTACTAACCCAATTGGACCTAAGTTGGAATGGGTGCCAAAACAATATGTTGATTGATTAATTACAAGAAATATCTCTTATAAGTCTCACATAATCAAGGTACTTAGACAATGGCTAATCCAGGAACATGAAAGGATATATTAATAAATTTCTATCATATAATAATGTGATGGTGGCCATGTCACTTTTGGAGACCACTCCAAGGGACAAATTAAAAGTATGGGTGAGGTATATTTTTCTAAAACTATAATAATTTACAATGTACTATATATATATGGTTTGAGACATAATATTTTTATTATATAAAAACTATGTGATGATGGTTAATTTTTTTTGAAAATGATAAGTGTACAGTTCTGAAAAATAACATAGTTCTATTTTCTGTAAGTAGAAAAAAAATATTTACTCTATTAATATTTCTGAATTAAGCAAATAAAATTTAAAGTGTCTAAATTATGTACAAATATATGATGTACTATGGCATAGGTGGCTTGGGCATGGAAGTTTCAGATTGTTTTATAAACTATCAAATAATGAACAAGTTCTGCAATTTCCAAAGCTTCAAACAAGTAAGTCGTATTTGTGTGATTGATGTTTGAAAGATAAACAACACAAAGAAAGACTTAAATATATTAATGATTTTAGTTCTTCTAGATTATTATAATTAATAAATCATGAATTTTTTGAACCAATTAAACCTACTAGTTTAGGTGGTAAAAGATATGTCATTGTTATTTTATATGATTATAGTAGATTATTATGGATTTATTTCTTGTCTCATAAAAATGAAACTTTATCCAAATTCACTTTTTTGTAAAATTATTTATAATTTCAAAAATACATCAATCATATATATTATAATTGATAGAGGTTTTGAGTTTATGATCTTATAATTTGATAATTTTTGTGAATCTAATGGCTATAAACATTTATTATCATCCCCTAGGACACCACAACTTAATGGTGTTGTAGAAATAAAAAATAGGTCTATTCAAGAAATGGATAGATTGATGAAAATTGAATATACTTTTACAAAATATTTTTGGGAAGAATATGTAAATACAACATATGATGTGTAAAATATTGTATCTATTAGACCATTTTTAAACAAGACCCCTTTTGAAATCTTGAAAGTTTATAAACCTAAAGTAGGTTATTTTAGGGTCTTTGGGTCTAAAGTGTTTATATTAAATACTAAAGATAACTTAGATAAATTTGAATCCAAATCACATTAAGGAATTTTCTTAGGATATTCAGATGCTAGTAAAGATTATAGAGTTTTCAATAAAGATTCTTTAGTTATATATAAATCTTGGCATGTAAAGTTCGATGAAAATTTCTCTAAAAATAAGGATTTTGGTTCTTTAACTAAAATTGATGAATTTAGAAATTTTAATTTTGGTGAAGATTATGATCATGAAAATAATAATTCATTAGTTGAGGGGGATAATACCACTTATCAAACTGATCCAAAGGAATAGAAAACTCATAAAGATCACCCAATTGATAAATTAATTAGACATGTTGAATCTGGTGTTCAAACTAGAAAATCTGTTATGATTTATTGTTTTAATTATGCTTTTTTAGTTGATTTTGTTCCAACTAATATTGAAACTAATTTAACTGATTCAAAGTGTATTAATTCTATGCATGATGAATTAAATCAATTTAAAAGAAATAAAGTGTGGTACTTGGTAATTTTTCCTAAAGGTAAAACTGTTATAGGAACCAAATGGATTTTTTGAAATAAACTTGACGTGGTTTGAAATATTGTTAAAAATAATGCTATACTAGTAGCTCAAGGTTATTCCCCTAAAGAGGGAATTGAATTTTAAGATTCCTTTTCTCCTGTTTCAAGGATGAATGCAATTAGAATCCTACCAGCCTTTACGAGCTTTAAAAATATAAAATTATTTCAAATGGATGTAAAAAAGTGATTTTCTAAATGTAATTATTTTAGAGGATGTCTATGTAATACATCCTACAGGTTTTGAAAAAGATGAGTTTCCAAATCATGTTTAAAAACTTAATAAAGCCCTATATAGTCTCGAACAATCTTCAAGAGCCTGGTATGAGAGACTTATAGAGTTTTTACTTAAAAATTATTTTTTTAAAGGTAATATTGATCCAAAATTTTTTATCAAAAGAGTTTCAAATTATTTATTTCTTATTTAAATTTATGTAAATGATATAATATTCTGTTTAACAAATGATTCTTTGAGTAACAATTTTTCAAAACTTATGGCTAGTGAATTTTGTATAAGCTTGATGGGTGAATTAAAGTTTTTCCTTGGATTAAAAATTAATCAAAGGAAAGATGGTATTTTCATAAATCAAGCTAAATATTCTTAAGATATTCTAAAAATATTTAATTTGGATTCTAGTAAAGCTATAAAAACACCCACATGCACTAATTTTAAATTAGACTTAGATGAATATGGAAAGTCTTTTGACATTAAAAAATTTAGAGGCATGATTGGTAGTCCTTTTTATCTCACTAATTCTAGGATATATATCATGTTTTTAGTATGCCTATGTTCTAGGTTCCAATCTAACCCCAAATAAAGTCACTTAAAATCTGTTAAAATAATAATAAGATACATCAAAGGTACTATTGGTACTAGTTTATTTTATTCAAAAATAAACAATTTTGATTTACTAACTTACTTTGAATCTAACTTTGGAGGCTGAAAACTTGAAATAAAGAGTACCACATATATGTGTCACTTTCTAGGAAAAATTTTAATTTCTTAGTGCCCAAGGAAACAAATATTAGTAACACTATCAATAGATTAGGCTGAGTATGTTTTTTCTTCTATCTATTGTTCTCGAAGAATATGGATTAAAAAAACTTTGTCTGATTTAAATATTTGTTTTGGTAAAATTCCTATTTACTGTGATAATTATAGTTCTATTTAAATTTCTAAAAACCCTATTCAAAATTATATAACTAAACATATAGATGTTAGACTTAATTTCTTAAGAGATAATATCAATAAAGGTGATATTTTCATGGAATTTATTCCTTCTGATAATCAGTTAGCAGACATATTCACAATTCCATTTGATTCTACTAAATTTAAAAAATTAAAATTTGAATTATGAATTTTAGATTCTTAAATTCTTTGTAATTCACTTTATCTTAAATTTTCATGCACTATGATCAGAATTGTTTTAAAAAAGGGAAGTTTTTACTTAAAATTCAGTTTACTTTTTGATGAATTTAAAAGGGGGGAGATTTGTATTGAAGATTTTCATATTTTGTAATTTACAAAAAGGGGTATTTTGTTATAATTTAAATGTATATAAAAGTATCAAATTAATTTTCTATATTTTAAATTATTTTTTGATAAATTAATTTAAATTTTTGTTCATTAAATTTTCACATATATTTTTTTTTCTAGAAATATAGAAAATGAGTCACTGTTGAAATAAGTCATCATTGAAATAAGTCACCATTGAAATGAGTCACTGTTGAAACAAGTAACCTTTGGAATGAGTCACCATTGGAAGTAGTCACTGTTAGAACGAGTCACCATTGGAACAAGTCACCATTGAATGGAGTCACCATTGGAAGGAGTCACTATAGGAATCAGTCACCATTGGGACGAGTCATTGTTGGAATGAGTCATCGTTGGAAAGAGTCACTATTGTAATGAATCACCACTGAATGAGTCACCATTGAACAAGTCACCATTGAATGAGTCACTATTTATAGGCACCGTTGGCTTCATACAATGGTAGGTCAGTAAGTCACCCAATGGTATGTCAGTAAGTCACCATTGGACTTTCTACGATGAGTAAATTTTGTTGTTGTTTAAGATGTTTCCTTTTTGTTCATAGATAATCATGATGTATTTATTTTTATAAAACTCAATTTAGTTTTTATTAAACTCACAACGACATATCAAATGATTCATTGTTGACTTCATGAAATGGTATGTCATTTGAGTCATCATTGGCTTCATGCAATAATATGTCAAATTAGTCATCATTGGTCATCCACCAGTAGATAAATTTACTTAGTTAAATTTTCTTCTTCAAAATTTAGTTTCTTAAATTTTATTATTTGGATGTTAGAATGTTTCTTTTTTTTATTTCATGATTTAAATAATTATGTTAATGTGTTAAAATGTATTTACATGACTTTATACAAGATGATTAATATTTCACATGATGCTCTATTTCAATGCATTTTTTTTGCATGTTTGTAATAGATATTTTAATTAATTAATTAAATTGTTTTTTAATTATAAATTGATTAAAAGTACATTACTAGTTATATTAATTGTTTTGATTAATATTTCATGTGATTTAATATCCCAATTGTTTTATTTTTTAATTCCACTATGTTCTTAAAAAACTTCTTTTAGTAACAGAATTATTTATGTTATTATTTAACAAGTGACATGTAGTGAGTGAATTTAGATATATACTTTTTGAATTCTGTTTAAATTTTCCCGAAGAACAGTTCAATGGGACTCATATAAAAAGGGTTTTGCAGAACATTCAAGAGATATAGAGAATCCCATACAATGAGAACTGTGTGACACTTCAAAAATTCCTACTGCTCTCAAAATTATTACATGCTAATCTATGACTTACAACTTCTGATATGATCATAATAAGGAATAAATATTCTATATCTATTACTTCAAGTGACCCATGATCTTGTTCTATATTTATCAATAACTATCAGATTATATGTTTCTTTTTTTTTTGTTTTTTTCTTAATTTGTGTAATTCTATAATCTCATATTTGTGAGTATTATGTGTCTGGTTTATGCTTTTTCCCTCTAAAATCTAGATTTCTCAATCTATGGTTATTCTACCACCCAAAAGGAAGGCTTGGGTTGTGACTCCTGAAAAAAAGTTAGGGAAACAAACAAGGATATTCTTCTGTAGTAAATATTGGGCAGTGCCTCTGGGTATTATAAAAAGAAGAGTCTGTAATAGGTTATCATACCTTTAAAAGTGAGGTTTAGTGGGTACCAGTCACCCTGAGGAGTAGAGAAGATTGATGAGTGGACTGAGATATTTAGATATGAACCACGATAAAAGTTATCTATGTTTTTGTTCTTTTTTTCCACTACATCCATTTATTTACAATAATGTTGCACCCAAAAGGTTTGATTTTATAAACTCTGATAATTTTTGGTAACTGTGATTAAAATTTTAAAATGACTATTCACCCCCTCTAGTCTTTTTTCTATATTTTTAACAATCCAAAAATATTTAGGTATTATAGGATATGCTGTGGGTGAGCATCCTAGCCTTTTGTGTGTCTTGGAAGAATCACATAGAAATCACTTATTTTCCTTTTAAAAACAGTTATAAGGTGACTATTTAGATGGAACCTATGAGGATAATTATGGTTGAAAATGTAGATCACTCCTATGCTGGATGGAGGCAGGTGAGTTAGAGTTGTTGTGACTGAATATTATGTAGAAGACCTTGGGATAGGTTTATCAAATTTAGAAATGTATGACTACATCTCAGAGTGGGAAGAATTCATATACTAGTCAACATCGAAGACCCCTTTAGTTTATAGTGGGTGATTGTGTGCTCCATTGGGTGTCTCCTAGATTGGTTTACCATACGGTTCATATGTAGGGAAAGTTGCAACCCATGTTTATTAGACCTTTTGAGATTTTGGAGATAATCAGACTGGGGGTGTATCGGTTGGCTCTTCTATGAGGGTATGGTGAAATGCATGATGTTTTTCACGTGTCACATCTTCGATGGTATTACCCCAAACCTTCTCATGTGATCTATGTTTATGGTGTTGATATTGATGCCAATACATCATTTGATGAACATCCAATTCTTATTATGGATTGTAGTGAGAATGTTTTGTGGGGAAAGACCATGTCGACAGTTTGAGTATTATAGAAACCTGGCTATGTTCAGGAGGAAACATGGGAGAGTGAAGAAGATATGTGGGATTAATGGTCCATCCATTTTACTATATAATCTTAGATATTCTTAGGAGTACAGATTGAGGACAAGTAGTTATAAGGTGGGGAGATTGTAAGATCCCAAAAATTTTAGAGATGTCTCGTGATCATTTATAGGTATTCTTTTACCCTTGTTTTGGTTATTCCTTGGTTAGGTTTTTATATGAAGTTTTTTTGGGTGAAGTTAGAGAAATTTATAAGCCCATGGGACTTTGCACAACTATTGCATAGTTAGGGAAAACCTTGAAGCTTTCCCCAGAAAAATATGCACCCTATTTTTGAGAGATGGGAGTTGGCGCACAATTGGAACACGGTTTGGACAAACCATACAACCTCCCTCCCCAAACTATTCACATTCCAATATAGGGGATTTGTATGGTTGGAGTAATTTATAATCAAAATTTTCACCTCTTAGGATAAACTGTACAACCCCTAAGGAGTGGAGCATGCTTAAGGGGCACGAGGAAAACCTTGAACCTCCGCCCAACAAACCGTGTTGTGGGTTTTAATCCATTGAAAAATTTATTTAAAATTATCCCATCAGTTTTAAACCCAAATCACCCTGACTCAACCCTTATAAAATTACTTCGAATTTGGAAGCTCCTAAGATGACAACAAGGCTCCTCAAACCCCTTTATTAATGAATCGAAGATACGATTGAAGGATCATATTCTCTATGAGATCGGCCCTAGATCTTCCATGACATTGTGATTTCAATCATTCTGCATCAAATTTGGGATTTCAGTTTGGAGAAAGTTCATAAATAATATTGTGGTAGGTGGTCTAATTGTTAATTCCCATAGTATTGATTATAATTTTTTGTATGTAATTGTGATAATTGCAATTTCAAAATTGGGAAATTGCATTCAAACTTGAATTAATCAATTGATTCAACATGGGATTACTAAATTGATGGAATAATGGGTTTATGAAATTGATTAATTAAGGGGTTTATGAAATTGATGGAGACCCATGTGGTGTGTTGGGATGATTGAATCAATTATTTATAAATTATTCTTGGTTGATGATTGCACTTATGAAATGGGTGGAATAATGAATTATGGAAATGGTTGATAGATGGGTTGAGAATTTGGAATCATGATATATGATGTTTGTGACTGAATTTTGGGACAATTATTGCTACTCCAAATACCCTTGGCGAGATATAATTCTTCTCTAGGCCCTATATATATATATATTTCATGTGATCATCGAGTTGTGGGATAAGGACTGTAGCTCCAAATACCCATGGGGTTCCAAACTTCTGCTCTAGGCCCCCATTATTTAAATGTGAAATTGGAATGAAATGAATAATAAAAACTCATGATGGAATGAAATGTGATATCCATTGTTGGATTTTATAGGCTTCAGTACATACCAAATCTGGTATAGTTGATTTAGGTGTCATCATGAACTCGAAGATTTATGTGGTTAATTAAAAAATAATTTAATACAAAAACTGTTTACTTTATCATTTTATTTTATTATTTAAAAAATTGCATACACTATTATATACTGGATATTGTTTTAGACACTGTTGGGAGTGTCCACTTGAGTTTTAATCACACCCTAATCAGTATTCCGAATTGGTACCCGAAGAGACTTCATGTTTTCCGGACAAGATAAGGGTAAGAGCCCTATGTTAGATGGATGAGTTGGGATAGAGCATGGATAAAGGAACTGAAAATGATATTGGGACATGCTTGGGAGTTTTTAATGTATTTATTTTTGGTTTTAATTTGGAACATGACACTTATTATGGAATTCCATATTTAATAATTTGGTTTAGATTTTTTTTCATGTTTTGGGATTATCATGTGATATTGGTATTTATTAGTTATGGTATTATTATGGTTATTATTTATTATTTTTTGGTTGTTGTTGATTGATTTCCACTATTGTGATTAATTGATAAAAAGGGTATATTCTCTCTACAATATATAATAGACCCTTGATTCTAGTCGGCTGCCTCTGGTGTACGGGGAGGTGTTCTTAAGGTCACATAACCAACCGGCTCAAGGCACTGACATGTGGAACCCAAGTTGAGACATTACACCAAACAAACCTCACAATAAGAAAATCTATAAACTCTGATCCCAATACAATTGCCTCTGATACCACTATATTAGGATGCGACCCACTGGGGCCAACCTAGCTGGTGGTAAGCCGAGTGTGACACCCCAAGCCCACCACCAATAGTATAGGGTATAGTTAACAGCATCGAGTAGGCATTTCACATACTTGGGAGGCCTTAAACTAAGGTATATATATGTACACACACATCACTAAATACCCATATAATTCTAAAAGGTAAATATTAAAATAATAATAAAAATGAATGCATACATCTATATCCCACAAAAGAGTATGAAACAAGTATGAGAAATAATATAGGGAAAAATACATTCCCACCAAAACTAAAAAGAGTCCAACTTGCTAAAAAAGAGGGGATTGCTGTCAAATAAAACACCTAGAACTAACCATTGTTTTTCTAAATCAACTGTCATATGCCTAATCCTGGTCTACATAAACTCTATTGTATGGACTATCATCTACATAAGTCACAATATGTTTGGGTAAAGCCCATGTAGGGGTAAGTATAACAATACCCAGTAGGATACCTCAAAATCACTGAACATAAAGTATCAGGGGAGAAGTCAGATCATCATCATAAAGATATGTTAATAAAAATATATGAAATAATAATAAAAACCTAGATATAATCAAGATAGACACAACGCCTCAAATTAAGGTCACAACCATGTTTCTAGACTAGGATCCTCGAGAGGCTCCAAGGAAACGCTCGACCAGGAGAACTCACTCTACAAGCCTTGTAGAAAATGATGGTAATCATCTAAGTAGTCATGCTCAATGGGCCTCACTATGAATAAGTGCACACTATAACTCTGAATATATCAATACATAAATAGGGGGTCTCACCTAGGGGATAATAAGAATTCTAACTCTACCTAGAGAAACTTGATAGGTTGGGGATCACATGCCATGATTTTCGATAATGGGATTCCTGACCCAACCTAGGGAATAAATGATAGAGGATCACACCCTATGATATATATAGGGATTACTGAATCTATATGAGTCTATTACCATAGTGGGGATCACTCATCCTGTGATCAATAAGGGATACCTCATATAACCTTATAGGTATGAACTAGGGGAATACACCCTATAGATATTGGTCTACACTAAAGAGAATGAGGCCCTCATCGTACTCTAGGAAATGTAAATAACTTGTAATTATACTACAAAATGTTTCTTCCCTATCCAAGGTCTACTCGTGTACACATGCCCATGCCCATGTACTTTGGCCCATTCCCATGTACCCTATCCCATTCCCATATACCCCATCCCATGCCTATGTACTCCATGTATGCCCATGTACTCTAACCATATCCATGTTATCTACCAGTGTCTAGGTCCTATGACCGCGTTTGGGTACTTGGTCGTTCTTGTGTACTCTATCTGTGCCTGTATACTTGGCCAATTCCATTCCCATGTATCATATGGGTACATTCCAAGCTTCCATCTATGAGTCAAATGGTGTGTATAGTGTATACAAGCATGAAATATTTAATTTTGTGTGAAACCCTATCCATCATAGAAAAGGGACTACATAGTGAGTGTTCCTAAACTATACACCTTTCATGTGAAGACTTTCAATTACCCACTGGTATCTACATGGTTCCACTTGCACCACATCCTCCTTAATTGTATTTGAAAGTCATTCCAATGAAATGTGGATCTAATTTTATAGAACTATGATCATCACTGGTAGCTGGATTCCAGAATTCCCTTTCTCTCATGAAATGTACTCCATCGCGATGCATCACCTGAATGAAGAAAAACCATGAAACAAGAAATCCCAATATGATACCGTTCCTCTATCTTTGTCACATCCTGCAATCAAACTATCCATCCTAAAACTAGACCAGTATTAGTGATCCGTTTCACCAAATAACTATTGCATAATGATTGTTTATTAGGTATTTTTCGATCATACTAATGATGATTGTATGAATAATGTGAGGATAAAAACATAAGAAAATGTAAGGAATGAACCTCATCCATTGTTTAGGATAGATTTAATCCGTTTTTGTGAGGATGATTAATGAAGGTGATAATAATAATTAACCCATCATAAATCTAGGAATACAAATTCATCAATCGTTATCTAACGATCAATTAGTTAATTAATTTGTTAGGGAATTAATTCACTTTCAACTAGGGTAAAAAATAACTGATTAAACCAACATAAATAGATATTCTACCTTGAGTTTGAATTGATCATTTGTGAAGAATTTTTTTTGCATTGATATCCTTGGCATGATCCACAATCTCCTATATTGATTAACAATTCCTTAGCACACCAATCTTCAACCCACGATCCATTTTCATTTGGAAAGGGTTTCTTACAATGGATCCTCTAAAATCCATAGAGTTATATCGATTACCCTAGGTATTTAAAATATCATGGTTTAAATAGAGGATATTAGGTTTTGGTCCATTTAATAAATAATAAATAAATAAATAAATAAATAAATAAATTTATTAATCAGACCACGATTGTGCTTAAACCAAAAACAAGATGCACACAAATATTATAGCATTATTAGGGTAAAACCAAAATTCATAAATTAATGGAGGTATCAAATTTCCCATCCAAGCCGAGATGCACCCCCAAGTCATAGAACCATTCCTGATTTGATAGGTTTATAAATTTATGATTGAGGATGAAGTGGAACCACACCTTAAAAGGTTAGGACACAATCAACTCACCAAGGATGATCCACTATCAATGATGATCTAGGTCCAAGCATTTCACATAATCCAAATCTTTGAATCCAAATTACAATTATATCAATGATCATAGAAACCCTCATTAGATCATCAAAAACCATTAGATATGACCAATATGTTAAATATTTTATTTATTCTAATCATTGATAATATGAGAGAAATGATCACGATAAAAGAATAACTTACTGAATTGGATTCGTAGGATTGAGCAAGTGTTTGAGTGTCAAGGAGGGGAGTTGGAAGGGAAGTAGAGAACTCAAAATCACTTAGAGAGAGCCTAAGGCCTGAGGATGAAGTAAAGAAATGAATGATAAAATAATTGAGTTCTCAAGCCATTAAATTTACTCAACCTAGCTACATTCATGATATGGATTTATGATTCTAATTGTGAACTTCTGGATTGGCCAATATGACAAAAAATGTGTCACCATATATTAAAATACCAAATAATTTTCCCAAAATTAATTTACCATTCACATAATGATTCTATTTCATGTATTGAATATTTATTCATGGATTCTTCCCATAATCCATTCACATCGGTAATATCCACACATAGAATAAACAACTCATATAGCCAAAATTTCTATCCATTGAGACATTTACTTCTTCGAACACCAATAACAATGCTTAAATAATTTAAATACCCCCTTAATGGTCTCAAAAAACTTAAAAATGTGCAAACATTGAGATTTATGATGTTATAAATCTCCCACTATAAGGACTTATCATCCTCAAGAAGTGTATCCAGAGGCCTGCTTGAACAACTCAGGATACTATGCCCAAATGTATATCTCGTAATCCAATGTCTCTTCTTCATAACTCCCATGCTTCCACTGAACCCATTATATATAAACCATCTTTCCTTACAAAAACATCTCACTTTGGTCCAATATTTGAAATAGTTATCTCCACAAAACATGCATTCGATTGCAACTAAATATCCTTAAATTCGAGAAAATGTGTATGATTTTGCTCATTCTTATGAAGCAGAGATACATGGAATACATTGTGCATACCTTGTTACCATAGAGAAAGGTCAAACTAATAATCCACCATCCTTATGTGCTCGATGATCTCAAATGACCTGATGTATCGTGACCCCAACTTTCCTTGCCTCCTCAAACTTCTTTTCTTCAACTGAGGTGACACCTACAAGAAGACCTTTTCACCCATCACAAACTCCAAGGTCCATATCCTTTGATTTAAATAATACCTCTTCATATTTTGAGCTATAAAGAGTTGTTTTTTAATAAATTTTACATGATTTGAGGTTTCTGTACCATACTATGCCCAAAACTATAGGCTCACCTACCACATGAAGCAAAGATGCGAATGCCTAGCCTACCCATATAGATCCTAAAATAGGGACATCTGAATTGAAGATAAAAAGATGTTATTCTAGTTGAACTCTATCAGATTCAAGTTATCATCCCATGCACCTCGAAAAAATACATAATACATGCTCAAATCATATCCTCTAAAGTTTGGATCTTTTTTATGACTTCCTATCTGTATAAGGATGAGGGGTTTCACTTATCTTAAATTGGGCACCCATCACCTTCTGTAAACCTATCCAAAATCATGAGGTGAATCATTCATCTATATAAGATCCTATGCTTAATAGAACTCCATGAATTTTCTTGAAATCTCAAACATAGAGGATTCCTTGATTATCCACCAAATTTGTCTCCTGGAATATTATGAAATGATATAACTTATTCAATTGATCCACTACCACCCAAATGGTCTCTCAAAAACTCCAGATCCTAGTTAAACCTATCAAAAAGTCAATTTTCACCTCATCCCACTTTCACACAGGAACTGGAATTAATTTGAGTAACCCTCTAGGACTCTGATGCTTGTACTTGAATCTCTGAAAAGTCATACAATGGGAGATGAAACTAGAAATATCTCCCTTAATTCTAGACACCAGAATTGATTCTTGACATTATCACACATCTTGGTCTACCCTGGATTCACTACCCATTTCGAAGCATGAGATACTCTCATCAAATCCTCTATTATAGTTTATGGAACCATCAACATTCCATAAACTATAATCAAACCTTGACTATCTAAAGTATAAACAAAAATAAATTCACTTTATACCAACCTATAGCATATTGTAATACAATTTAGATCAATCTCTTAACTAGTCTTCACTCGTTCTACCAGTGAGTATGTGATCAGTAAGCATGAAAAAATCATTTCCCCTCAATCCTCAGCTACACCAACCTGTTGATCTTCTGACAAATCCACGAGCTTCCATCTAGATTATAACATTTGTTCACCCACCTACTACATTTTTCTTCTTAGTTCATCTTCAACCACATCACCTTTACCGGGATAATATTCCCTCTCAAAGCCAAACATCTAAAAGTACTCTACACAATGCCTATGATAAATATTCTATCCATATTGAGATAAAATATACCACATACTCTTAGGTTCGTCATACACAAATTATTTATCACCAACGAGGTAGTGTTTATAATGCCCCAATATTTTATGGTATTTATCTTCTTAAATAAATTCAATTTATTCAATATCTTATGTTGCACACAACACTGAGCTTAAACAAATTATGATATACTATTAAATATCAGCATGACTGTTGGAATAGTAATGTGACTGTTAGGAATATTAATTTGGAAATTAGAAAAATAAACTCACCTATGAAATCATAAATAAAATTTAGGTATCTCATAAATGAAAATATGATATATTTATATCATGTAATAAGTAAATAAATGTTTTAAAAATGATAAATTTAGTTATGGTATTTTCTTGTGAAATGTAAATGTTTATTTACAATTTTATAATTAATATAATGGTTTAAAATAAAATTTATTTTCATAAAATAGATTTGAAAAATTAATATTTTGTTGTATTATAATCATACTATAATTTTATAAGACCATAATTAAATTATCAAAATTTCATAAAATCTATTATAATATTAAAATCAATATTTTTTGGATTAAATGATTATTTCAATAAAAAATTAAATTTCTCATATTTAAAAAATTATTTTCATAAAATGGAGTCCATTTTTCAAATATACACATTATAAAATTGTTAGGATTATTTTTTGTGATTTTTCTAAAATAGTTGAAGTTTTGGTGAATAGTAAAATACAATAATTTATGGTATTTAACATTATAAGTAAATAAATGAATTATTGAGTCATGAATGATGTATGGATGAG
The DNA here is from genome assembly GCA_963277665.1 of Viscum album. Classification (NCBI taxonomy): domain Eukaryota; kingdom Viridiplantae; phylum Streptophyta; class Magnoliopsida; order Santalales; family Viscaceae; genus Viscum; species Viscum album. Next base: position 348,804,740 of record OY728157.1, on the reverse strand, counting down.
GTAATGACCCATTATTTCAAACTCACATGCACTATTTATTTTACTTAGTCATAATAATCAATGCTATTGATAGCCTTGAGTCAAAATAATAACTAAATGAATAAAATATTCAAAAAAACCCTCTCCTCCCCTATAAATACCTCATATCACCACCCCTTCTCCTCACTACTTATAAGCCTTGAATCTTGTCTAAATTATTCCCAATTCCATTCCCTATACTCTTCCCCACATCCAATACCTAATGGTATTACCAAAATACCAAATCCATGTGTCTTAAGGAGGTTCCCAAGGAGATGATATTCAAGAGGCAAAATCCTCATTCTTTCTGTTTTAATTTCTTTTAATTTCTTATACTATCCTCACATAACCTATCCAAAGTGGAACGGTAACTCTATTATCATATATATATTTCAATTTTATTTTTCTAATGAACCATCCATCATCAAATCCCTTCTCTCCTCCTTTTATTTTAAAAATGAAAACATCCTATGTGATGTGTCGATTCACCATCTTCATGAATGATGAGTTTTTATTTTCCATTACTGAATTAAATAATGATAATAAAACCATTATTATGGTTAAATAATTTTTAATATACATATTATAAGTTATATCATGTTCTGGAATCAATATATAAACATAATATTGAATAAAATGACATGAGTTCATGATGGTTGTAAAAACCGCCAAAATAAATTAAGACCTTTTAATCAAAATTTTATCTAATGAATAATCCTCATACCATATAACTGGATGATATATTATAGCACTTAAAATTATTTAATTTTACTAATACTAAATTATTTCACTTCTGAGGAAGTTATTACCATTATAAAATGACTCCCATATACATACTCAAGGGAACTTACCATAAAACCATAAAAGAAATGGTCCTAGAATGACGACATTTAACATTATATCTCATCAAAATGGCCATAATATAACTTAATAGAATTATAATAAATAAAATATATGTTTAATATTTTCTTAGATAATTAATTAATGAATCTAATTTGATTATCCAGGATATTAAGTACAAGTGCATAATGATTTCAGACATAAGGTAAGGGTTTCTCATCTCATTTTTACTTATGTGCGATATATTACTTATTAAAACCTTATTTATTATATGTGGAGTACATAATTAATTTTAATATATTATATAATAAATCTATTTATATCCATTTCATTCAATTTTTTTTTATAATCACTAATTTTATGGGGCATATGGTTCGACTGATTATAAATTTGTAAGAGAATTATTAACCTTATTTCCATTCTTTTGGTTAAACCTCTAATCCATTGATTATGTCATGATATGATTATATATTAAACTACTTTTCATTATCTTATATTGTATTTCCACTTGTTTTATATGGATTTATATCTACTAAACATAATCAATTCATTTGGTTAATTCTCACACTTTCTTTTAAAAACACGCTTTTATATATTTCTTTTTCAAAATTTAAAATGAGTATTTTTTTAACTTATATGACATGAGTGGATTTTTCTTCTTTTATGATTCCTTAATGTATTGAGGAATCATTTAAAAAATTATAATGTAATTTTCAATGAAATGTTTTTCTTTTATAACTCCGTAACTTTTTAAATAAATGATTTCCAAGTAAAAGTGGTGTTTCTCTCAAGAAATTTTCAATGATTTTATTAGATTATTTTCATCTATGACAAAACTCTTTTTTGGGTATTTTTATTAATTGATTTTGATATCTTATGATACCATATTACATATTTTATTTATTTATTATGATTTTTTACTGTGTATGTTCTAATTTTATTCCATTCATCATATTACACGAGATGGTTTATGATTATGTTTATTATTTGGGGAATGTTATTAAAATTTCATATGCTAGTTTCAATATGAATGTATATGTTGATTATGTTTCTCCCCTTTAATATTAGTAATTAATTGGACATATTAAGTGATAGGTGGGGAATTATATAGCCCCTTGATGCATGAGTAGGTCTAATGAGAAAAATTAGTTTTTGTATTGGATGATGTATTACACGATTATGTATGGTGTCTTGGCCGAAGCCTTGATGGTATGTTTATGATGTCACTCGCACATTATGAATTCCCTCATTGTGAGATTAGTCATTGTTAATCCATGTGATTATTTTACTAGTAGAATATCTATGGTTAAGTTTCTTTCTCATGTGATTATTTATATGGAAATATTTTATCATCTTTTATCCTTGCTACATTATGCTCAATATTATGTTTTAATGGAATGTGTTTTTAGTTATTCACATTTACTTATTATTTATATTTATTTATGATATATTTGAATTTATTCTTATCCATACTAAGAGACTAATCCTACCCCTTTTTTATGTTTTATTTTTTCATAGGATTCCATGATGTATATTATGATTGACATGGAGGGATAATCTAGGAGAATAAGGGTGTTTCCAATGTAGTTTATATGCTGTATTTATTTTCAAGTTGTAATGTAATAATTTTGTTTTTATCTAGTTATCCAAAGTTACTAAACTATTCATTCCTTTAGGATGTGATCACTTGGAATTAGTACCAATGTAATAAAGGAACTAGCTCTGAGCTACTGGGGTTGGGGTCTTTACACTGTTGCCATATTTTTGGAACATGCACCACAACTGTTAACTCTAATTTGTGAGTAGTGTAGTTTTGTTATTTGTGTTATAGTTTATGAGACCCGAAAGAAAATACCTTATATCCCTATATTAGAACATATCCTAATAAAATTCCATATGTGTCACAATACACTACATAGCCAACTCTAGGATCGGTAAAGTTTAAGATGTGAGTTGACTTCAACCTTTTATTTAGCTCTAAGAAACAATTATCACACTAATTCATCCATTCAAACTTGACTCCCTTGTTGGAAAGCATGGTCATGGTCATTGCTAGGTGGGTGAATTCCTGAATTAATCTCATATAATACCCAACCAATATGATAAAACTCTGAATCTTGAACACATTCCTCATCCATACATAAGACACAACTATATCAGCCTTTTCTAAGTCAATCGATATACCTTATTATGAAACCCCATGGCTAAGAAAAAACACTTCCAATAATGATGAAGGAATACGAACACGGGTGAAAAATCTTATTCATGATATTCATGAACACTACCAGAGAATTCATCCATCCAAAGGGAATAATGAGATAATAATGAAACCCATACCTGCTCCTAAATTCTATCTTTGAGATGTATTCCTCTTTGACCCAAAGATGATGGTATCTAAAACACATATCAATCTTAGAGAACCACTGGGATCCCTTAACCTAATAAAAAAGTAATCTATTCTTGGAAATCAGTACCTATTTTTATATATGATCTGATTTAGCTTCCATTTGTATACAAAAAGCTAAATACTACCATATTTATTCTTATAGAACAACACTGGAGCACCCCATAGAGAATTCCTTTATCTAATGAAGAATTTTCTTTCCAGATCATCCATTTTCACCTTGATCTCTTTCAACTTACCTAGTTCCATGTGATATGGAATAATCGATATGTTTCACCCTCTAGATGCTATCTCAATGTCAAATTCAAATCCCCCATGTTGTGAAAACCTTGATAAATATTCTAGAAATACAACTCAATATAGGTCCACCACAAGTGGAAAGGTGGAGGATGTCACCATCCAATCCAGTACAAGGATCATGAATTCAAATTAAGCTAAAAACAATTATCTATGATGAGTTTCTCATTGCACTCTGCCTACCTCAAAATCCCACTCACTAGTCAACACAGACCTCCACCACTTAGGTGATGAAAAGGTCACTCGTTGCTGATAACAATCGATGTATTCCTAGAAACTAGTCAACTATTTCAACATGAAGATCACGTCGAAAACTATCATTTACAAAATTTCAGAACTCCAAACATTCCCAAAGCTAGCAATAACTATTGTAAATCCTATATATATGAAGACAATATAATTTTATTTTCATGGGTGTACTGATATATAACAAGTCATATGAATATTTAACTAATAAGTCTAACCTAGAAACCACCTGAATAGATATGAATGAATAGGATGCTCCTATTTCAAAAAATTCAATAGATAGAGTATAATAGATTTGGTCCATACATCAAAACATGTAAGGTCCATCTAAAATGTTATATAAAGCCTAGTTAACTACATAATACCATCCAACCACTAATCCATGACGACATAGTGGATCATGAATCACTTGGTTCACTGACCCTTGTAGGGTATGCATCTACTATGGAGGTCCTATGAAAAGCATCGTTATGCACATACTCAAATACCTATCATAGACAAATTTATATTCCCTATCTTACCACATTGGTAACAATTATTGAGAGTAAAAGTAAAATATTTGATAAAGTTTCCCTTACTCCCATAGTTATAGAATATAATAGAGTTTCTCCCCATAGAAGGAGTCAAAAAATCTTGGATCTACTCTGATCGTAACTGTTGCCCTGGTATCCATACTCTAGTTTCCTCTTCTTTCTACAAGAATGAGAAACTGGGACCTTGCTAAGGAAGAAACCGGTTGGTTCACTGAAATATAGAATAATATCTACAGACATGACTTCCTCAAATCCCTTCTCAACCAAGAGTGATTTATGAATAACTATAGCATAGGTTATCAAATTGAAGTTATTGAATTTTCATTTTAGATATATATGTAATATGATCCCAAAATTCCTTAATTCTTGACATTCAATCCTTTCCATAAGAAGATTAAAGTGAATCATCTTTGTAAATATTTTTGAGTAGGTAGACACTTTAATCATCCCCTACTAGAGATACATAAACTCTTGAGCATAATAAAAATTCAATGCATCTATAAATAATTCCTTAAATGAGATATCCTTAAAGGAAATCTGAGTCAAACCATCCCTTATACCCTCCTAAAACATCAAATTCCATAATTTCCCTCTGTGATGTGAATCATGATGGAATTAATCTTAACCTTTTAGTTCTTTTGGGTCTCTACCAATTGAAAAATCCTCTTTATAACTCATATCGATTCCTTTATGTCTTGGGGCCTTTTGGTTCCTTGGAAGGATAGGGAGTGATGGAGCTAAAAGTAACGTGTAGATTTGAAATCATTATCCCACCCCACATGATCTTATTCCCTAAATAGGTACTGGCCAAAAGTGTCTTGGTTGGACCAATTCTATAGCTTGACCCCCTATAGTAACCCAAGGAACTTATTCAGTCACATCCTCTAGAACAATATGTGGAGAAACTAGTTTCTCGAGACATCTATGGGGAGAAATTTCCAGAAATTCCAGAACAAATCTTGGAGAAGGCTAATAACTTAAACAAGAAAATCAAAAATAAAAAACAATCATAGAAAAGGGGTTGCAACAAGGTCTAACCTATGAGGATAACCACAAAGTCATAACCCCCTAAAAACTACCCAAAACCCAAGTCAATCCTCCATTACCAACATGTTAGCCACAAAAATAGATATATAAACTCAATTATAGAATACAAAAATCTAAAATAAGGAATGAAAGAGATAATATACCAAAAAACCTATTATAATTTTATGAGTCATTTAATTATTTGGGATCTATATAATGAAATAAATAGGTATACTTGGCATGTGAACCTATGTATCGATAATGATTCATGAACACAAACCAATTCACATAAATTAATATAACAATATAATATACATCACCAGAGGAGAATTTTAATCAATGGTAACATCAAAAAATAAAATCCTAAACTACAACTTTATGGAAATTCAAATATCCACTATGCATTTCTGGCCAGACACTAATGTAGTTCCCCTGGCCAAGTCCTAATCATCTTATATCCTATCTACCCTATCCTAGGACAAGGAAAAGAGAATAAGAAAGTTGGTGAACATGGTAACTATGAAACAATCTTGTAACACCCTGATCTAAACCATCGAGTCCAAGCTAGGGGTTCCACACAACCTTATGTATGCATCCCCATATTCAAGAGGTTATCAACTAGTGGTGATGGCAATGGAATGATGTGGGTAGACTATTACCTCATTAATAAGTGAACATATGATTATATAAACATAGAAATAACCTTAATAAATAATAAGAAATAAAATAATAACAAACAAATGAGAAATATATACAAATATAACCCAATCTATAGTAGTATGACATGCTAGATACAGAACCCAAAACTAACAAAAGGATCCAAATTATGATAAAAAACAAAAACAAAAACAGAATATATATATATATATATATATATTTTATCAAACTCCATCCAAAAATATACATATCTTCCTACCTAACTACTCAAATATCCACTACAGGTCCCTTTCCATTCACCAGATCCCAAAGCATGAAATCTAAAAGCACACCAAAATGCCCAAGTAGGGTGTAAATACAAGACTCAATAGAACATCACCAATGGAACTTAAAATAATTGAATAACATATAAAAGTGAATTATATGAAAGAAAACATGGTATTAATACAATAACAATATATCACACAAGCCTAAATCATATTTCATGTCCTCATATAATGGATCTACTATCTTTATCTCCATGTAAAAAGGAATACTATTTGTCTACTTGACACATCACCATTGATCAAGGGATAATCCCAAACATTTTTGACACATCCCTTATTTAAGGTATAGTCTAATTCTTGGCTTCCTCACACCTAACACATCCCTATAGGGGTATAGTTCACTTGGATCGACTTGCATGCTCAGGTACATAAAATAGTAGATCATCACATATGATACAATATCAAAAAAAGTTATAAAACATCACATCAAGTCAAGAAGTATCAAACTCAGAAAAATCTATTTGTAAACAAAAAACTCATAAGTCAAGGCCACACACACACACACCTCATGTGATCAATAATCCGACACATGTTTCTTAGGGATACACTGCCATGCTAAAAATAATTCCAATAAATCATATAAGACTTGTATGAAAGTTAAGGGTTTCATACTTTAGGTGAAAAAAATGACGATCAAGGAAAGGGTCACCGTAAAGGTATAGAAGCACCACTGGATCCTAGAATCATTCCCAGTTTGAAATATTTATAAATTTAGAAATTATTCAGAAGAGGAACCACACCCAAAAAGTTTAATACAAGATCAAATAACCAAGGAAGATCCATTGTCAATAATGGTCTAGGTCCAAGTGTTCTATAGAAGCCAACTCTTTGAATTCAAATTTCAATTCTGTTAATGACCATAAAAAACCTCATTAGATTATTCTAAACCATTATATCTGGACAAGAAATTAAATATCTAATTAATTTATATCGATTAAAAGTGGATATAACTGATCACGATCAAAGAAGAACTTACCATACTGGATTTGTAGGATCAAATGGGTGTTCGTGTGTTAAAGAGAGGGGTTGGAAGAGGGGATTAGATCCCAAAATCACCTAGAAAGAGACTTGGGTTTGGGGAGTAAGGAAACAAGTGAATGAGAAATAATTTATTTTTCAAGGAATTAAACCTATTGAAATTGGCTACATTCATAACATGAATTTTGGATCCATGTTTTGAACATTAAGATTGGACGGTATGCTGAAAATCACATTGCTGCGGATTAAAATCACAATGCCCATTCATTAGATGTATTTACCTTTCACATCATGAATCAATTTCACTTCCTAAATGCAGATTCATGGTTTCCACCCAAAATCTATTTATGTTGTGAATATCCATTCATGGTGTGAACTACTCATGTAGCTAGAATTCCTATCCATTAATCTATTCACTTCTCTAAACACCCTTAACAAGCCTCAAATCATTTAACTACCCCTTAAAGTAATGAAAAAAACTAGAATTTGGTAAAACTTGAGATTCATGACATTACACTATTACTAAATAGGCATGCTCAAATAATGTATAAATTAACCAACCAAAACTGATATATAATTTCTTTAACATCCTTTCATGACCAATAACTTAAAAATCATAAGGATTGTAATGTAGATTAAACATTGAAACTTGATTTTCATTTTGAACATATTCAAAATTTTACATGCTGTTCTAATCATTATAATAACAATGTTTCATTAACTACATACATAACATGGAATAACACATTCTTTTCTTTTAAAATATTATGAAATTAATCAGGTCAATCAAAATTAAAAGTTCTAGAATGATATTTTTCTAATCATAGGTGATATGAACCAAACCTATAAATCATTAAATTTAATTCAAAAAATAGCATGTCATGAAATACTTAAATTATCAAGATAAAAAAATCACTCAAACATATGTAAATGTTATCTATAATATAAATATGGAGAAATATATAAGTAAGAAAGAAAGTAAACATGAAATTATGCCTTTGAGTTCCTTACCTCAAATTCTTTACATTTTCTTCAAATAACATGGAATCTGATTACCATTTACACAATTACTTCTAATTGGAGTCATTACTAGTTTATGTTCTAGTTCCATACAAATTCAATGTTCCTTTAAACAATAAAACACAAGGAATACATGAACATATATCAATGTTAGAAATACTCAATAGACCACAAAAATTTAAAGTATATTTCACCATGTTCTTAAAATTATTTCTTAGAAAATATCTATTTTATATATAGGTAGAATTAACAATTTCAACAAACAAGGTTATTATGTTCCTATTTACCAAAGAATAACCAAATAAATATCACATGAATGATTCAATCTTTGTGGTAAGTATCCTTACTAATGCATGATATTACACACTCATTGACTAAATATATGATGAAATGGTAAAGAAAAATTTAGAAGTTCTTCAAAACATTTTTCATACTTAAACCACACTGTTAACTTGAATCTTATGAAAAAAGTTTAGTTATTCATTTTTTTCTTTAAATTTAATGTTTTGATACAAATTATCTCCACACCTCCCATCCCAAATGATAGAATATTCAAAAATGATACTATTCATAACATCTCAAGCCTGAGCCATTATCCGGGGAAGGAACCAAACACCATTAACCTTAGGTGACATCCACATAACACTAAAGGATGACATTAAATTCCAAGTGCTTTACCAAAATTTGGGGATGATTTTCACTTATATACCAAACACAACCTATAATAGATGATCATAATAGAATAAAATAACCATGATTCATGATGTAAAAACCAACCAAAATACCCAATGACATAAAATACTAGAATCAGAGACATAATAAAGGAATAGATAATGACAATACTATAACATCCCAATGAATAAATGAATTTAAATAATTAATGTGTAAGCATGAATACTCCACCACATGACAATATCTGAGACCCAACCACCAAATGACATATTTTTTCATTTGGATACTCCACTTGGAAAGTATGAAGACTTCCCCTTAGCTGTATCATGGTAAAAAAATGCTGAATACACATCACGATGCATATATAGGGGTGAATATATCAAATGAGTACATAATACACTAGAGAATTCTTCTAAATTTCTATAAAACAATAAACATGTTAGAACATATTATATTTTAAATATAAGAATAATAATATGATTGAAAACTAGTGATCAATATATAAACATATCTATAAGATAGTGAAATAACTCAAACCAAAACCAATCCTATGGAATGAACCCAAACACACATGAAGAATAACCATCAATGCCAACAAGGCCTAAAGGCCTCCCCTAAATAGTCCAACTCATGAGTGGTAGCCATCTCTCTAGTCCAAAGTCTCCACTCGATGACATAATCCAATAGTCCATATTTTCTTTAAAATTTCCATGAATAGTTCACATGACCCTTTCCAAATGTATATAAACAAAAACCCACCAAGTTTATTCCAAATTATCACACCTAAAACATTTATTTTAAATAACAAATCCATTTAATCATTTAATAGAACACATTGTGTCTGTCACCCACAATTCTAGATTTTAAGACCAACCAATAAAATTGGATTTACAATAGGGATTTTACATGTGTCTTCCAAAAAAAAAGAAGAATAAATTTATTTAGAAAAAAATACTTCACTTTCTTAGAGAATTTACAAAAAGAGAAGAATCCACCTACCTTAAACATGAACTATAATATAGAATCATGAAATGGATTAAAAAATTTGGGCCCTATTGGACATCCTATAACGATCCATAAAAAAAATCCATAAAAAATACTCTAACCACTACATATAGTAATGGAACCCCACACTAGGGTTTTCCATAAGAGAAAAACAGATAATAAATTTGGAGTAGAATAAGTGGATATGTTACTTTTAATTTCTTTGTTGAACACTCTAAGAATCCAAGAGTGTTAGTTCCACAAGGCTAGATACCCTAAGAGGGGGGTGAATCAGGGTATGACAGATTAAAACAACTGCCTCTTTGATCTTTTTTCGTTGTTAGAAAAAATTCTCTTCCCTCTCCTTTCTGTTGTAGAGTATAATCAAATATTAAAACATGAACAGGACACAAAAATTTTACTTGGTTCACCCTCATTGGGATATGTCCAAGGATCCTACAATGGAAATGTGCTGATGTACCAAATCCACTAAAAAGCACACTGCTATTTACAAAGTTTGGAGCAGACTCACTGTCCCTCCTGGTTTACAACCACTCTCAATTTGAAAGATCACTGCTCTCTCAACTGAAGTGTGATCACTGCTTCTTCAAGAAATACACTCACAGTTTAAAGTCTTGTATGTCCCTTCATTATAACAAATGAATGCATCTTCCTCTGTATGTATATGCTCTTTTGAAGTTTCACTTTCATCCACTGATGAATAAAAATTTACCCCAAGTGTACCAGGCAACCTTCCAACTTTCACACAAACCTATAATGACTGATGCAATTCTCCAAGACTAGCGCATAGGTGTTACTAAACCACTTTCATGACACTCCCTTCTTCAACACAAAACTTGGGCGACTCACACCCTTTTACTCCCAAACCAATATTGGCAGGCTACTATCAACTGGCGCGCTTCTCCAAGCCTGGAACGAAAATGTCACTAAGTAACTTGCACAACACACCCTTATTTGACTCAGAACATGGGTGACTCACACCCTTTTACGCCCAAACAAATATTTGTGCACAACTATCAACTTGTGCACAACTTATGAATATCTTTATACTTTCACGACCAAACCACCACTTGCGCGCCCAAACCTACATGCATGACTGGAGCTCAAATTTTATCTAAGTGTTGAGCTTCAATGAAAATGAGGTGGGGTTTCCCTCTATTTATAGGCATTTTGGGCACCCTGAGCACCACACACAAGTATCCTACCAGCGCGCAAGTCCAGCTGCCTTAGCCTCTGTCGCCCTAGTCACATTGCGCACCCAAACCAAAACTTGGGCACACCTATGTCACCTCTGTCGCCTATTTCCTTGTATCTGATCTTTTTTGTACTACCTAAAGATCGTCCATTACTTTTTCAAGGTTCTTCTGTCAATCATGGATTGTCGAAAACATCTCTTGAACTTGAAAACTCACCATAAAAACCCTATTTTGTTAACAAAATGAACATCATGGTATGATTTTTCAACAAACACAACATGGATTCCCACTTTGTCAACAAACACCACCACATAAAAAATTATTCAATGATATCTTGAGGGATTTTTTCCCAAAAATATACACCTTTGGGTTTGTTGATAACTCTTTCATAAAATGATACCTCATTAATGCTTCATCCACAATTATCCTCTTATGATTCTGATAGCGATCAAGGATTAAATCAACACGTACTCTAAGCCCACATGAGAAATTCTTAGCATGAGAAACAAGATTAAATGAAAAGTTAATAAATTAATCACCTCATTTCTGACACTAATTGTTGATAAAAAACTGATAACAATTTCTGATTGCTGTAAACCTTCTGACACCCTTCCAGCAACACTCTTATGCTTTTATCACGATCCTCAGCTGTCATGATATCTATTCTTTGATTGATCACTTCTATAATAATCAGATTTAATACTGTCCTTATTCACTTCTTGGGTTCTTGTTTCGTCCAAGCTAAGCTTTGGATAATCACTTCAAACACTGAATAATTCTCATCATGTTTCTCCCCCTATCATCTTCTTCAACTGTCTTGATTAACTCCCCCTATATCATTGCTCCACCTATCAGATTATCCCCGTGTCTTTGAAAAATACATTGTCTCCCTTCTTTATCCATAGTTTCTCCTCCTTTAAGATTCACTCTTTCTCCACCTTTGTCAATGAACCCAAATGTCACTTCTTTGTGGTCTGAAACAGTGTAGAGAGCACATATTACTACTGTAAAGAAAACACACCATACCTTGGGGAAATGGAGTTCTACATCCACACTTGTTCAAGTGCAGGGAGTTGAATAGACTCCCATGGCTAGTTGATACCTCTCAAAAGATTACTTGGGAAAGACCTTTGTCAGAATGTCTGCAACCTATAGTTCTGTAGGAACATACTCCAACTTTACGATTCTCTACTCAACCTTCTCCTTAATAAAATTATACTTTATCTCAATGTTCTTTGTCCTTGAATTATGGGCGTGATTTTTTCTGATATTTATAGCACTTGACTTATCACGTTGGATTCTGATCGGAGACTTCACTTAAACTCCCATATCATTAAGATTATGCTTCATCCACAATAATTGAGTGCATGCTTGAGTGGCCGCAATATACTCAGCTTCCACAATGATTAATGAAATCAAATACAGATTCTTTCTTAGCCAAGAAATATACAATCCCCCAAGATAGAATGAACCTATTGACATTGATTTCCTATCATCTACTGAACTGGACCAAACTGCATCAATATTTCCTGATAACTATGACTGAGATTTTTCATTATATATCAAGCCGAAATCCACTTTTCCCTTGATATAGAAAATTATTCTTTTCACTCAAATAATGTGTATTTCCTTAAGATTACTTTTATATCTCATTTCTTGCTATGTGGCGAATACAATGTCAGGCCTTGTCGTGGTCAAGTACAATAAAATTGAAATAAGTTTCCAGTATTCTATGATATTAACCACCTTGCCTTCATCATATTTTGATAGTTTCATCTAGGTAGAAACCCGAGTCTTCATTTACTTGGAATCTTTTATACCAAATCTGCTTATAAGCTCCTTGTAACATTTGTATTGAGAGATAAATGTTTAATTGCTTTTTTCTATTACCTGTAAACCAATGAAAAACATCATCTCTCTAATCATTGACATTTCAAACTCATTTTCTTGAATTTGGAAAACTATCTACACTAAGCTTCATTTGATCTGCCAAATATTATGTCATCGACATAAACCAACACAATCATCCTTTTATTACTATCATTGTTGAAATAGAGATTGTAATCAAATTAACCATGTTGGAAACCAAGCTTCTTCATATACTGATCAGGCCTTGAGTACCATGCTCTTGGTGCTTGTTTCCGCCCATATAACACCATCTTCAGCTTAAAGACCCCGTTATCATCCTCATGAATGAGAAAACCATCCGGATACTCGATATAAACTTGTTCCTCTAGAACCACATTCAAGAATTCATATTTGAAATCCAACTATAATACTTTGAACTTCCATTTCACTACAATGGCTAGGAATAATCTGATTGTCTACAGCCTTGCAACCCATGGAAATGTCTCATCTACTTATATTACCTCTATTTGGGAGTATCCTTTACACACTATCCATGCTTTTTTTTCGAATAAATGTTCCATATTCATTCATATTGATGCGATGGACCCATTTGGTCCAGATGAAATTCTTATCTGTTGGCCTCAAAACAATCTCCCATGTCTAATTCTTCTCAATATGGTATAGTTCTTCATTCATCTCCTGAACCCAATTTTCATCTTTAGCTGTATCAACAAAATATTTAGGTTCAAATTGAGATATAATAGATGTATACTGTAATTAATTCATTCTTCACGTCTGAACTGGCACTGTCTGATCACCAATTATATTCTTCCTATCAATTTCAGCTTGACTCTTTGGCTTCATTGTAGACACAGACTTGAATTATTCTTGTTCATAATCATTATCATCTTCTAAGTCATCATATGATACATCTGTTCCCTCTATAGTAATTTCCTCTTCATTACTTTCATCAATAAATTGTTCACTATGCCTTTGAGTATTCTCTTCATTTCCCAAAACAGTGACATCGTTTCTCTCAACTACTTTTCCCAGCTTCTTGTTAAAGCATTTGTATGATTTTCTTTTTCTTGAGTAGCCAAGGAATAATCCCTCATCTCCACATGACTCAAATTTCCTATGTTTCTTTTTATTGAGAACAAATAACTTACTTACAATGATTAGAAAGTATTTCACTATTGAATTATTTCTGTACGACATCTTATATGGAGTCTTTCCTTCCTTCAGACACAATAGATACCTGTTTGAAATGTAGACCGATTTCAATACTTATTCCTTCCAAAACTTCTCTGGTAGGACTTTTTATATAAGCATCATTCTATCCATGTTGTTGATGATCCAATTTCTTCTTTAAACCACTCCATTCTATTGGGCAGTTCTCATTGAGGAAACTTGATGCCTTATCCCATGTTTCTCAAGATAGTATTCCATTAGAATATTTGTGAATTACGTACCATTATCAGTACGAAACATCATAATTTTCTATCCAAGAATCCTTTCACACTCCCTCTGGTACTGATTTAAGCATCTAAACCCATCAAACTTATGGGAAATGATAAATACCCATGCCATTCTTCTATAGTCATCAATAAAAATAACATAGTACCTCTTTCCATAAATTTCTCTTAGTGTGATAGGCCCACAAACATCAGCATGCATTAATTCAAGCAATCTTGTTGACTTATTTTCTTTTTCCTTATATGTCTTTATGATGATCTTCCCATGTTGGAATGTATCGCACGTGTGAGAACGATCCCTTGATAGATTAGGGAGGTCTATAGCTGCATAAAACTTTACCAAATCTTCCAGGGATGGTCAGAATAGATGACCCAGTTGTTTATACCACAACTTGTTTTCTTCCTCTCTCGATAAAAAGAACATATCTTTTTCTCCACTTACTAAGTAACAATTCCCCTTTGTCCTTTTTCCCTATAGGATCACTATACCATCTCTTCCCTTGACAACACATGTCTTCTTGTTAAACCATATAGAATTCCCTAAGTCACACAGTTTACTCACACTAAGAAAATTGTGATTGAGACCTTCTATAACCAAGACATCAGCACATATTATTTATTTTCCCCAAAATATGGCCTTTCCCAATCCAATTATCTTCGAGCCTTCATCATTTGCAAACTTTAAAACTCATTCTTTGTAAAATTTTATGCATGTAACCAGTTCTTTATTGCCTATAATGTGAGACGCGCAACCACTATCAAGGATCCATACACCAGAACAGTCTGATGATTTAAGGGAAATTTTAGCAACCACTTCCTTCTCTTCTCTCTTCTTGTTGGTCCATATTTTTGTCTTCACACTCGTCATAGATTGAGACATCTGATCTTTCTTAGAGTATAATGGATCAGATTCATCTTGAAAAGCTAAAAATCTTTTTTGAATTTTTAACTCACCTGTTGGTTCATTGATATGCTTCTTGCAAACATTTTGATTCTACTTTGGTAGATTCCTCTGCATGTCTGATGTATAGTATCCATACATATACCCAAATCGACCACACAAAAAAAATGTACCTTGAATGATATTCTAGAGTATCAATATCTATTTGATGAAGAATTTTTCTCTTTTTCTCTTCTATACCTCTTATATATAGAACACACATATTGTGAATGTCCCATATTTTCACAACAACAACACCTAATATATGGTGTATTTCTGCGTGTCACTTCTACACTACTAGTTTTCCATTGGGATATCTGAATATTCTGATTCTGTTTTGTGCCCAAATCAACCTTCAATTTCAGAACGGGTGCTTATGATCTGACTTTAACTTTCACAACTTTCTGTTTTTGATCAAGACCCAAATTAGCCTCACCATATGAACATAATTGTTTCCTCTTTACTTCTTGGCTCACTACAACATAAATAGTGTTTAGCGGCGGTTTTGTGGCGGCGGTTCACAAAACCGCCGCTAAACGTTATCCGTGAAAGATTTCGCGGCGGTTTTTAACAAACCGCCGCGAAACCCAATCTATTTTGAAAAGCCGCGACGCTTTCCCCTCCCCTATCGCATACCCGTCTTCCCCGATCCCCCTCACAAACCCTCCCCTCTTCCCCGATCCCCGTCCCGCTACCTCCGGCGACACCTGCGCCCTCCGGTGACACCCGCGCCCTCCGACGACACCCGTGCCCTCCGGCGGCCACCGCGGCCCCCGAGCCCCCCGGCGAACCTTGCACCCCCCCTCGACTGCCGGTGACCCCCGCGCCCCCGCGCCCCTCGCGCCCCCCACGCCCTCCGGCGACCGCCACACCCCCCGCGGCCTCCGGCAACCCCCGCACCATAATTTCAGTCCTCCCACCATAATTTTCAGGTTTATTTATATATAATTTTTATTTTTTCCACATTTTAATTAGGGATATTGTGATTTTTATATTCCAAATATCGTTGTAGTGTGTTTTGGTCTTCATTTTGGCAGGTTTGAGCTGTCATCATCAAAGGATTACATGTGTATTCATAATTAAGAATCTATATATAAGTTCTCCATTTATATATATTCAACCTTGAAAGTATTAATATATATCATGGGGCTATATGTGATTATATGTGTATATGAAAATGAATATGTGTATCATTGAAAAGGGGTATATGAAAGTATTGTCAAATATGTATAGATCCCTTATACATATTTGTACACCTTAATTTGTATATATGGACTAGGTATCATTACATATAAGTTAAGGTGAATATGTGTGCATTTGAAAATATTAAAATTTGAGATTCCATCATCTATTTTAGCATGGCTTGAGTTTTAGGTAGTTTCCATATTCATGTTACCATTATTTGAATTCCATGATAGCATGGATGTTTTTTAATCTGTTATTCATTATTTTATCAATTGAATATTGTATATCTTTTTATATATATTATTGGTTTTATTTCTCGGAATGTATCTCCCAATGTGGTTGATATAAATTATCCTAAACATTTAAAATGTGTTTTAAGGTGTAAAGCATGATTTCAAAGTGAGTTTTCTATCGTGTGATTTTCTATTTAGAGATAATGTTTTGAAAAAATGGTAAAATGGTGTCAAGAGTTTTGAGTAATGTGTTGTGAAGAGGATCGGGCCGATGGGGAATATATTGGATATTCCATGATGGTATGACTTTATGTGAATTATTTCTTTATGTTTCATTTTAGGTGATGTTTCCTAGACTTCTCTATAGAGTCCATGTGGCTGAATTTTTGTTGGAGGCTGAATCATCCTTTAAGAGAATCTAGTTCATTTTATGGATCACAATGGGATGGTTTTGCAAGGTAGTATTGTACCTTTTGTTCTAGTTTTATTACTACATAGTACCATTAAAGAAGAGACATGGGAGGGGAGATGAATATGTAGGCATAGTGGTCCAATCTCTTTTTTAACAAAGCTTTTATTACTATATAGTACCATTAAAGAAGAGACATGGGAGGGGAGATGAATATGTAGGTATAGTGGTTCAATCTCTTTTCTTACAAAGCTTAGTGATACTTTGAAATGTGGCTCAAAGCTAAGACATTTCATGTTAGGGAGGGTATGATATTCTATGATTTTTTCAGGTACTTTCTCATTTCAATTTTACTTTAAATAGATAATTTTGGGATATCAAAATGTTTACTGGATGTATGAACAGTTTTTGGGGTGTCCAGGGTTTTTAGGACACAAAAGGTTGAAAAAGTGCCTATCCAGATCAAGTAATACGATCAGAGCCTAGTTAGTAGTTATTGTGTTCCCTAACCATGATTTAAAAGAGGTGGGGTAAATTCAATGAAAAAATAAGGAAAGGGGGAGAATAAACCAAGTGTAAATGGATAACCCATTCCTCATGGTTATAGCATGACTTAACAAACCATACAGGCTTTATCGAAGATCATGTGACTAGCCCGCATTTATATCCAACAGTCCAGCATTTCTAAAATATTACTTTTGAATAGCATGAATTGTCTTTAAAGTTTCCACATGATGAACTTTTTCCCAGAAATACTCATACACTGATCCTTTCTTTTCAGCTTCATTCCATCTCTCATAAATCAGATGAAGTGCCAAACAATCACTGTAATCCTTTGCAGAAAATCTAGATTTTACCATTACAGCTAAAGCGCTTTTTATCTTGAGGAAGAACTAAAGTATCCATGACGCTACGTCCGACCACAGTGGTAAGCACAGGATCGTAGCAATGAAAAATGGCACCCATAATTAGTACTTTCCGCAGTTTAGGATCCACCAGAAGGATTGACTGGGCACACCGGCTGGCCGGTGACACCAGGCAATGGGAAGGCCTACTGCCTGGCTCCTCCGGCTGGCCGGTGGGTAGGAACCGGCTGGCCGGTGCCCATACCGGCTGGCCGGTGGAAATCCACCGGTTGTCCGGTAGACTTAGTCAATCCATTTTCAGCTTTCTTGGGCGAGCTCCTAGGAAATCTTTTTGCTAACATAAAAAACACTTGAAAACAAGTTAGAACACAAATAGAGTGATTGTGATCATTAAAATCCAAGAGAGAGGGGTACAACAACTATTGTTTGTTTTATATTCATGGACTAGATTATGCATTAGAAACCATTAGTGGTGGCCTACTTAATTTACCTCACACACCATATCGAAGTTCCACCTGGCCTTCCCTAAGAACCCCCAAACATGTCCCTTATAGGTTTCTATTTGGAACCTTGATTCCTCCACATCCACTCTACAGTTTTCTCCACATTTCCATGACTAACATAATTCTCTCCACCTTAGGAGGGTCATTATCACTAATTTATTCAAGAAATTCAAACACCATGTCTCATGCTTCCATCACAAGATGAACCCCAAAACTTAAATGTGGCCATTTAGATTTCCCTAGAATAATAAAACAAACATTACCCATTGTGAAAATGGTTTCAGTGAATGTAGTTAACTTGATTTAAAATGCATTATGATCAGTTTCGATCACACATCAAAGGGGTGTTGTTTGAGGCAACATAAATGTGTGATCGATGGTGTTATGATAAGTGTGTATCCCGATATTCTTATTGCTCCTCAATGAGGTGTTGACGCTGTCTCCTATGGACCAGACTTGTTCAGTTGGTCTGAAATGGTAAATGTGGTCAATGAATCATCTTTATTATATTATGCATACTTTATGGTCAATGGTTCATCTTTATTATATTATGTTTCTGTAATCTTACACTATCGTATATTTTGTGTAGGCACATTGTGATATACATGGATAAAAGCTGGATCACATTACCGAGGAACACATCTCAATATGTTAAGGGTTTGAATGGGTTTTTAGATTTTGCAATTTCTAATCGATCCGTTGAAGGGAGAATAAGATGTCCATGTCCTAAATGTAAATTTAGAACATGGTTGAAGAGAGATGAAGTTTATGAACATTTAATACTGAAGCAATTCCCTGAGCAATATTTGTGTTGGATTTGGCATGGAGAATCAAACAATACAGAAAGATTGAGGACTGATGTTAATCCACAGAATGAGGTCCCAAGTTCTTCGACAATGGAAAATGAAATGAAAAACCTCATAAATGATGCATTCGGCACTGCAAGACACCACTATGAGCATCAAAACATATCAGAACAACCAGAAGAGGGTGCTACAAATTGCAACGTGACAAGTGATGTTTCTGAGACTGTAACACAAGCAGATCAAGATTGTAACATAACATTGGATCCTCTTGATTCTGTGGAGCCAAATGTAAGGGAAAACTTCAGTGAGGAAAATGCATTTCATGATTTAGTTGACGATGGAAATCAAGAGTTGTATAGTGGGTGTTTGAAATATTCAAAGCTTTCATTTCTACTGAAGTTGTACCATATCAAATGTCTATGTGGAATTACAAATAAGGCAATGTCCATGTTATTGGAATTGATTCGTGATGCATTTCCTGAAGCAAAAATCCCAGAATCGTTTTATGATATGAAAAAGGTTGTTAACAAGCTTGGTCTGAATTATACAAAAATACATGCGTGTCCCAATGATTGTATGCTTTACTGGGGAGAGGATTCAAGTAGACAGAATTGTAAGAAATGTTCTTCTTCTAGATGGCAGTCAAAGGGTGATGTTGGAAGTATGACTGAACATAATTTCACGGAGAAGAAGAAAAGAAACACACCTGCAAAAGTTTTGCGTTACTTTCCTTTGAAGCCTCGATTGCAAAGATTATTCATGTCATCAAAAACCGCCGAACACATGAAGTGGCATGCTGTAGATAATAACAATGATGGGTTAATGAGACATCCACGAGATTCCCAATCGTGGAAGAAATTTGATTCATTACATCCAGATTTCTCAGCTGATCCTAGGAATGTTCGATTGGGATTGGCTGCCGATGGATTCAACCCATTTGGGACTTTGAGTACGAGTTATAGCATTTGGCCAGTTGTTTTGATCCCTTATAATCTGCCTCCGTGGATGTGTATGCAACAAACATCTTTTATCATTTCTATGATTATTCCTGGAAAACAAATGCCTGGAAATGATATTGATGTATACCTGCAGCCTTTGATTGAAGAATTGCAGGAGTTATGGAGCAAAGGTGTTGAGACATTTGATGTTTCTTCTAAAACAATGTTTAAAATGCATGCTGCTTTAATGTGGACCATTAGTGACTTCCCTGGGCTTGGGATTTTATCTGGTTGGAACACTTATACGGGTTTGGCTTGTCCCGTTTGTAACTTTGATTTCGAGCCCAAATGGCTACCTCACAGTAGAAAATGGTGCTTCTTGTGCCATCGAAGATTTCTTGATGCATCTCATAGATTTCAGCTGAACAAATCAAAATTTAATGGTTGCATTGATCGTAGACCACCTCCAAAGTTGTTAACCGGTTCTGAAATATTGACACAGCTTGAAAATGTTAAAACAGAATTTGGGAAGGTTCATCATTTGAATGATAGCGGAAAACGAGTGCGAAGTGCATCGCCAAGTGAAATCAGAATGCAACAATGGAAGAAAAAAAGTATATTCTTCAAACTTCCGTATTGGGAATTTAATTCTTTGCGCCACAATCTTGATGTGATGCATATTGAGAAGAATGTATGTGATAATTTGATTTTCACATTACTTAATGAGCATGGAAAGTCGAAGGATCATCTCAATGCTCGCAAAGACTTACAAGTAATGAACATAAAACGTGATCTCTGGCCAGATGAGAATGAAAAGTATGCTCCGACCATTTTTTCATTGAAAAATAGGGATAAAGATACGTTCCTTCAAATTTTAAAGAATGTGAAGGTATCTGATGGGTATTCGAGTAACATCTCAAGGTGTGTTGACTTGAAGAATCGTAAGTTATATGGATTGAAAAGTCACGATTCACATGTTTTGTTACAACAGTTACTGCCATTGGCATTGCGTACATTATTACCTGAAAAAGTTACTGCTGTTGTACTCCATTTCTGCACATTTTTCAGACAGTTATGTGAGAAAGCTCTACATCCATTTCAGCTTGACAACCTACAGGAGAGGTTTGTAATGACCCTTTGTGCAATGGAGATGATCTTCCCTCCATCGTTTTTTACTGTCATGATGCATTTAACTGTGCATTTGGTTGACGAAGCTAAATTAGGAGGCCCCGTTCATTATCGATGGATGTATCCAATTGAGAGGTATTTTATTTATATGTTTCCAGTTAAGTAAACATTTTTTGGCATTTAAATAATTGCATAATATTATTATTTTTTTTCACAGATATCTTGGGCATTTGAAAGCATACGGGAGAAATAAAGCTCAACCAGAAGGCTCTATTGCTGAAGGCTATTTGGCCGAGGAGTGTCTTACCTTTTGTTCCAGATATTTGGATGATATTGAGACAAGATTTACTCGAGTTGGACGTGTTGACGACACATCAACTCAATCTGAAATGCATCAGAAATCAAAAATATTTCCTGCTATTGGCCGATCAGTTGGGAGGACCTCATACGCGACACTAACAGAATTGGAATTATTACAGGCACATAGATATGTGCTGCTGAATAGTGAAATTGCAGATCCATTTATTGAAGAGTTGAGGATACAAACAAAGAGACGAATGAGAAGCCGAACACGAAATGAAAAAGATATAACGAAAGCTGTGAATAAAGAGCTGGTAGAATGGTTTGCACGACGTGTAAGTTTATAAATATTGCAATAAATACGAATATTACTTTGACACATACAATTTTAAAATCTATTAAATTATATTTTTTTTTTCAGATCATGAATACTGATACTCGAGCTGACTTTTCAGAATATTTGAAGTTTCTTGCTAGAGGTCCTATAAAACAAGTTAGAAAGTTCAACGCTTATAATGTGAATGGTTTTAGATTTTGTACAGTCGATCGAGAAGTGGGTTTGAAAACACAGAATAGTGGTATTTTTACATTTGCTGAAGTGGAATACTATGGAAAGCTGTATGATATTATTTAATTAAACTACCACGGGCATTTTTCTGTTGTTTTATTCAAATGCAAATGGGTCGATTTTATCAGAGGTGTTAAAAGAGATTCCTTGCAATTTACTTCTGTAAACTTCGCTCGCTTGATGGATGTTGGTGATCGTGAACTACATGATCCATATATCTTAGCATCGCAGGCAAAAATGGTATATTATGTGAATGATGTTGTGGATGAAGAGTGGAGTGTAGTTACTCACGTAATACAAAGAGATTTGTATGATATGGGTGATGAAGTGGAAGATTTAACCTCTGCAATTGAATTTCATCAACAACAGGAAGCAGAATTATTTGTCCATCATGATATTGAAAATATTGTTCTAGCAAGGATGAATGAAGTGGATGAAGCAATGGATCAGGAAATCGACATGATTGAAGGGGAAAATGATTGTATGTACAATTATTTATTCATTCAGCAACTACTTGTTTCATTTCTGTAGTCATTCATTATCATTGTTATATATATTTTGTTTGTTAATACTGGGCATCTATTATCATTTTTAATTTTTTTTCTGCATAAATTTTTTGAAATATATATTCTGAACTTAATTTTATTTGATTAAATGACAGGAATGCCAAGGAAGAAGCGGTACACTATTCCTTCTTCTTCTGCGACAGATGACGATCTGTCTGTCCCCACGACATCATCTCCCCCTGCACCATCTCTGACACCATCAGTGGATGCCTCATTAGAGGATGAGTCATCGCCTCCCCCTACAGGAGCTTCAGCAGTGGGGCAGCGACACGCCCCCTCCAGTTCATCACGGACATTCTGGAGGGTCGCAGTCATAAGTACAAATTTTAATTAAATAAATTTATTGCATTTTTTTTATAGTAATTGTTTGCTCATTTCAGATGAAGACAATGAAACCGTGGAAAGAGACATAAAAAGTTCTGATGTTTGGAACATGCATGGCAAGAAGATAGTGGTGCCATTTGATTCTTATGGGGTCCCGACGGATGACGCCGCAGGTTTACTTGGTCAGATTATAGGTCAGCTGGCAGCGGATCCCGTTTCCCTGCCTATTTCGTATGATGATTGGAGGCATATGCCTCCAAACTGGAAAAATGAAGTTTATGATTCTCAGATAAAGGTAATTTTATTACTTTATGGTTTAATTGAATGTCATTTTACTAATATATTCAAAATGAATTTCTGTATACAGATGTTCTTCCACTTTACCGTTGCTGATGTGATAGCACGGAAGTGGACATTGAAAAATCTTGGAAAAAAATGGAAAGATTTCAAATTGAGGTTGTGGTGTGATGTCAACGATTCTTCGTTGACCGTGCAGCAGATGTATGAGAAGATACCCAGTGGGGTACCGAAAGAACAGTGGAAGGTTTTTGTCGATAGACATCGTGATGAGAAGCGGATGGTATTGAAATATATATTATTATATTATCCTCATTTTACATTTATACATGTACATGAAGAGGAGATAGACTTTGAATACAATACTGTTAAATTGAATTTTATTTATTTCAGGATCTCTCAAGAAAGAATGCTTCAAACCGGGCGAAGCAGGTAATCCCGCACACTGCGGGTTCAAAAAGCTTTTCAAGAAGCCGAATGTCATTGGTAATCTTTTAATTAGTTTAAATATTTATAAGATAATATTATCTATTTAACATATTTGATTGATGATTTATCTTTGTTTAATGCAGTCACAGAGTTTAGGGCATGAAGCATCCCGAACAGAACTATGGCTGGATGTTCATAAAAAAACAGATGGAAGTTTTGTTAATGAACCTGCCAGAGAAGTTGGGGTATGAAGTCAATTATTTATTATAATAACTTAATATCAGTTTTTACTGTGTTAATATATATTGATATTTGATTTATAGGTAAAAATTAAAGAAATATGGGATGCCAATCCTGGGCAATCCAACTCAGTCTCCCAGGATGACCCGGTTGGTCAAGTCCTTGGGAAGGAGCATCCTGCTAGAGTGCGCGGGATGGGTTTGGGACCCGTACCATCTGAGGTCTTTCGCATGCCATCAGGGATTTCGACCTCATCTACTCCTGGTTATAGTCATTTCATACCTGAAGATGCTCAGAGGGAGATGTATGCTCTACGAAACACAGTTCAGCAGCAGGGGAATCAGATATCTGATTTGCAGAAAGAGTTGCTTGAAATACGTCAGCATATGAGCAGATATGCCCCCGGTGGTAGTGCATCGGGTAGTGGTGAGCAGGTAAATCACAAAAAAATCAAAATCATTTAGTTTTCAAACTTTTATTAGTTTTAATTTTTATTATAAATATGCAACAATATTTAATTTTCAATATAATGTTCTTACAGGTGGCAGCAGGTGGTGGAGATGAAGGTGGAGAGGGTGACGATGCAGCATCAGATGATGAGTAGTAGTATTGTTGATGTGTTGAACAAGTATGATAACAGTTGGTTTGTATATGTAACATTTATGGCACATAGTTGCCACCAAACATTTCCATGTCCTAACATTTTCTTTATTTCTCATGTTTCCTTCTATGCATTTAATTTATTGTGTTCTGGATTCCTCATGTGTTGAAAAAAAGATTCTTAATGCAATATGCATGTGATGATACCATATCATATTGGGGACTAAAATAATTTTTCATAACGTTTCGTTCTTCCGGTTACAACATTCTATTTTAATAAATGAATATTTATTTAAAAATACCATTTAAAACTAGAGGAGATAAATAGTGAACCCAAATCCCACATCTATGAGCCACTGGGATGGATACTAGTATCAGGGATATAAAAAATAAAATTTTGAATCATTGCCCCATATATTTCAAGAGCACAGAATAAAAACACCATCGAATCAACTACAATATAATATAAATTATCCATTAAACTATACATAAAAAATCCCCCATGGGTTAAAATAAAATGAAATAAATAAATATAAATTTGTTCAAAATGTTAATCATGTGGAGGAAATAAAAATAACCCAATGTTAGAGCTCTTAATTACTAGTTCGCTCAACAAATACTCCCTCAAAGCCTTAAATATAGTATATTTATAAATATTAAATATATCATGTACTATCCATATGATCATCACCAATGTGACTCATAGAAAACTGTAAAGAGTGTATCAATAACCTAGTTAACTTGTATCAGTAATAACAAACCACTATAAATGTAAACTAATCCCCCATCCTCTTCAAAGATCTGTCATGAAATAATCCATTTGTGGGAATTAATTTAATATTATATGAATTTAGTTATTGTTTCACTTTGACCACATGAAACTTAGTTTTCAACTATCTCCCAATAAGAATACAACATCATATCCCATCCCTCCCAAATCCACCAATAAATACACCAACATATTGTCATATATTTTAGAACAAACAAAAAATCTTGTATTAGGGAACTAGGGAAGTATGATATAATTAATTCATAGGATATCCACCTAATAAAACCATCCCTCAATGCGTTATACCAATCCTTATGTAATCATCCTCTACTTGTATCAATAAAAGATACTAATATAGGGGGAGTATAAGAGATGTGGTGGTCTTCAATACATATCCTCCCCATCCTTGATTTTAATGAACACATTCTATGGTTATCTAAGAGTTGGATTTTAATCCAACTCGAGTGGGGTGTGTAGAATATTCTTAATGATTACATGTATATATTAGTCTCTAAATAACCCAAGATTTATGTTATCATGTTGGGATATTTTCTATAGGACTATGATGGAAATTCATGTGCCATTCATAAGAAACATAGTAGGACCCATTCATATATTATTTTTTTATGATTTCATGTTAATGGGGGGGGGGGGGGGGTGGATGATTTTCTTCCATTCAAGAGAGACGAGAGGGATTCCTCATTCATATCAGGTGCATGCATAGAGGAGTTTATTTTCAAAGAGATAAAAAGCAAGGTTATCTCCTGGGTAAGATCAGTTGTGATTGTATCATCCACACATATTGGATTATGACTTGTTCCATCTATAGTGGGGATATAAAAATTTTTTTATCTTGAAGATTGGATTTCCATTTCACATTCCCTTTCTTATTCATCAACAAGGGAAACCCATGTTTTACCCTTCATTGTTTTGAAGTTAAGGGAATTAGAATGCTTCCTAACCAATTTGGTTGAATCATTATTCTTTGAGGGCTCACCTATATCAATGGAAGTGATTTTCTTTTATTTTATGTTTTAACCTCTTTCAAAGAGTTATAATCAATGGGTGTATTTTTGCACTTGTGAATTACTCTTCAGTTTGAAACAGAGTGTCCCAAAATCCTGTATAACTCCCAAAAAGGTGGAGTATATTCATAATTAATTTTAACTTAAATGTTATGATAATTGACATTAAAATTAATCATTTATAGGAACATATATTCAGTGATAGAATCAACTATAATTATAGAATATATACCACACTCCCTAGATATATTCATATAATCTAACTTCATCAGTATACCGATACAGGATGACATATCACAAAGATTTTTTAGTTTCTAGTATACCCAGTTTAAACCATGTAGTATTACCTAGACATGAGTGGTGGAGTTGCATTGGTTTACGGGATTTAAATTTATATCCCATTCATAAATTTTAAGAGTGACTAGTTTCAAGTTAATGATTCTAATTCTTCATACCAAATACTGGTCCTCGTTCCATCTCACAAGAAGATGAAAAGACATATTCCTCTTAGAATCATTCTCCATCCTTGAATACCCCATCGATGATCAATTCTATTATTTAGATCTGGAATGGGCCAAGGTTTATCTCTCCTAGAGTATGAAATCCTTAAAAAATGGATAATTTATAAAATTCCAATCATTAGTGAAGGGCATATGGGTCTGTGAAAACTAAGAAACTATAAGAACATGATTCCTCATTTGAGGTATGAATATGTCCTTTTTAAGGTTATTCTTAATTAAGTGGAGGAAAAAGAGGTCTAAATGCCGTGTAACCTAGTTGCATGTTGTGTAATTGGGTTTACATGACTATAATCTTAATACACACCATATAGTGTTCTGGATAGGAACTGTATAGAAACATACACTACACGACAAGTAGTTTCAAGTACACACCATGTACTTTTTTTAAAATTAGGCATTAGCTTCGTTTTTCTTAGATGGACAGAAACTCACCCCTTAATTCGACGAATAACATGCCCAAGAAATATGAGGACAGGGTGGTTGGGATCATGAAGACTATTAAATTCCGAGAGAATCTTGATTCCAATGAGGGACACCAAAGATGGTCTCTATTGGAAACTGTTTATATGTCATGATTTTACATTTAATTATAATTAAATATTGAAATTTAATGAATTATGATGCGTCTACCAAGCCATAGCTCAATCTTGGATTCAGTCTTCACTTACACTTGTTTAGATAGTCTTTTGAGGCATCGACTGTGCTTAATTTGTTTGCAGGGATTTGGAAAATTTAGCGCAGTGGTGGAGCAGATCCAACATATTTTTTTTTCCAGTTCAACATTTAGCGGTGGTTTTAACCGCCGCTAATTCCATACCTGTGAGCATTTAGCGGTGGTTAAAACCGCCGCTAAATGATGAACTGGGCAGTATTTAGCGGCTGTTTTAACCGCCGCTAAATATATTATGTTGATATGTAGCGGAGGTTTTCACCGCCGCAGAATAGGCGCATCAAACGCCTGAATTTAGCGGCGGTTAAAACCGCCGCGAATAAAAAATATCAGATACCCATATAACCGCCGCTAAATGAAGAGAAACCGCCGCTAAATGACGGATCTACGACACATTTCTAAAACCGCCGCAGAATCGAAAAAACTGCCGCTAATAGATTGTCGACGCCAAACTTAGCGGCGGTTTTTGTAAACCGCCGCCACACTATATAGCGGCGGTTTAAACCGCCGCTAAACAGGAAAAAAAACCGCCGCTAGGACCGGCTTTTGTTGTAGTGGCTACAATGCTCTACATCCCGCCTTTTCACTTTCTAAAAGATCCTCCTTCTGAATGTCTCACCAGGAGTCAATATTTTTTCATGATCCATAAAATTTTGTCATAGTCTAATAACTTCTTCTTCAGGTTATTCAATGTGTTTGATTTATTCTTTTACTTTTATAATCAAGCCATCAATCTCCCTTATATGTTCTCCAACCTTGAGTTTATGCTCACTCAGTGTTCCTAATTCCTTTAGCGGTGAAGACTTGAGATTCTCAATCTCATTCATCAAATCATCCTTCTATTTATCCTGTTGTTTCATGAAGAGTTTGGCATCATGAACCACTTTGTTGGATTTATTTGTTTTTTCTATCCAAACATATATCTCTTCAAGAGATGATTATAATTAAGCCTCTATATTGACTCTTCCTTCAATAACTTTTTCTTCTTCATCAGCACCAGTTTCCTCCTTTTTCTAAAAACTACCAAAAACTACCACCATAGAAATCTCTACATGACCTTTGCAATTATCTATCTCTTCAACCTCTTCAACTTTAGACTCATTTGGACTATCAAATTCTTGTTAAAGAAGATTCTTTTTCTTAATAAAAATTTTCTTGAACTATTTCTTTCCTTTCACACAAGCTGAAGAATTTTCTTCTTGAGAATTTCATCTTCATCCTCATCATCTTCTTAGAACTTTTTAGGTCACCTTGCCACAAGATGTCCAACCTTTCCACAACAGAAACAAGCCAGTGAAAGTTTCCTCTTGAACTTTCCTTTTCCCCTTTGAAGATTTGAATAAATAAATGACATCACCTCATCTATCTCTTCATCTTTATGAGAATCTTCAATGGTGAGCTTCTTAACGGCTTTGAATTCCACCTCTTTGGATTTCCCCTTTTCCACAACATAATTATCATACTTTCATATTTCATATTCTACAAGGTTACTATGCAAGTTGTCCTATTAGGTCCACTAGGCTATATACCCTAAGAGGGGGGGGGGGGGGGGGTGAATCAGGGTATGAAAAATTAAAACAACTTCCCCTTTTGATCTTGTTTTATTGTTAGACAAAACTCTATTCTCTCTCCCCATCCTATTGCAAAGTATGACTGAATATAAAAGCATGTACATGAAAAAAAAATTTACTTGGTTCACCTGAACTAGGATATATCCAAGGAGCATACACCGACGATGTGATGATGTACCAAATCCACTATAAGTGCACTGCTGTTTACATGTTCAAAGTGGACTCACTCTCCCTCCTAGTTTACAACCAATCACAATTTGATAACTCACTGCTCTCTCAACTGAAGTGAGCTCACTTCTTCTTCATAAGATCCACTCACAGTTTAAAGACTTGTAGTTCCTTTCATTATCTCTATTGAGTGCATTCTTCACTATATGTAGATGCTATGTTGAAGTCCAAATTTCATTCACTAATGAATACCCCTTTACCACTAATCACTAGGCAAAAACCTTTGGAAATACCTTCACAAATCACCATACTTCGTGAATCTCCCAATTTCAAAAAGCTAAAACAAGAATTAGTGAATTTTCTACCTCTTCTCAAAGAACACACCTTCATATATCTTACTATTTCCAAAAGCACAATACTTTGTAGAGATCAAGCATTCACAAAGCTCAAGCCTTCACAGATCTTAGGCCATCGCAGGGATAAAGCCATTTAATAGCAACTTCCTTTGTGAATATCACCGAGACAACATGGAACACACCTTTTTCTCGGAGCTAGATTGGCCACCGTGAAGCTCCTATCTTTCATAAAGCACACTGCCTCCTTGATCCTCCTCTGCGATTTGAGAGAAAAAAATTTTTCTTTGGAAAACTCTCTACTTATCTTGAGGGGGTAGAGGCCTATTTATAGGCGATTCCATCGAATCGATAACCTTCAATGTGAAGTCCGCACCACGTCAGCTCAAATTGTGGAACTCGAAAATTTCTAATGAAATTCTCTCTATATCGCTAATCACCATGATTTTTTTTGGACTACAGAGCTCATCATAATCATGGAGCATTCAGTTAATTCCTTTGCACTACCACCATAGATCTTCGCCACAATTCTCTTCACCTCTGCTATTCACGATGATCATCATAATCGCGAAGAACACCATCAACTTTCTTCATGTATTCACAAAATCCAATTCATGAAGCCTATATTTTTGAAACTCATATCTTTTCCATATTTTGATGAGATGTTCAAGGAAGTCAACATTTTGTGATGCTCACCAAACTCCAAATTCTGGGCCCTAAAAAGTTGGAAAACACTGGAAAATGGCTCCACCATATTTATGTTCTTTTTGTACTACCTTCAAATCATCCATTCCCTTGTCATGGTTCTTTGTCAACATTAAATGTCAACAAAATCTCTAGATATTGAAAATTCAACCTAGAAACTTTCATTTTCAACAAACACAACCAACCCAAAAATGTTGCAATGTTACCTTGATGGATTTTTCCCAAAAATACATCCCTTTGGGTTTGTTCACAAATCTTCTCAAAACGATTATCTGCACTTTGATACCACATTGAAGCTCCTTCCATCATCTACCACCGTTCACCTCTTTTGATTAAGATAGTGACCAAAGATTCACTCACCACATACTCTAAGCCCACATGAGCAATGCTCGAAGTGAGAGACAAGAGTAGTATGAAAAGTTCATCAATGAATCACTTCATTTCTAACACCAACCATTGATACCATATTGATAATAATAAACTTATTTCATCATGAACCTTATTGTTGTGATATCTAATCTTTGATCGATCACTTTAAGCATCGTCAGATTTAGAACACATGCTACCCTTATCTTGTTTCTCTCCCCCTATCTCGCTGCTCCACCTTTTAGTTCTCCCCATGTCTTTGACTGAGACATTTTATCCCTTCTTTAACAACATTTTCTCCCCCTCAAGGAACTATTTCTCCCCATTTGTAATTGAACCCAACAATCACTCCTTTGTTGTATGCAACAAAGTAGAGAACATATATCAGCACATTAAGGAAAAACACACCATACCTCGGGGAGGGGGAGGGGGGTCCCACATCCACACTATTTCAAGTGTGGGGAGTTTAATGAACTCCCAAAGATAGTTGATGGCTCTCAAAATCTTCCTTGATTATGAACTTTGTTAGAATGTTTGCAACCTGTAGTTTTTTAGGCACATACTCTAACTTCAAAATTCCCTGCTCAACCTTTTACTTGATGAAATGACACTTTATCTCAATGTGATTTGTCCTTGAGTGATGGACGAGATTTTTGATGAGATTTATAGCACTTGAGTTATCACACTAAATTCTGATTGGAGACGTCCCTTCAACTCCCATATCATCAAGCTGTTGCTCCATCCACAATAACTGTGTGCGTGGTTGAGTGGCCTCAATATACTCAGCCTCCACGGTGTTCAATAAAATGAAATATTTATTATTTATTATCCAATAAATACAAAATCCACCAAGATAGAAAGCACCTCCTGATGCTAATTTCCTATCATCCACTGAACTGGCCCAATCTGCATCTGTATATCCCAATAAATCTGTCTAAGATTTGTCATTATATATCAAGCTGAAATCCACCATGCCCTTGATATACAAAAGTATTATTTTCACTGAAATCGTGTATATTTCCTTGTGATTACTCTGATATCTCACTTCTTTGCATGTTTAGAATACAATGTCAGGTCTTGTCTCGGTCAAGTACAATAAACTTCCAATGATTTTCCTATATTCTATGATGTTAAATGCCTTTCCATCCTCATATTTGGAAAGTTTCATCTGGGTAGCAACCATAGTCTTCATCTCCTTGGAATTTTCCATTCCAAATATCCTTAGAAGTTCCTTAGAATATTTGTATTGAGAAATTGAAGTACCATTCTTTCCTTATGACACCTGTAAACCAAGGAAAAATGTCAACTGTCCAATCATTGACATTTCAAACTCACTTTTCATGAATTCAGAAAACTGTCTGCACTGAGATTTATCTAATATTACAAATATTATTTCATCGACATAAACCAACACCATCATCCTTTGATTACTCTCTTTG
This sequence comes from Viscum album, assembly GCA_963277665.1. Taxonomy (NCBI): domain Eukaryota; kingdom Viridiplantae; phylum Streptophyta; class Magnoliopsida; order Santalales; family Viscaceae; genus Viscum; species Viscum album. The sequence goes on along the minus strand of OY728157.1, from coordinate 348,772,280 downwards.
TTGAAATAGAGATTGTAATCAACTCCACCATGTTGGAAACCAAGCTTCTTCAAATACTGACCAGACCTCGAGTACCATGCTCTTGGTGCTTGTTTCAGCCCATATAATGTCTTCTCAGTTGAAAATCCTTATTATCATACTAATGAAGGAGAAAACCATCTGTATTATCGATATACACTTCTTCCTCCAAAAACCCATTCAATAATGCATATTTTACATCCATCTGGAACACTTTGAACTTCATTTGTACTGCAATGGATAGAAATAATCTTATTGTCTCTAGATTTACAACCAGTGAAAATGTCTCATAAACATCCATTCCCTCTATCTGGGAGTATCCTTTGCACGTAAGTCGTGCTTTGTTTCAAATCATTGTACCATATTTATTCATCTTATTGCAATAAACCCATTTAGTCCCAACGACATTCTTACCTACTTGCCTCAAAACAATCTCCCACATCTGTTTCTTCTCAATCTGATCTAGCTCTTCATTCATATCCTGAAGCCAATTTTCATTTTCAAATGCATCAGCAAAGAATTTGGAATCTACCTAAGATATAAAAGATGTATTCTGTAGTGATTTCATTCTTCTTGTCTAAATTGGAGCTGAATGATCACCAATGATATTCTGGCTATCAATTTTAGCTCGACTCCTGAACTTCTATGTAGATATAGATATTACTTTATTATGCCTATCATCAGTATCTTCTTCTGAATCATCATCAACCACTTCTTCTCCTCCTATGTTACTTTCCTCTTTATCACTTTCATCAAGAAATTATTCACTATGATTCTGGGTATTCTCTTCATTTTCCATAATAGTGGCATCATTTCTCTTAATTACTTTTCCCAACCTCTTGTTAAAGCAGTTGTATGCTTTGATTTTTTCAAAGTATCCAATGAATATCTTCTCATCTCCACGTGAATCAAATTTCCTATGTTTCTCCTTGTTGAGGATAAAGCACTTACTTCAAAATATTCAAAGTTATTTCACTGTTGGTTTCTTTCCATACCACATCTCATATAGAGTCTTTCCTTCCTTCAGACACAACAGAGCTCTATTAGAAATTTATACCGATGTCAACACTACTTCCTTCTAGAACTTCTCTGGTAGGTCTTTTTCTATAAGCATCATTCTGGCTATGATGTTGATGATACGATTTCCCCTTTCAGCCACTCCATTCTATTGGGGAGTTATCACTGAGTAAACTTTATGCCTTATCCAATGTTTCCTAAGATAGTCTTCCACCTGACTTTTTTTTGTGAATTCCATACCATTATCAGTACGAAACTTCAGAATTTTTTGTCCAAGCATCCTTTTGCACTCCCTTTGGTACTGCTTTATGGAACTAAACACATCATACTTATGGGAAATAACAAATACCCATGACATTTTGTTATAGTCATCAATGAAAAGAACATAATACCTCTTGCTGTCAATTGATCTTGTTGTGATAGGGCCACAAACATCAGCATGAACCAATTCTAGCACTCTTGTTGATTTATTTTCCTTTGTCTTATATGAATTTATGATGAGATTCTCTTGTTGGAATGAATCATACATATGAGTATGATCAAGTGATAGATTAGGGAGGTATCTAGCTACGTCACACTTCACCAAATCTTCTAGGGATGGTTGGCATAGATGACTAAGTCGTTTATTCCATAGCTTGTTATCTTCCTCTCTAGACAAAAAGCACATATATTATTCTCCACTTACTAGGCAGAGATTTCCATTTGCTATTTTCCCTATAGAACCACTCCACCATCTCTTCCTTTGAAAATACTTGTATTTTTAGTAAACCTTATATAATTCCCTGAGTCACATAGTTGGCTGATGCTAAGAAAATTGTGACTGAGACTTTCTACTACTAAGACATCAGCATGTTTCATCTCTTTTTCCCCCAAACCCAGACTTTCCTAAGCTAATAATCTTTAGGATTTCATAATTTACAAACTTGAAAAATTCTTATTTGTCATATTTTATGCATGTCACAAGATCCTTATTACCTGTCATGTGAGATGTGCAACTGATATCAAGGATCCATAAACTAGAATGATCTGATTATTTAAGGGAAATTTTTTCCACCACTCCCTTCTCATCATTTTTATTTTTGATCCATGTATTTTTCTTCACCCTCAACATAGATTGAGTCTCCTAATATTTCTTAGAGTATGATGTACAGACTTGATCTTTTAAATTTGAAAATCTATTTTTCATTTTTAACTCACCTGTTGGTTCATTGATCTGCTACTTGCAAAATTTTTGATTATTCTTTGGAAAATTCCTCTATATGGTCGATTTGAAGTATCTTTCCATGTTCCAAAATCCTTTGCACCAAAAGCAGTGTCCTATAAAATATGTTCTAGAGAACCATTCTCAGTTTGGATGCCAACTTTGTTCTTATGTCCTTTGGTATCTTCTGGATATAAAACACACATTTTGTGAGTGTCCCATCTTTCCACAACAATAACACCTGATAAAAGGTGCATTCCTATGTGTCACTTATGTACTGCCCTTTTTTCCTTGGGTTCTTTGAATTTTATGATTCCGGTTTGTACCCACATCAATTTTCAGTTTTGGAACAGGCGCTTGGGGTCTAACTTCAACCATAACTTCTTTATATTTCTAATCAAGCCCTAAATCAGCCTTAACATCTGAACTCAATTGTTTCTTATTTCTTACTAAACTTCTAGTCTTCTCTTTCATATTTTTAGTCTTTTGAATGATCTACTTTCCTGATGTCACATTGGTGGTCAAGTGTTTTTCTTGATCCCTCAATTTTCTTCACTGACTGATGAATTCTTCTTCAAGTTATTTAACATGCTTGACTTGATATTTCAACTTACTATTCAAGACATCGATCTCACTTTTCTATTCTTCAGTCTTGAGCTTATGTCCATCAACATATTCTAAGCTATCTGGATTGGAATACTTACGGTTTTTTATTTCTTTTACCAGCTCAGACTTCTCTTATTCCTATTGTTCCATGTAGAGTTTGGTATCATGTACAACCTTGTTGGATTTCTTTGTTTTTGCTCTCCAAACATCCATATCTTAAAGAGATGCTTCTAATTCAATTTTCATGTTGACTCTTCCTTTATCTTATTCTTTTTCTTCATTATATTTGGTTTCATCCTGTTTCTGAGAACTACTAACAACTTCCACCATAGCATTCTCTCCATGATCTCTGCAGTTTTCTAACTCTTCATCCTCCTCAACCTCAAACTCATTTGAACTGTCACATTATTTTGAAAGAAGGTTCATTTTCTTAAAAAAAATTTCTTGAAGTATTTCTTTAGTTTCACATAGGTCGAATAATTCTTATTGGTAATTTTGGATTCATTGGCATTATCATCTTCTTGGAACTTTTTAGGGAACCTTTTCGCAAGATGTCCGACCTTTCCACATCAAAAAACAAGAAAGTGTAAGTTTCCCTTTAAACATTCCTTTTCCTCTTAAAAGGTTTGAGGAGATGAATGAAATCACCTCATCTATCACTTCTTCTTTCTAAGATTTTTCAATAGTGAGATTATTTATGGCTTTAAATTAAAGCTCTTTGGATTTCATCTTTTCCATAGCATCATTACCATCATTTCTCATTTCATATACTACAAGGGTACTATTCAAGTTATATAGTGTCAGCACTTTTGGATCATTGTCTTCTAATACTGAAACCTTTGGATTGAAGTGAGGTGGAAGTTTCCTCAATATGCACTTCACAATATTTATGTATTTAATGACTTCACCAAGACCTCACATGTCTTCAAGTACCACATTTACCCTATCAAAGAATGAATCAATGGACTCATTCAGGCTCATTATATGATCTTCATACTTGTTCTATAACACTTACATATTTTCTTCTCTTACCATTGTATATTCTTCATATATGTTCGATAAATTTTCCCACATGTCATGTGAGGTATTTCATGACATCACCTTCATATAGATAATATTGGATAGGGCTCCCCCTAAAGCATTGATTCCATTGGCATCAACATCCAATTATCTTCACTCAGCTTCTGATAAAGCACCACTATTAATATTGTCTGTTGTACCATGCATTGCTACTATGAACACATCCATTCCCAAAAATTAGAAGTAGTGTTGTATCAGATTATTCCATAGATGAAAAATGTTCCCGTTGAAGATCAGAATACATTTATGATTGGTGACCTCCATTTGAGAGAGAACCACTGATATTAACTTTTTACTATGATAGTAGTTATTAGGTCCACTAGGCTAGATAATCTGGGGGGGGGGGGGTGAATCGGGGTATGGAAAATTAAAACAACTACCACTTTTGATCTTTTTTTGTTAGAAAAAACTCTCTACTCTCTTTCCTTCCCATGTCAAAGTATGAATGAATCTCAAAGCATGCACATTACACAAAAATTTTACTTGGTTCACCCAAACTGGGATACATCCAAAGAGCATACACCAGCGATGTGCCGATGTACCAAATCTACTATAAGTGCACTTCTATTTACAAGTTTGAAATGGAATCACTAACCCTCATGGTTTACAACCAATAACATTTTGAGAAATCACTACTCTCTCAATTGAAGTGATCTCACTACTTCTTTAGAAGATTCACTCACAGTTTAAAGAGTTATAGGTCATTTCATTATCTTTATTGTGTGCATCCTTTACTATATATAGATGCCATGATGAAGTCCAAATTTCAACCACTGATGAATACCCCTTTGCCACTGATCAATGAGAAACAAAATTTTAAAATACCTTCGCAAAACACCCTACTTCATGAAGCTCCTTATTTTTCAAAGCTCAAACAAGCCTTCGCGAAGTCCCAAACTTTTCACAAGGCACACACCTTCACAGAGCTTACTGCTTCGCAGAGCACACTGCTTCACAGATATCAAGCTTTCCCAAAGCTCAATACATCACAAAACTTAGGTCACTGTAGAGTTCAAGCCTTCACAGAGTGACTTCCTTCACAAAGCTCACTGAGCCAATGCGGAACACACCTCTTTAACGGAGCTAAATTAGCCGCCGCGGAGCTCCTATCTTTCATGAAGCACACTGCCTATGTGAACCTACTCTATGATTTGAGAGCTATGAATTTTTGTTTGGAAAACTCTCTACTTCTCTCGAGGGGGTCGAGGCCTATTTATAGGTGATTCCACCGACTCAAGAACCTTCCATGTGAATTCAACACCATGTCAGCTCAAATCGTGAAGCTATGAAATTTCTGCAATAATTATATCTATATCACGAAGCACTATAGAAATTTTCAGATCTCAGAGATTTTTGTAATGATGGAGCATTACTTCAATTCCTTTGTGCTGCCACCATAAATGTTTGCCTCAATGGTCTTCACCTCTACTGTTTGAAAAGCTCGTCATAATCATGAAGAACACCATAAACTTTCTTCATGTTTTCATGAAATCCACTTCATCAAGCCTATATTCACCAGACTCATGTATTTTACTTATTTTGATGAGATATTCAAAGAAATCCAAATTTCTATATGCTCACCAAAATCCAAATTTTGGACCCCAAAAATTTGGAAAACACTGGAAAATAGTGACACCTTTTATATATTATTTTTGTACCGCCTCCAAATCATCCATTCTTTTTTCATGGTTCTTTTTCAACATTAAATGTTAATAACTTCTCTGGAGGTTGAAAATTCACTATGGAAACCTGCATTGTCAACAAAAACAACCAACTCAAAAATGATGCAATGTTACCTTGAATGTTTTTTTCCCAACATATCAACACTAGTACAAAAACCTTTTTTTACGTCGTTTTTTTTTTGCCTTTTAACGTCGGTTTTTAGGCGACGTTATTGTGAGCGACGTTAAAAATATATTTTTTTAAGTCAGTTATTAAATAAATGACGTAAAAAATGGGTTTGTATTGTTTTTAACATCGGTTTTTGAAAAACCGACATGAAATACATTTTGGAAATGGCCTTAAGAAGCCATTTTTTACGTCGGTTTATAAAAAAACCAACGTTAAAACCACATTTTTTACGTTGGTTTTTTAATAACTGACGTTAAAAGGTATTTTTAACGTCGGTTATTAAAAAACCGACGTATAAAATGTTTACTATCCTGTAGAAAATTTCCTAATCTTTCATTTGACAGGTCATAGAGCTTAAATAGAGTTACAGATCCAAAGTTATGACCATCAGAAGTTTGATATTTTTCAAGGATAGATTGAATGAGGCAACCGTAGCTTCATCTTAGAAAGAATTTTTGAATCCGTAGGGGGATTAGTAGTTTTACCATGATATAAAGAATCATCCATAATTATAATAAATTAATAATCGTTAAATGGTATATCAATCAAGAAAATTACTCATAGAAAATATAAATCATGGGAAAATAATTACAAATACCATGATGAGGTCGCAGAAATAAGAAATCGTTGATTTAAGTGGAAGATCAAAGAATTTGATTCAGTGAAATGATGTTGGTTTAATGAAATGATCGTAAAATGGTATATTAATTAAGAAAAAAAATCATAAAAGCCCTAAATCATCGATATATGATTAAACATACCTTGACGAGATCGCGGAAAGAAGAAATAATTGATTCACGTTGAAGATCAAACAAGTCGATTTGGGGGAATGATAATGGTTGAAATAAAGGATCGTTAAATTATGATATGTGTATAATGGAAACATATAATTGCGATGCTAAGAGAAAACGCGGTATTAAAAATTTTAGGCGGCAATTCAAAATTTCAATCCCACGATGTAAAAAAATTGAAATTTCGCGTACGTGGGATACTAAAATTATATTTCACGTCGGTTTTATGATACCTGACGTGAAAAGATATTAAAATTTTCTATTATTTTTCACGTCGGTTATTTATTAACCGACGTTAAAAATCAATATTCATCAATTTTTCACATCGGTTATTAAATAACCGACTTGAAAAATCGATTTTTATGGATTTTTCACATCGATTATTTAATAACCGATGTTAAAATCAATTTTTCACATAGGTTATTTATTAACCAACGTGAAAAATATTTAAAAATATGTAGTTCATTTCCAGAGATTTAATTTGACATCTCATGGAGCTCAAACGGAGTTACGGATTAAAAGTTATGGCCTTCAGAAATTGATCATCTCTAAACGATGTCTTAAGGAAGACCAACTTATGAAGGTCATAACTTTTAATCCATAACTCTGTTTGAGCTCTGTGACCTATCAAATTAAATCTTGGGAAATTAACTACATATTTGTAAAGTTTTTCACGTCGGTTATTTAATAACCAACATGAAATATCGATTTTAATGTCGGTTAATAAATAACCGACGTGAAAAAGTCATAAAATTTTTAATATATTTTCATGGAAATGGATTTTTCACGTCAGTTATTAAAAAACCAATGTGGAAAACTGATGTACATTGATTTTACAGGTCAGTTATATAATAACCGATGTGAAAAATCAGATAAAATGGATTTTTCATGTCGGTTCTTATATAACCGACGTGAAAAAACAACAAAAATGTATTTTTACGTCGGTTATATAATAACCGATGTGAAAAATAAATTTTTAGATATTTTCACGTCGGTTCTAAAAAACCGAAATGAAAAAGGGCGACGTAAAAAAGGTTTTTGTACTAGTTCCAATGTCATCTCTTTTGTATCCTTGTCCTACAATACTGAAACCTTTAGATTGAACCGAAGTGGAAGTTTCCTCGAGATGCACTTCACAATATTTATGTCCTCAATGACTTCAATAATACCATAAATGTCTTCCACTATAACATTTACCCCATCAAATAATGAATCAAGAGACTCATTTGGGTTCATTCTCATATCTTTATACTTATTCCACAACGCTTGTAGATTTTCCTCTCTAACCTCTGAATCTCCTTCATATATGTTCAATAGCTTTTCCCACATAACATGTGATGTTTTTCATGACATCACCTTCATATATATCGTTGGATAGGGCTCCCCCTAAAGAATTGATTCTCTTGCTGTCAGCATCTAATTATATTCCTTCAGCTTTCGATAATGCACCACTATTAATATTGGTAGTTATACCATGCATTGCTGCTGTAAACACATCCATTCCTAATTATTGGAAGTAGTGTTGGATCTGATTCTTCCATAGATGAAAATTGTTCCCATCGAAGATGATAATCCCTTTATGATTAGTGAATTACATTGAGAAATAAATGATGATATCAACCTCCCTTTGATTCCAATTGTTAGGTCTACTAGGCTAGATTTCCTGAGAGGGGTGGTGGTGGTGAATCGGGGTATGACATATTAAAACAACTACCTCTTTGATCTTGTTTTGTTGTTAGAAAAAACTCTCATCTCTCTCATTACCTTTGCAGAGTATAAGAAAATATTGAAGAATGCACATGACATAACAATTTTACTTGGTTCACCCTCACTAGGATATGTCCAAGGAGCATACAATGACAATGTGTCGATGTACCAAATCCACTAAAAAACACACTATTGTTTACAAATTTTAGAGAAGACTCACTGTCCCTCTTGGTTTATAACTACCCATAATTTTAAAGCTCACTGCTCTCTCAATAGAAGTTTTATCACTACTTCTTCAGAAGATCCACTCACAGTTTAAAGACTTACAGGTCCCTTCATTATAACAAATGAATGTATCTTCCTCTGTATGTAGATGCTCTGTTGAAGTTCCACTTTCATCCATTGATGAATAAAAATTTACCATAAGTGTGCTGGGTGACCTTCCAACTTTCACGCAAACCTATAATGACCAAAACACTTATCCAAGCCAAGCACACATGTCTCACTAAACCACTTGTGCGACACTCTCTTCTTCAACAAAAACTTGGGAGACTAACACCCTTTTACACCCAAACCAATATTGGTGCGCAACTATCAACTGGCGTGCTTATCCAAGCCTGGAGCACAAGTGTCCTTAAACCACTTGTGTGACACTCCCTTATTCAACTCATAAATTGGCTGAATCACACCTTTTTACACCCAAATAAATATTGGCCCGAAACTATCAACTACCATACAACTTCTGAATATCTTTATACTTACGCGATCGAACCCCCACTTACACGCCCAAACCTACTTGAACGACATGAGCTCGAATTTTCTCTAAGTGTTTAGATTTATTGAAAATAAGGTGGGATGGAGCTCTATTTATAGGAATTTTGGGCACCCTGAGCACCGCACACAAGTCTCCTCCCAGCGTACAAGTCCAGTCACCTTAGCATCTATCACCCAAGTCACCTTGAATTCCCAAACCAAAACTTGGGAGCCCTTATTTCCTTATTCATATTTTGATGTTATGATATTGAAAAACATATGGCGCATAAATTTCCAAGCGTTCAAGACACCGGAGCACAATTCCCTTTTCCAATAACACTTTTCTCCATTTTTCGATATTGAGGCCCAAAAATTTGGAAAACACTGGAAAACGACACCACCTTGAATCTACACTTTTTGTACCACCTACAGATCATACATTCTATTTTCAAGGTTCTTTTTTCAATCGGGAATTGTTGAAAAAATCTCTTAAACTTTACAACTCAACATGCAAACCCCCCTTTGTCAACAAATTGAACATCATGGTTTGCTTTGTCAACAAACACAACATGGGGGCCCAATTTCACAACAAACACAACCACCTCAAAAATGGTTCAATGATATCATGAGGGATTTTTGTCCAAAAAAGAGAAGAATCTCTAGGAGGAAATGAATCTAAAAAATCACCCAATGAAACCCTATGGTTTGAGATCACTAGATATAGGAGGAGGAATGAGTGTCTTAGGGGAAAAAATGGGTTAAAGACCTAATTTTTAGAACACTTTAATAATGTGCATAGTTTGGTCAAAAAATTTGGAAAACCATGTGACAACTATGTGAATTGGAACTATTTGAAAATTTTCAAAGTCATATGGTTACCACATGGTTTACTAAAACTCTACACCAACTATGTGACTTTTCCTTTGTCACTTTTCCACCTCACATGATTATCTATGGAAGTTTCATGGTTTCCCCTAACCATGGACCAACCATTAACCATAAAAAACACATAAAAAATATCATAAAAACCTTAATAAACTTATTGAAACTAAATCCCAACCTTAAATAAATTAATAGTACAAAAAAATCCTATTACCTAAAACTATGGGTGTTATATGCAATAATTTTTTTTCAATGTTTTATTTTTAAAATGAATGGATACTAATTTAGAATGATCTGGTAAAACCCATTATCACACAATCCACTAATCATCACAAATTACAAATGAGAAGGGATTATCCATGAAATCATGATAAAAAATGTGTCTCCTAACTTGGGTAATTAGTTCCTTCACAAACAAAGATAGAATATTTTAGTTTAAGAAAAAAAATAGTCTTCACCAAAATTATAATTCCATAATGTTTTTTCTGTGTTTATTCTTACTTATTTTCTTATTTTGTACCTCTTACTCTTTCTCTTATTCTAAATTTTCTATAAAACACAATTTTACATACTCTAAATACCATCTTCCTATTTATATCTCTTATCACCATCGTAATATAAGTCTCTCTTTCACTTCATTCAAATATGAACTGCTATATTAAATTTTAGTGATTAACACCAAATTTAACCATTAAAAATTAATTTTTAATCATTAGATCAATCCAATACCTATATCCACCCTTGGATATTAATTTGGGGCTTAAAATATCAAGTTATAGAATCCCATGAATCTCTAAGTGGTCCACATCAACAAAAAAAATCAAATTATGGACTCTTATAAGAACTATGTCATGACAATGATACTTGTGGAATGATCATCCCAAACATGGTACAACCCAATGTATCATGATATAACCAAAACATTATCCTTCAAATTATTGAAAAACAACCTCTTCAATTTTAATGTGATTAAATTTGTTATGGCATGGACTATGGAACAAAAAAATATAGAGAAGGATAAAAAATATACTTCTTGAACACTATGGTTTGATTCAATGCTCTATGAAACAATCCTCTTCTTTATAGTGCAATACCTCTTTCCAGATCCACCATATTTTCTCATTTAGGTTCCTTATAAAATAATTTATATCATCTCAACATGAATTCCTAGAGCTTATAATTCATAGTAGAATTATTTTTGATGCCCTCCTCATTGTGGTATGAATTTGTAATTCATAGTGAAATTGGTACCCATTGTTTTGTGATATCCATGTCATTTAATAACAATTAAAACATTGTTATATTCTAGAATTAAATCAAGATATTAACCATACGGTTGTGACCTAATCCTATTAGACTCATTTTTAATTCATGTGTGACCTAATGACCCTAGGAATGCACTTCCAAGTGTTAGGAAAAGTTTAATTGGGGGAACAACCCATTGTACCTGAAGTGCAATACAATTCCTATATGGTTGGTTAGTGGCACATCTCAACGACTATGTCCCAAGGAACATACTGTTGGATTATTAATCAGCCTTTAAGCTATTTATTCAAGATATTTGAGGCATACAACAAATACATTTGGATTCCAAAATCCTATAAAATGTCATAAGGAGTTATTTTCAATTCACGATCACTCCTTATGCAGTTCCTATAGAAACATTGATATATGATATTACTATAATAGTGGATAAAAATTCATATAGAATATTGATTCATGACAGATTTCTCATGGAAAGAGTTTATGGGGTATCCATCTATGAGAATTATAAACCATATATAATTGGATTCCAATTTTGGTGTGTATAGGAGGTGGGAACACCTCCTTATCATGGGGATGTGAGATTAGAAACACCCTATGGTTATATAATAACTCTAGTTGATGCTAATGAATATAGAAATATACACTTCAATAAACCTACCACCCATTAATTCTCTAATTATCCTATCCTTTCTATATTATAAATCATGGATAGAATGTTTTTGAGGTGTAGTGATGAGAAGAGTCACTTTATAGACACACATACCTTGATTCCAAGATAAGTGGGAAGTCCAAGAAGAACCAAAATGTAGAGATTACATCATTGAACTAGATTCCATGAATTATAAAGGGGATACCTTCACTATTTATCATGGTCTTTTATCCTATTCACATCTACAAAAAGATTCTCAAAAAACTCCATTAGAGGTATATATCACCTCATATTTTTATAATATCTATAATAATTGGACTTATCTATACAAATCTACTCATGAAATAGAATCCTTAAATTTAGTTCTTATTACATCTTCAGAAACTACGAAGACCTTTCAAACAAACAATCTTATTTTAGAGTATATTAAAAATCCATGAGATGAAGTGCTCTCTAGTGTTGATATTTATTTCATGAATTGAATAATTACTAAAATTGCATTTAAATTCCTCAATTATTTGATCATTTAGACCCTCATAACGATATGGGGAGTATTGAAGATCACCTTATCTAGCCCATTGTGGGTTTTAGAATAAGAAGATATATCTGTCGATAGTTGTACTACATTATCTAGTGGATCATAAATTTCTAAATGTAATTATATATTCAATAGAGAGATATATATACCTTAAAAAGCACACACAATTAGGTGGAATCTATGGAGTGGGACACTTGGGAGCTAAACCCACAAGCTCTTGAGGAATCATGGGTTTATGACTAGGTAGTCACCGAGACTATGGAAATAGAAGTATATGAGGCTCACATAGAAATATCAAAAGTACACTTATCATAAGTGGTACCTATAATGGAGAAAATTTAGGAAAGAAGTCAATAAATACATAAAATAATCAAACAGAAACATCCCTCGACTGAAGTTGAAATTACAAAGCAAGAAGACCTCTAACAATTACTTAATGCTTTCCATCACACATTAGTTGATTTGAAATGTTCAACCAAGATGATCCTATAATAGATCCTTTTTTATTGTTTTCCAATTATTATTTTTCATATTTTCATTGGAAGGATCTATATTTTGGATGTTACTCCCTCTTTATTTAATGAATGGAAAAATTTCTATCTTTAATTGTTTTTAATTTCTTTACTCCTATGTCACCTTGATTTTTAATTCATGATAATCCATGAAACACATGAAGGGTAATATTTTAATAACTAAAAATTATTAAACATTGGATGAGTGTGGATTAGGTAAATCATTACTTCAAAAAACTTGAGTAAATTCCAACATGCATGAATCAATCCATTTTATTTTAATCATGTCCTCCTAGATGTATATATGTCGACCATATATAGTGGAATATATACCATCATCGTAAGTTAGGGTGAGTATATATGATAAAGGACTATAAAATTCATTTTCCTCATAATATTAAACTCATATATAGATATATATGGTTTGGATATGGCGACACATATACCATAAATATAAGATAAGGTTATTCTATTAGGTTGAATTCATCAAAAACTTATAATCTTAAACATATGTTGGTGGGATGGAAATGGAAATATATATACCATCTTTATAAGATAATATTAGTTTATTGTAATATTATAGATGTGAATGAATCATCAAAATAAAGATCATGAATGGGTTTTTGTGAGTGTTTCAATGAACAAAAGGGATCAAGTACCCTAAAATTACACCATTTTTCATTTCAAATGAATCATTGAAGTATTATATATAGGGAACATAAGGGTTTTATAACTTTTTCCTATAATTATAGAGAAAATAAGCATAACTTGATTTTTTTATAGGGATGAATGGTGGAACCTAAAAGATTTATGTATTTTTATTTTAGCCAATTTTTTTTTTTTAAAAATGTATATGGGGAGAGTCTTATTGAGTAGGAACTCATATTTTTCTTAGGTAGCCTTTTGTGAGGTATTAACCTGAAAAGTTTTGTGACTTTTCATTTTTTATAAATGGTCAAAATTTTTACAAGGATATACAAGATGAAATCCTAGTGATAAGAGACTCTACTTTTTCTTAGTTCACCCTTTACAGGTTTTCCACCTAGTGAGTATAATGTCTATTTCAATTGGATGTTTAAGGCCATGGAAGTTGGAACAATGAAGATAATGTTAAAGGTTAGAAAATTTTGAACAAATATTTATGGGGTTTAAGTTATTATATATTTGATCAAAAGGTTAGTTGGTGTACATAGTAATAAGGTTTAGATAAAATCGACATTAATGGAGAGCCTGATACCAATATATAGAACATCATGAAATGGTGCACATAGTTTAAGGTTATAATGCTCAGACCAATGATGAAGTGAGTGATGTAAAAAACCAAATGGATCTCAAGATATGGGATTTTTATAAAACATTTTAACAAGGAATTAAAATGATGTAATTCATAACTTTATGTATATGATTGAGGAAGATATGAGATGGAACAACCCTACTGATGATAAATTCTAGCCAAATTCAATTGATGGGTTTCGATGAAATATTTACAAGGAAACATGTGGTTAGAGTATATTCTCCTTAAGATGAAAACATGCCTTTGATTGGAAGGATACAAATGAGACTTGGATATCACTACTAATTAGAGGTTTCATTATCCTGATTGGATACACTCATAACTAATATCCATGAATGGTTCATGGTGATTCAAAAACTTAAGGTTTGAAGTGTGGTATATGGGAAGGGGATATTCAAGAAGTGATTGGAACACTCTAGTCTGAAACTAACCATGGATGGGATATTAAAAAAATTAAAGGGGAGTTTAAGTGGATTATGATCTATGTATGAGTCTGATATTTATGATTTAAATGTCATTATATATCATAATATAACAGGGTTCAAGCCACATCTATTTCATATATTGTCTCTGCATAGGTCTGAATCATACATAAGAGAAAAATAAAATGGTAGAATCCTAATATAGGGTAATTTTTTGGGGATTTATGTGAATCAAAAGAAAACATACACTCTGATGGGGTGAATGATACATGGGGGGGAGATATTTTGAACTAACCTAAGATAAGAGACTTGGGTGTCATTACATGGACCGTGATGTTAAGATTCAAAACATATGTGGATCTCATCAATGATATGAAATCTTATCATAAAGTATAATATTGAAAGGAGTAATGTGAATGGGGAGATCATATATTGGGATAGGGGTCTGAATTTTATAGTACATATTGTTGAGACCAATATAAGTAATCTTGATGATAAAATAGAGTATCAAACCCATTGTGAATCAAAAAAGATATCATCCCAGATAAAAATAATGTATGGAATTTGTGCCTTATCCTGGAATAAGATATCCATGCATCACTATGTATCCTTTAAAAATGGGAATCAATCAATGTGTGGTTCTTGAGAGGGAAATTTTATTCTTTTTCAAAGTAATAACTGTAAGCAAAACTCTTTTTAATACCCATGATAGGATTCCCAGATCTCATTATATGTTCTTTTAGTGTATGTTTTGTTTATATCACCCAACATGAAGTAGTAATGTACGAACACTAAGATGTTCTGAGATAAGTGATATAGAAATCACAATTTATACTTAAATAATATAAATCAAGACACATGTGTTACTTATAAGGGTTATGAACAAATAAAAATCACATGAAGGAAAAATATATAAAAATAAAATCCTTGAATAGAGATATAAAAGTGAAAGTCGGTATGAGTGAAGAAATCCCAAATACTAGGATGTAAATATTGATAATGGGGGAGTTTTACCCTAGCATAGTTTTATGGATAAAATCTATACATCATGTACTCTTACCTAGATCTGGATCTCATATTGGAAAATTTGTTCATATAGAACAAGATACTCTAAGAAGTTTAGGTTTCATATAGTGTACACCATACTCCGTATAGTTTAACATTATGTGATAATGACCTAGATTCCATATGGTTTAAGACCATACAATGAGGAACTTAATATATATGGATTTTTATAGATTTAGATCATGCATAATAAGAAATGGTCTTGCCTTATTTCTAAATTAGTGGAGAAGTACCAGAATGAATTGATTGAGTCTTAAAAACCAAGATAAAATGGGAGATTGATAGGGAATTAAGTTTATGGATGATTCCAAGATAGGAAAATTATACATTTCTATATATCCTAAAATAACAAGAATCAATCCACATGTTTTTATTAAAAGATTCATTACAAAAATTTGATCCATATGCTGAGGAAATAAAAATGTTTTTTTTCTAGTGAAGGGTTATAGGAGATAACCCAATGTTAACTAGTAAACCCATACACCAAACATTAACTATATTTTTATCATACATAAGTGAATAAAGTAATATATGATAGAAAACTCTAAGTAGTTTAAGGCCCTATAAGATGGACCATATGTCAGGTAGTTTAACATCACGCAAAAAGAACTATCATATTTTTAAATTTTATTGTCATAAGATTAATACTATTTACATGAAGTTTAAAGTAATATAGAGTGGATAATATGATATAAAGTTTAATTTCATATAGTTAGGACTTGGATTACATATATTTTAAGGTCATACATAGAGGAGATTAATATAGAGAACATGAAAATATGAAAAGTATTTCTTCAGAAATATTTCATTAATAGAAGGCATGATACACTCTCCATCCATTATGATCATAAAATAAAATCTTTTGGAGTAGAAATTATTTTTGATATAAGGTCCTTCCCATTTTTTGTATCAAGATTCAATGGTATTTATCTAGGTGTCATGGGAGTTCTCATAGCTAGCACTAATTTTCCTTGGATGAATGAGTGGAGTTGAACCTTCTTATTAAACAACCATTAAACTCAATTTTCATGGATCTTAAGGTTATGTAGCATGTGTTACCTCTTTTCATCATGTTTATCCAATTCATTAGACAATTGATCATAATTAGAGATTCAAAGTGAGTGAAATTGAACCTTGACAGTCAGGACTGCCATTGTCCTATATTCAAGTGAGTATGAGGACTCTTTTATTGTAGTATGAGTCATGATGCGATATGACCACAAAGCATACATGAGTTTATCTATAAATAATTTTATTCTTTATATACCATCTTTTATATGATATTATATATATTTTTATTATAGTAATCTATATGTCCATTCACCATTGCATGATAGTAGTATGAATGGTTGGACCTTATATTTGACTCCCAACGTAACCTCTTTAATTTTAAATAATAGACATTGGTTTCATTTGATATAAATATTGTGTTAGGGACACAAAATCTATTAATGATGTCATACTTCACTAAATTAATAGTAAATTTCATTATGAATTCTTGGACATGCACACTTTCAGTCAATTTGGAGAAGAAATTGATGGAAGTAAGGATATAGTTGAACAATATAATAATATTTATAGGGTATGTACCCAAAAAATATATCCATAATATGATAAATATAAAAGAGTACTTATAATTGTGTAAAAATTTTGGTGGCTGTTAGATGAAATTGTAATATATATGGAACACAAGAAATATTTTGTAAATTCTATATAGTCCTACATCATCAACAAATAGAAATATCCAAATCACTTAATTTGATGGAAGAGATTGGTTGTTGATTATTGTGAGATCCATGTGTCCACATATACATATTTCATAACATTGAGGTTCTCACCCTATTTTATACACCCAAAAAGGACTTCATCAAAGCCTTATTTATGGAGTATTTTTAAGGAATTTAGGCCATTGTAAAACAATTTTTTTCCCAATGAAGAATCAATTCCTTATTATCTCATTTTAGTGGGAGGATACAACTTTAAAGGTTTTATATTATAAGATACATACATCCAAATTCAGTATCAATTATAGAGTGTAAGACATCACCTTGATCCGGGGTAGTGTTAACTTCACCGATCACTCCTATATAATTATTGATGAATGAAGATACCACCATATGATGTGTGATGGGAATGACTATATCCTTATAATATATATCTTTTATGTCTACATTTGTATTTTCTAGTGTACCTTATTAGGTGTTTTATGAATATATAATGTGTAACGCTAGCTCTAAAAAAAATTCAACCATCAACCCTCAGTCATAATTAAGCAAGGTAATCAAATATTACTTCTTATTAGCTTAATAAATAATAATTTTCTTGATCACCAACTTTGAATCACTGTTGATGTTAAAATGGGACACCGAAATTTATAGGAATAGTTCAAAGATTCAAATAATGGCATTATATTCCTTATTATTTTTTGTATATCCCTCTAATAATAGGAAAGAGTAGGGAGTAACTACTTTTTTGGGGAGATAAACATAACGCCAATGCTTACACTGTCGATATCTAGGTTTTCAATAATTCTTCCTATTGGGATTCTGTATATATACTCAAAGTAAATATCCAATTACTAGGAAGTTTTATGAATGTAGAATGCTTATTCATTAGGTAGTTCCATATCTAATAGTGACATTTCTGGGATAGGGTGTTCTTTAAGGAAATATACTAACACTTACCATTTTATTTTCTTTTGAGACACAAATTATATATCAAACTATTAAATAATTACTATCCATCTCACATTTCACCCAGTTAACTTTTAATAACAAAGGATATATTTTTTAGATTGATAAGAGTAACTAGGAAGACCTCACAGTGCTAAAAATAGTGTCTCAATTTCTATATGGTGAAAATTAATATGGGGATATTCTTCCCAATGTTAGAATATTGGGTCTTAGCATCCAAAATTCCCTTGATATAATATATACTATTCACCTTGACTGTATCATTATTCCAAGCAAGGAGGGTGGAAAGCGTCCATTCTAAGGTTTTCACATAGAGGATGAGAGCTTTTCCTTCCTTAGGTAGCATCAAGACCTTTGTACGGGGCAATTTTTCCGATCAGCAATGCATGGTGAGGACCTAGGTGATCAATGATGCAGAAGCTAGAGGAGGGGTATTTCCTATGGGTTGGGCCTACGGGTCATGTATTGGACATAGTATGCCTCTAGGAATTTGAGTCATGTATTGCGAGTCGTGTTAGGCCTTGTGCCTTGGGACTATGGGTCATTTATGGGTTCCCTTTCATCCCTTAAAAGGGGGTATTATCTATAATAAAAATAAAAAAGAAGTCCTTTGGGCCATTTGGGCTGAGATTGTCTATAACACATTTAATATAATAGAGACTTCCCCAGAGTCCCCTCAATTACTTAATATTTCAAGGAGTAGTCATGATGAAGTTAATAATTTTCACACATTTTATTTTGTTATTAAATGTTTTTAATCCCACCATAGAGTTATTTTATAGTCAATTATCACATTTTTAAGTTTTATTAGTAATTTCAGCTTAATTTCTAAAAAGACCTAATTTTGGATTTTAAATTGTTTTTATTAATTTATTTTATTTTCATCAAAAAAATTTATACGCAGATTGAAATTATGAAATTTAATTTTTGTAGTCTTATATACATCTTGGGATTAATTTCATTAATCTCGACCAAAAGCATGATCCAAAACCTTGATGCCCAACACTAGCACACAATCTGGGTCTTGAAATCTGTATAGAGATATGAATAATTTTAAATATGGGCCTATATCTAAAATGGTCTAACCCAATGGAGATGAAATTTGACATGGTAATAGAGAAGAGGATGATTAAAAAGTTCATTAACAATGGATTCACCTTATTATACCACATTAAAGGTAATAAATGCATGAGAAGTTGTAGCATTGTAAATAGTAACTGGGATATAATAACTCTACAGAGTAAAAGTGACATAAATACTTCATATTGTGTCCAATAAAGAAGATTTGTTTGGGTATATTTGAAAGACATATAAGAAAACATTTTAAGAATGAAACTTTCCCAAATTTGGTTATTTGATGGGCCACCATGCACTAACTTATTTCAGATAGTTTTGGAGACAAAATTTGTCTATCCCTCTCCTTATAAATCTGTACCTCATCTCCCAATTCAAATGATGGACATTTTCATGGAGATAATGTGGGTTATAACTAATTTCATACCATTATACATATTTTATTTATATTATTTCTCCTTTATCACTTAATTATATAATTTTTAATTTTATTTTATGTGTTCTCCCAGCTTGTTCCCTTCTCAATTCCACTAAAAATAGGGAACTAACCTCAAAATTTGTTTCGAGGGAGGGAATGGTGGCTTTATTAATTTTCCTTTCACTTTAATTTAAATATTTTTATTTTAATTACATGAATTTAAGTAGTGGGTAATTTTAATGACCCAAACCTTTTATACAATTCATTACATTATTTTTAGTATAATTAACCATTAAATACAAACCAAATATCGTAATGTCTAGTATCTTTAGAGGATTAGGTACATAAAAATAAAAACATGAAACCAAAATAAAAAAATATTTTATTTAATCTTTATAATTAGATCCTAACACCCTTTGATCCCTTACATGTTCATAGGATAACCTGGGGAATACATGAATATAAGGATGAGCTAAAAATTCTAGTAATGGAAGAAACATAAGAATAAATCATAACACAAGGGTTAGAAAGAAAAACATGGTGACATAAAAGGCACAAACCATGAATAATCATATGTAAGAATAATACATAGAACATGTGATCATGTAATCATGGAATCATCATACTATGGGATCAACATAAAACATTAAATAATCATGAATCAAGGCTCATTACATATGGAGGAGCATAAGTCAATGCTAACCAACAAGAACATTGCACATGGAGCATGAGTCAAGGATAGCCTCTAAGACCGTCGAACATGGCGTATCATGAGACTAAAAATTACCTAATGAATTGAAGTTATATCTGGTGCACCCATCATAACATGTTCATGAATATGTGTTCCACATAAATAATCATACAAAAGGAATCAAACATAATCATAGAGGTTACCCATTGAAAGAATGGGTATCATAATCATGTAAAAAGGCATATCAAAAAGAAATATCATAATGGTGTCCATAAAATAGTATATTTATATCATACATGGAAATTAATAAGGTAAAATAGGTATAAATCATGATAATTTATTTCAAAGTGAAGTAAAAACATAATTTCCCTTACTCGAGAATTGGAGGAGCCTATGAGCGGCATTAGTGGAGCTCTCATTTCTTGAGCTAGTGTTTTGCTTCAGTCCATCTTCGCTTCCCTCCTCTGGTGCGTCTCGATGTGGATTGGGGTCGGCGTCTTTGGCTTACCGTCATCATGTCCCGATGATGATCTCCTCGACCCGTCTTCTCGGAGAAGACTCAGTAGAAGGTCTGGTTCGACATCTTGGAAAGTCGGCTCAGCGATGGTAGTTCTGGATTCGTCTCCTCCTGAATGCTCAGGCATGGATTTGACCGATGTGTTGGCCTGGTGTTGGTGTGGATCTAGCCTTGAGCGAGGCTATGACATGTGGTTTATTCCAGTTCTTCGACCGGTGTGTTCTAGGAGAGACTCCCAAAGCGAAGCGAGGCCCTGGACCAGTGAGTGGCATGGAGGGGGGAAGGTTCTTTGCTATGGTTTCAGGCATCTAGGGTATATTTTTGCAGTTTGTTTGTTTTGGTTTGAATTGTTTTGTGGTGCTGCTGCTGGTCGAGGATGCGCTGAAAGTGCTTGATGATTTCCGTCTACGGGGTTTTCCGAGGAGGCATGTATGCTTTTGATTGCTGTGCGAGATGAATTTGTGGTTATGTGGTTCTTTTTTTTTTCTTGTTATTTTGACGGTCTTGCTAGTTATTTGGTGATATTCTAGTGATGATGATGAGTTGTGCTGAGGGTTCCTCCCTCATTATTTTGGTGAGCGGTGTTCTTGCATTGTTGATGGTATGACGACACTTGTTGAAGGGTTTTCGCCGACATCCTAGGATGCGGTGCCGATGGTGGTTGTTCACTGATGGTATGGATTATGCTGCAAGGGTGTGGCTCGTGGTGGCATTCTGGCTGAGATGCCTTGGTACTCTTTTTTGAAATGATGGCATGGTTTTTGAATTTTGAATTGGATGGTTGAATTTGTGGTTGGGGTGTTTGTTTTTATTTTGGATCAGTTTCTATATGGTTATCGATAACCCATAAACCGGCTTTGAGAAAATAAAAAAAATGATTTCCAGCTATTTCAAAGTGAAGTGAAAACATGCAAAAATAGTGTTTAAGAAACATTAGAAATAAAAAATTTTAGTGCGGTTTAAGGGAATATTTTCAAGATTCTTTAAAATGGAGAAGGAATAATTGTATGTATAAAACCAAATTTGAACCAAGATATATTTTCATATTAAAATGAGTGAATTTATATAAATAATTGTGCCTTATAAAAGATTATGAGGTTCATTTTAAAATGGGAAAGAAATTGGGAAGTTCCCTTTAATCGGGCTTGCTTATGAGGAATAAGTGAGAAGGGAAGCTTATAAAACATGTATTTACCCATCAAATTAAGAATAATTGATCTTGGTAAATATTTTTGGTACATACATAGAGAATTTAATATTATTACGTAAGATTAATTAATAATTAAATTGGGTTAAAGAGATAGAAATCGTAACCTGAAGGAAAAATGAGGGTTTGGAGAGAATCCCTTACCTTAGGTCTGAAAGTGTTTTGGAATTTATCTTAATGTCCTAGATAATTAGATTAAATAAATAAATTAACTTTTTAATAACCGTTTATACATGTATTTGATTAATTTTAATTTTATTATGTTCATTCATGGCCTTTTTTATGAGTTATAAGTAACAATTTTATCGTTGATGATCGTTTGTTTTCCTTGTTTTCATGATTGGTTACTTGTATACATGTATAGAAAATCATGTAAAATTAGAATAATTGTTCAGAATTGAAATTATATGTTTTTAATGAAATTATATAATATTAAATTGTCTTATATATCTTTTTTGTTCCATATGTGAGGATGAATCATTAAATAAAACATTAATGTTATTTTTAAGATTAATTTGGAATTTTTTTATCACGATGAACTCGTTTTGTTTTATTAATTAATATTATGTATATAAAATGGTTATAAAAAATTAAATAGGATATAATAAATATATTATAATTTTTTTTAACCATGAAAATATTTAATGAGTAGTATGGAAGGAGGGAATAGAAACTGAAAACTTCATCATCCTTGAATGAGATAAAATAACACATCAGAGATGATATTTTAATTTTTAGTACAAAATGAGAGGGGAAGATAAATGATTATGAATTATACCATTAAAATTATATAATTAAAGTATATAAAATATAATGGAGTTTTATCATGACAATTGGATAAGGGTAGGTGAGAAGAGAATTAGAATAGAAAATAAATTGAAAAGAAGTTAAAAGCAAATGAAAGAGGATTTTACCTCTTGAATTTCTCCTGCTTAAGAACCTTCTTAGGGAAAGGGGTTTGATATTTTGTTAAGAACAATGGATCTTGGATGTGTGAGAGATACTTGGGAATAGGCTTGGATAGAATTTGGACAATATTAAAGGTTTTATATGTGTGGGGAAAATAGGTGGTGAGGGGTGGTATTTATAGTGGAGGAGAGGAGTGTTTTCTTGTTATTTTATTCATTAGTTTATTATTTTTCCTCAATACTATGAATAGTTTGAGAATTATCACTAGATATATTAAAATAATGAATGGTAGTTTTAGATTATGGTTGTTACATCAGCAATGACTCAAGGAACAGTGTATTTAATTTGTAATGTATACATACTATAAATTATCATATTTTACTATTCACAAAAATTAAAATATTTCATAAAAATATTATAAATTAACCGTAACCCTTTTTTGATGTTTAGAATTAAAAAACCATCTCCATTTTATGAAACGAATTTTCTCAATATGAGAAATTTAATTTATAATTACAATCATCATTTACTTTGAAAATACCAATTTTAAAATTATAATTGATTTTATAACACTTTGAAAAATCAATCAAGGTGTTATAAAATTATATTATAATAATAAGACTATAAAATATTAATTTATGAATAATTTTTACAAAAATTAATTTTCCTTTAAATCGTTATATTAATTATAAAATTGAAAATAAACATTTATTTTTTTTAAAAAACATCGATGCTTAATTAATAATTTCTAAAACATTTATATACTAATACTATTTTATAATTATATCATATTACCATTTATAAGATGTCTAAATTTTATTTATACTTTCATGGGATAGGTTACTATTATATTGTATGGTTTATTATTTATAAGGGTCATATTACTATTTTAAAGTTTAAGTTACTATTCCACTGGTTTAGGTTTCATAATTTCTATAAATAATTCTTATTAGATTTATTTTTCATTTATAAAGTCTATATTATATTATATAATTGATTTTATGTTATTTATAATACATTACATAATTATAAGAAAAGAATTTTCATTGATAAATTTTAGAGACATTATATTCTTCCCTCCCTTATTAAATTTTACCATCAAAATTTCATTTTACAAACTATAGGGAAAATAGGTGAGGGTAATTCTCCTTTATCACCTCCTCTAGTTCCCATGTTTCCTCTTATTACTTATGTTTCCTCCATAATACTTTGACCCTATGAGTAGTCTTATTATATAGGACTTTATATCTATGATCCAAGATCTTCACTGGCCACTCCTCATAAGGGAGATCATTCTCCAACTGTACCATCTTTGAATTTAGTACATATGAGGGATTTGATATGTAATTCCAAAAAAGGGTAACTGGAATATATTTTGTACTTGAGACATGGTTGGTGGAAGTGCTAGTCAATAGGGCACTTCTCTAACATGATCAAAAATCTCGAAGGGGCCGATGTACCTAGGGCTTAGTTTTCGTTTCTTCCCAAATCTCATGATCGTATTCTATAGAGATATGGGGAAGAATACCATGTATCCAACCTTAAATATAAGGTCCCATTGATGATTATTTTCATAGATATTTTGTCGACTTTGGGATGACTTGATGTGCTACTGAATTGTTTTCACCATCTCCACCATTTCTTTGACTATTTCATGTTCTAATAGATTATGTTCACCGAATTCATCCTAGCATGTCAGTGTTAAGAATATTTTCCCATAAAGGGTGTCATATGAAGCCACTCAGATTCTCAAGTGGAAACTATTGTTGTAAGATAATTCTTCCAGAAATATATGTTGGTATCATCCTCATTTTAAGTCCATTGAAAATGATCTCAACATGTATTCCACTGTCTGAGTAGTTCATTCAGATTGAACTTTGGTTTGAGGGTGATATGCCATACTGAAGCTCAACTTAGTGTTCATAGCATGTTGGGGACTTTTTTTGAACTGATAAGGTGAATCTCATATCACGATCAGATACAATTGATAGTGGTACTCCATACAGCCTTACCACTTCTCTGATGTATATTTGTGCAAGTTACTCTAGTGAGAAGACATCTTTAATTGTGATAAAGTGAGCCATATTTGTGATATGTTCCTCAATAAACTATATAGAATTGTTTTCTCTAGATGTCTTAAGAAGTCCAGTGACAAAGTCCATTGTGATATTTTCCCACTTCTATATTGGTATGGGTATTGGTTGCATCATCCCATTATAATCTCTGCTTTTAGCCTTCACTCACTCAAATACCAGGCACTTCGTTGTATATTCAACAATATCCTTCTTCATATTGTCCCACCAATGTTCTCTCAGAGATCTCGATACATCTTAGTGCTCCTTAGGTGAATAGAGAAGGTTGATCTATGTGCATCATTCAGAATCTATTTCGTTATTTCTAGATTAGATGGTACACATAGTCACGAACCAAATATCATGACTCATTCCTAATACATTTTTAACTCTAAGGATTTCCCATTTCTAATAGCTACTACCTTTTTCTAAATTTCCACATAACTTATTTTATAATACCTTATTTTCTCTATGACAGATAGTTGAGAAATCATTTTAGAAAGGATTTATGATGTTTCTTCCTTAATGATTCCCATTTATATTATTTGTATCTCTAAGAATATTTGATCCTTGTCAATTATCATCATTGATAAAGATGCATGATAATTTCTTCTTAGAGCATTCACTACCTTATTTGTCTTACCTGGATAGTAGTGGATTGAGTAGTCATAATCCTTAATGATCTTTAACCATCTTCACTAGTGCATATTAATCTTCTTCTATGTAAATATATAATTGAGGCTTTTATGATCTGTATTTATTTTACACTTCTCCCCATAGATCCAATGATTCCATATTTTCAACACAAATATCCTAGATTCCAACTCCAAATCATATGTTGGATAATTATTCTCATGAATTTTCAACTGACTTAGGGCATAAAATTTCACTATATCATTTTTCATCAGTACACAACCTAATCCCTTATTCAAAGCATCAATTTAGACCACAAGGATTTCCCCACTTATTGATAGTGTAAGTAATGGTGTAGTGAAAAGCCTTTTTTTAACTCTACAAACTAGTCTTCACATTTACTCACCCAGAAAAGTTTTTCTCTCTTTAAATTCATCTAGGTTAGTGGGGTTAACAATCATGAAAAGTTCTTCACACATCACCAGTATTACCCAGTTAAACCACTGAAACTAAATATCACCGTTACAGATGTTGGCCTATACCACTCTTCAATTACCATTGTCTTGGAAGGGTCTATAGATATCCTTTTTATGGTGATTACATGCCTAAAAATTGATACTTACTCCATCTAGAACTCACATTTACTTTAATTTTCATAAAGTTTATCCATTTACAATGTATTTAGCATAATATTTATATTCTCATAATGTTCCTCCTTTCTTTTAGATTATATCATAATATCATCAATAAATACTACCAAAAATTGTTCAAGGTAATATCTAAATACTCTATTCATTAAATCTATGAAAATTTCTAGAGCATTTGTGAGTCTGAAGGGTATCACTAGGAACTCATAGTGTCCATACCTCATTCTAAAGGTTTCCTTGGGAATATCTTCCTTCGTCACCTTTAATTGGTGATATCCGGACTGAACATCCAGTTTAGATAAATATTTCTTAAAGTGACCCTATCCATTTACACATATTATTACATAATTTTAAGGATAGTAAAGAATCATATTATAGTCCAAGGAACGTAAAGTTTAGTGTCTTGGAAGAATTGGTGCATAAAACTTAAAACATGGAACTAAATATAAAATTTATTTATTTAGTATTGATAATAATTCCCTATCTTCTATTGTGCAACATGAATAAAGGGATGAGCTAAAAATCCCAGTATGGGAATAAACATAAGAATAATGATTTAGAACATGGGTTAGAAGGCATGAAATAATGATTTAAAAAGGAATGTAAAATATAGAATCATAAAATTTAAACATGGGATCTTATAAACATGGATTCATAGTAATGTAGAAGTAACATAAAATATGACTTTAGAATGAGTCAAGGCTCATTGAACATAGAGTATCAAAAGTCAAGGTTAACCACCAAGTCCTTTTCCCATGGTTGCATGAGTCATGGCTAACCAGAAAGACTGTTTCACATAACATATCATGTGATTCAAATTTACCCAATGCATTTTAGCCCTATCTGGATTCACCCATCATAACATTTTCATGAATATTATTTCTACATATAGAATCATACATAATCAACTATACATAAACATAAGGGTAACCATGGAAAGAAATTGGTATCATGTCATAAATCATAATAAATGTTAGTATCATAGAAGTGTACATGAAATAAAGGCATTAGAATATACATGGAAATTCATTATATAAAATAGGCATATATCATGGCAGGTGATGTCAAACAGAAGTGATAACATATAAAAATAGATTTTATGAATTTTTAGCATTCAAACATTTTAGTGCGGTTTTAAAGAAAATAATAACGGGCATTTAAAATAGATTAGGGAATAATATTTTATATAAAACCAGAAGTGAACCAAGAAGGATTTTATAATAATAATACCGACTTTATAAAAACAATGGTGGCTTTAAACAGATGGTAGAGTACACTTTAAATTGGGTAATAATTTTTGAAGTTGTCTTAAATAGGTTTGCTTTTCGAGAAGTATTGAGGAGGGAACCACTTAAAAACATGTAAATCCACAAAATATAATGATGAAAGGGTATTGATAAATGAATTTTGTAAATAAAAAAAGCATTTAGAAGCTTCACATAAATATATAAGATAAATTCATTTGGTTAATAATAAAGATAGATCAACCTGAAGGAATAAAGGAAGTTCGGGTAGGATCCCTTACCTTAAGTCCAATGGTTTCCTTCAAATGATCTTAATGTCCTAGATAACCAAGTTAAATTCAATAATTAATATATATATAAACTATTTTTATTTAATTTATTTATTATAACCTTATTAAGTTCATTCATGACCTTTTTATTGGTTGAAATGTTCAATTTCATTGTTTGTTTCATTGATTTTCATGATTGCTTTACTCATATACATGTAAGGATAAACATATAAGATGAGAATGGTTGTCCAAAATTGGAGTTATTTTTTATTAGCGATCATAAATTATATTAATTGGTTATAAAATTAATTTTGTTATTTGGAGTGAAGATGAATCACTATTTAAAACTTTAATGATAAATCTTTTGGTAGATTGGCAGTTTTTTGATCACATCGAACACATTTTGATTTATAAATTAATATAACATGTAAAAAAAGATCCCAAAACCTTAAATTAGACACAATACCTTTATTATATTCTGTTTAAACCATAAAAATGGTTTTATGACCAGAATTTAAGATGATAATAGAAATTGAAAACCCATCATCCTTGAATGTGAGAAATTAACACATCTAGGATGGAATTTTCATTTCTATTATTAAATGAGGGGAAAATAGGGATGATGATGAATTACTACATTTTTATAACAAAATTATAGTACATGTAGGGTTCTAAAGTTATCATAACATTTGTATGAACCATCACTGATCGAGGTGTAACCCCATGGGATGAAATGTTATCTCAGTTGGCAACGGATCCTTCCCGACTGGGGTATTTCTGGATGATCACCTCATGGGGAGGGGGGTTCTCGAGTGTGGAGGGTTCTAAAAGGCCACTCTTGGGGATTCCCTTTTCTGAAAAACATAACTGCCTTGAGACCCTCTTTAGGGGAGATGATTCTATCTTTTGAAGATAACAAGGGATGATGGACATGATAGAGGTTATTAGGGAGAGATTTTAGTAGAATTTTTACTAGGAACAAGTCTTGAGAGGAGTGGAGATAGGGGGCTGGGTGGGTGAGAGTGGTTTTTATAGTAGAGGAGAGGAGGGTTTTCTCAATATTTTATTCATTATTTTATTATTTTTCTCCAGACAAGAAATAATGTTGATTATTGTGACAAAAATAGTAATATGTGCATGTGAGTTCAAATCCAAGGTGCTTTCATCATCCATTAATCAATAAATATCATATTTAACAAATAATTTATATATACAACAAATTACCATATTTTACTATTCACCAAAATTCACGTATTTCAGAAAAATCTCAAAAATTCATGACAAACATTTTTCAATGTGTAGAATTAAAAAATGATTTTCATTTTATGAAAATAAGTTTCTAAATATATGAAATTTAATTTTTAATTAAAATCATAATTTACTTGAAAAATACAAATTTTAAAATTAAAAGTGCTTTTCCAGCACTTTGAAAAATTAAGTAAGGTCTCTTAAAATTATCATATAATCATAAGACATCAAAATAATTATTTATGAATACATTTTATGAAAATAATTTTTCTTTTAAATTATTAATTTAATCATAAAATTATAATTAAATATACAAAAATACCAACACAATGATATAATTATATCATATTTTCACTTACAAGATTGATAAAGTTTATTTATACTTTCACTGGTAAGGTTACTTATTCAATTGTATGTTTTAATATTCATAAGGTTCGTATTACTATTAATAAGGGTAACATTACTATTCATAAGGTTCCATTACTATTCACTAAAAATAATGTTTGTCTTATCGGACTCCAAAAATTTTTATGATCGCAACCGTTTGTGTCAGATTTTTGAAATTCAAATCATAGAAGTGACAATATTATGTTTAATGGTCACATTATACTTATTAGTTCATTATGTTGTGATTTCATGTGATTATACTATATGACATAATTATAAGAATGGAATTTCCATTGATTAAACTTTGGGTCGTTACATTCTTCCCACCTTATGAAATTTCTCTCTTGAAATATTTTTTTACATTTTAAGACAGAAATAGGTGTTGGTACTTTTCCTTCATTTCCTCCTCCAGTTCCTATGTTTCCTCTTTGTACTTATAGTTTCTTCATAGCACTTTGACCAGGTGAGGGGTTTTCTTGCATAAAAATTTATCTCTACGATCCAAGAACTTCAATAGCTGATCCTCATAAGAAATATCATTCTCTAAATGTACCACATCTAAAGATAGTATATGTGAAGAATCTAGTATGTAATTCCTTGGGAGAGATACATGCAAGATATAGCGTACTTTAGACATGGTTGGTGGAGGTGCTAGTCGATATGTAAGGCCCCAACCCCAGCTACCCGGAGTCGGTGCATTACTTCGTAACATTGGCATGATCACAAAAGATCAAGTCTCGAAAGACCGATTAGTTTAGTAGCCTTGGAAACACTAGATACATTCATAAATGTTACATTACATCATAAAGTGAAAAACTAATAACAAAGTCTTCATAGTCCACACTCATATCCTCTTCTGACTATCCCTACAGGTCAATCATAAAATACTTCTTCACATCCTGGAAAATATTAAAACATTGAAAGGGGTGAGATCAGATGCTCAGTAAGGATAACAATATTGCAGAAGCTTTCATAAATAAACATAAACATTTAAGGCAATGTATAACTAAAACAAAAGCCTTTTAAACTTGAACATCAACATAATATGGCAAAAGTAAAATGAGATAATGCCATTTACTTCTTCACATGGATATTCTACTGGTCGAATAATCACATGCAATATCAATAACCACTTTCATAATGATGGAATGCATAATGCCAGACTATCATAACCACGTAGCCAAGGCCTCGTGCCAAGACCACAAATAAGATTTTGTCAAGGCCTCGTGCCAAGACACTAGTTTGTCTCATGAGACCTACCGATGCATCAAGGATCTATAGCGGGCTCCACCCGTCACTTATTAAGTCCAATGCATTCCTTATATGAATAGGTTTAAACATATCATAAACTGTAACATAATCGTATCACATAAAACATGCGTAAAGGAAACATAACATTTCCACATTTCAATCACAAGATATCAATAGAACAAATTGATATAATAAAAACTCTTTAAAAACCATTTTAAATACCTAAATAAAAGAAAGTTAAAACTTTGTATTTATTTTTCATTAAAAAAAATGATGGCTTGTAGAGGAAGCCGAAACTCAAATAATGGTCACAGCGGCGGAGAATTCGTTGTCGCTGCATATGTACGAAAATAAAAACATTCCCTTTTTGTCGTTTAGTAAAACGCTTCGTATAAAAAGATTCCTTTTGAATAAACGTAAAAGTCAAAGGGGTTTATACACCGTATAAAAGAAAGTTGTGTATAAAACCAAATATGCCTCAATGAAAGGAGATTGAGACGAAGTCCTTAAAAAGATCATTTTTAAAATAAAATAGATCTATTATGTGTATTCACTATATTTACACATAAATAAAGTAAAAATACAAAATAATACATAATAATATCATGACATAATTTGAAAGTAGGAGATTAACTCAAAGAATGGAAGTTGGGTTAAGAAGTTCCCTTACCTTGCGTCTTGTCCTGACTCGACCGTTCTTTAACCTCCTGAATAATAAACTAGAGTTAATTTCTATTTAATTAAGAACCTTTTTCATGTTCATTATTCCTTTTATATCACTTATTACCATGTTATGAACATTATGTAATTATTTAAGTTAATAACGGTCGTTTTGTCGATCTTTGGTACTTGAGTCAGAAATAAACTTCTTATAATAACAAGTTGTTCATGTGGTGAAATATCCATTATATCCAGAATTATATTCATGATTTAGATATCATATATATCATATATATACAGTATATACATTCATTTATAATATTACGTAACATTTAGAGGTAAGAAATGAAATGCACCGTTCATGGAGACGGTAAGCCGTACGTATGCATGAACGCTACTTTCATTTTTATTTCGTATTTAATGTAATGAAATAATAATGATATAAATGTATAATATAATTCCAGTATAATATAGTGTATAATACCATTTACTCCATCCTTTATACATCCCACATATGGCATTAACGATTCAAATCACTTTGAGGGGGCGGTAGTCCGCACTTCCTAAAATGAAATTATCGCGTTTACCCATAATGGAAATAAAAAAGTATGCCATAAATGAGAAATACAGAAGTATAAGTAAAACATAAACATATTATATATCATATATAAATATATTTACATCTTAATGGCCACCTTTTAAGGAGTTATATGAGTGTTGAACAATCATCGTTTTGTGAGGCAGAAATTCGCCATCCACAGAAACAGTATGTTATTCAACCATTAGATGTAGGTGTGTGTAAGTGAAGCTCGAATCCTTATTATAACAAAATCCTAGTATATTGAGGATACTGGTGTTGTTACAAAATAAATGAATAAAAATAGTTTAAGGGGTTGGAGAAGCTAAATAAAACAAAACAACATTAGAGAAGACATTACCTAAAAATCGGGTAACTCTTTTTGATTTGAGCCAAAGGCTTCCTTGGGAAGAATTCTTCCCAAAGTGAGTCTTCTAGGAGTAAGGGAGGAAAGTTGTTAGGGTATTTGGGTAGAGTTTGGCCGATCCAAATGTCTTGAAAGTGTGAATGAGGTGGTAGAGGTGGGGGACTTTTATAAGAGGAGAGGAGGGGCACTCTTGGAAAGTAAGGGAATTTTACATTATTATACAATGATTTTCGGATTCTAAAGGTCCCAAACTTATATAATTCTTGGATATGGTGATAAGGGTTCGAAATATACCCATAAAATAGTCATTGTACAAGTGTAAGCCTTGGATTGTACATTATCTTTTCATTTTATTAAAATCGTTAAATAATGAGGTCATCGCTGCATCATAATGATGTCATAAATAATTTAATTTATTTAATGTCTAAAAACTATAAAAAAATACTATGATGTAGGAAATATTTTTATCTTTCAAATTAATATTTATAGTAAAAAATATGACTTGTATAACCCCATGTAAAAATTGTTTTAGTAAAACATTTCATGTTTGTGTCATTTTTTTACTTTAACATTAAATAAAAGGTATTTATGTCATTTTCCAACTAAAGTGGCTCCATGGGGTCCCCAAGTTGACCCATGGATTGTCTTGGTCTGCCATGGCACATCCAATGAGTGTAGGACATGTGTCAAGCTCATCTCATGTTATTAAAACATTATTTTTACCTTAAACTACACTAATTACCTCTAATCGCGATTAAGAACTTAAAAGTTACTATTCACCAAAAATTATTTTAATCTCATTGAACCACATTTTAATTATTAATGACAACCATGTATGTCGGATTTTTGAAAATCAAAACACAGAAGTGGTAATATTTCATTTAAACGAAAAATCAGTTATTTAATTACCACTTAGTGGTTTCACTATTCATCAAAAATTGAAGTTTTTCAGAACAATGCCAAAATTTCACACTAAGCTATAATTGATATTCCGAATTCAAAAATTATGTCTATTTTACAAAATTCCAAACATATAAGTTTCATTAATTAATTTTATAATTAATTCCCGCCGTCACAACAAATAGCGTGTTTTTAAGAAACAATATATATCAAAAGATTAACAATTGTTTATGTCCAATTTCAAAGTGAAATTAATTCTAATGAACACCATTGGATAAAATGGTAAAAATATATTCTAATTATACTTTAAAACCACTAAATAGTATAATTTATCACTATAAATTATTTTGATTAAAAAAGTTGTTTTTAAGTATTTTTCACTATTCATAAAAAATTAGAAGTTCTCAGAAAAATACCAAAAATTCAACATAGGCTAATTTCGATATTCCGAATCCAAAAATGAAGTCCATTTTGAAATATAAAATTTCTATAATTTTAAAAAGTGGTTATTACTATTCATAACAGCTACTTTGATTAGTCGTGGTGTTTTAGAACTCGAAGTTGCGTACAATGCAAGCTATTGCATTATTGAATGAGAAACGTATCGTGGAAGCTCGGGGTGTTACATTCTCCCCTCCTTCAAAAAATTGCATCCTTGCAATTTGAAATTTTTCTTTGAAAATAAAAGGTTGAAAAGAGAAAATACCTTTGTGGAAAACCCACATCGGAAATAAGATTAATAAAATTTAGCCTTAATAAGAGGGAAAGGGAAATGAAAAAGTCACCACCCAATTATGATCTCGATTAGAAGAACTTTGGTGGCAATTAGAGACATATAATTGGAGGAAAAACATAAATATTTGTAGGGAGTGATTGAGGTCATCAATCACAAACAAGTTTCAAATTGAGGGCCTCAAAGCCTTCAATCTATGTTGATTTAAAACATTATCAGTTCAACAAGACATAAGGTATTAGGACAACACATTTTTTTTGTTTTAATATCCCTTTAATAAAGTTTAAGAATTAATTTATTCATAGAATAATATATAGGTATATATATATATATTTATGCTTGACAAGTAGAGTTTCAACCTTCAACTACATTCTACCACAAACTCATCTTTCACTCAAAAGGATAATAGAACTCAAAAATAATATATTTATCCTAATAGTACAAGGTTCAAAATTTTAGAACATACCATTTAGATTACCAAAACTATTTTGTAATAACCAGGGACTTCCTGTAGGCTAGTGGTAGGTAATAAAGGCCTGTAGAACTATGGTTGTGGGTTTGATTCCTGCAGCTTTGTCCGACGCGACGGGTTATGCCCCACCCTGTAGGTTGTCCTTTTCCTAAAACTATAGTATTATAATATTCCAAAAATAATCTTCATAAATTTTTTAACCTTAAACAATACTATCCAAAGATCAACTTAATCCACTCCAACCTTTATAGTTATCCAAAATACCTCTGTCTAGACTTTCTCTAAAAGGTCTCTTAATTCCAAAATCAATTTATCAGAATCCCCAAACAAATTAAAGTTTATCTTTTTGTCACATACTAAAAATATGATTACCTTCATCATATTAAAACCTTACTGAAATCAACAAGTACTGCAGTACAATCCTTATATATATATATCACATTATTCTAATAACCAGAATATAATCCATGAGTCCAAAAGCACCAATACATTAATTATTCTGCTTCAACTGTAGTAACAGCATAAGATTTTCCTTGATCCCTTGGCCTTTTCTGAGGTAAGTTTCCCTGAAGCTTAGGACATTCATTTGCATAATGCCCCATTTCCCTACAATTGTAGCATTCAACATTGATAGCCTTTTTCTTTCCCTTGCAATCACGCGCCTGTTGACCTTTTTCTCCACATTTATAACAAACTCTCATTCCTTTTAGGCAAGTACCAGGGTGATTCTTCCCACAATTATCACATAATGGAAAATACTTCCTTCCCTTTTTCCCTTTATCTGTCTCTTGTTCCACCGTTCTCTTCTTCTCTTTCTTTACTTTGTTGTCATAAGACTTAGAGAATTCTTTTTCTGTCTTGATAGCACATGAGACAATATCTTCGTATGTTGAGAACGATTGTGATACTAAAGCTCGACGGTGAAATGGTTTTAACCCATCAAAGAAACGATCAATCTTACCTCTTGGGTTATGTATATAATCTGCAGCATACCTCACTAACCTTATAAAGTTGGCCTCATACTTTGCGACATTCTCATCCTCCTTTTGTTTCAGACTCAGAAATTTCCTTTCCATATCTGCTCTATGGTCATGAGGAAAGTATTTTTATAAGAAAAGATCTTTGAACTCCCTCCATTCCATATTCGATATGTCATCATCTTCCTTTGTGTTTTGAATCAATGTCCACCATTGATCAGCATCTCCAGTGAGGCGGTAAACTGCCTCATGAAGCGGTCTAACATTGATCCTCCACGTTGCGGATCAGGGTGCTCCATACTAGTAAGGTTATTATTCATAACCTAAGTGAGTTGTCCCAGTATGGTAATAAGTTGATCAGCACCAGTTGTATCTCCAGCTCCACAATAATTATCTTGAGCAGGAGGGAAATCCCTACATGGAGTGCGTGCATTGATACAGTTTCCATTCCTTCCACTAGGCGCCATTTCTAAACAATGGCATAAACTAGATTAGTTTATGAATCAAAATACATAATTCCGTACTTGTAAAACACTTAACACTAATTGAACTATTTTATGGATATAATCCATAATCATAAAAAAAGTTTTCTTTGAGGAAGTATATACTCATAACCCTTCATAGTAGTTTGTAAAGAAATGAGAATTATCCTAAGCATATCCCCCGGGAGTGTCGTAACCAAGAGTGCAGCAAGGCCCGTTGTCGTGCACCAGTTCCCGTTCGAGTCTAGCTCAAAGCGGTGTTTTCGGGTTTTACCCCTAGGTACATCTGTGCCAGATCCACCTCTACCTACTCGTATCCAGACATGGATGTATTGCTCGGAAAACTCACAAAATCTCTATAATACCAAAATTCTAGGAAGTTCTTCTATACTAATCCTCAAAGTCTATCTTTGGGCTATGCGCTCTAATCAGAGTTTATCTAAATCTAGCTTCCAAGGTTAGTACTAAACTTCCTCTGATACCAACTGTAATGCCCCGACCCCAGCTACCCAGATTCGGTGCATTATTTCGTAACATTTTCATGATCACAAAAGATCAAGTCTCGAAAGACCGATTAGTTTAGTAGCCTTGGAAACACTAGATACATTTATAAATGTTACATTACATCATAAAGTGAAAAACTAATAACAAAGTCTTCATAGTCCACACTCATATCCTCTTCTGACTATCCCTGCAGGTCATTCATAAAATACTTCTTCACATCCTGGAAAATATTAAAACATTGAAAGGGGTGAGCTCAGATACTCAGTAAGGATAACAATATTGCAGAAGCTTTCATAAATAAACATAAACATTTAAGGCAATGTATAACTAAAACAAAAGCCTTTTAAACTTGAACATCAACATAATATGGAAAAAGTAAAATGAGATAATGCCATTCACTTCGTCACATGGATATTCTACTGGTCGAATAATCACATGAAATATCAATAACCACTTTCATAATGATGGAATGCATAATGTCAGACTATCATAACCACGTAGCCAAGGCCTCGTGCCAAGACCACAAATAATATTTTGTCAAGTCCTCGTGCCAAGACACTAGTTTGTCTCATGAGACCTACCGATGCATCGAGGAGCTATAGCGGGCTCCACCCATCACTTATTAAGTCCAATGCATTCCTCATATGAATAGGTTTAAACATATCATAAACCATAACATAATCGTATCACATAAAACACGCGTAAAGGAAACATAAAATTTCCACATTTCAATCACAAGATATCAATACAACACATTGATATAATAAAAAATCTTTAAAAACCATTTTCAATACCTAAATAAAAGAAAGTTAAAACTTTGTATTTATTTTTCATTTAAAAAAATGATGGCTTGTAGAGGAAGCCGAAACTCAAATAATGGTCACGGCGGCGGAGAAGTCGTTGTCGCCGCATATGTACGAAAAGAAAAACATTCCCTTTTTTTCATTTAGTAAAATGCTTCGTATAAAAAGATTCCTTTTGAATAAACGTAAAAGTCAAAGGGGTTTATACACCATATAAAAGAAAGTTGTGTATAAAACCAAATATGCCTCAATGAAAGGAGATTGAGACGAAGTCCTTAAAAAGATCATTTTTAAAATAAAATAGATCTATTATGTGTATTCACTATAGGTACACATAAATAAAGTAGAAATACAAAATAATACATAATAATATCATGACATAATTTGAAAGTAGGATATTAACCCAAAGAATGGAAGTTGGGTTAAGAAGTTCCCTTACCTTGCGTCTTGTCCTGACTCGACCGTTCTTTAACCTCCTGAATAATAAACTAGAGTAAATTTCTATTTACTTAAGAACCTTTTTCATGTTCATTATTCCTTTTATATCACTTATTACCATGTTATGAACATTATGTAATTATTTAAGTTAATAACGGTTGTTTTGTCGATCTTTGGTACTTGAGTCAAAAATAAACTTCGTATAATTACAAGTTGTTCATGTGGTGAAATATCCATTATATCCAGAATTATATTCATGATGTCGATATCATATATATCATATATATACAGTATATATATTCATTTATAATATTACCTAACATTTAGAGGTAAGAAATGAAATGCACCATTCATGGAGACGGTAAGCCGTACATACGCATGAACGCTACTTTCATTTCTGTTTAGTATTTAATGGAATGAAATCATAATTATATAAATTTATAATATAATTCCAGTATAATATAGTGTATAATACCATTTACTCCATCCTTTATACATCCCACATATGGCATTAACGATTCAAATCACTTTGAGGGGGCGGTAGTCCGCACTTCCTAAAATGAAATTATCGCGTTTACCCATAATGGAAATCATAAAGTATGCCATAAATGAGAAATACAGAAGCATAAGTAAAACATAAACATATTATATATCATATATAAATATAGTGACATCTTAATGGCCACCTTTTAAGGTGTTATATGAGTTTTGAACAATCATCGTTTCGTGAGGCAGAAATTCGCCATCCACAGAAACAATATGTTCTTTAACCATTAGATGTAGGTGTGTGTAAGTGTAGCTAGAATCCTTCTTATAAAAACATCCTAGTATATTTAGGATACTGGTGTTCTTAAAAAAGAAATGAATAAAAAGAGTTTAAGGGGTTGGAGAATCTAAATAAAACAAAACAACATTAGAGAAGACATTACCTAAAAATCGGGTAACTCTTTTTGATTTGAGAAAAAGGCTTCCTTGGGAAGAATTCTGCCCAAAGTGAGGCTTCTAGGAGTAAGGGAGGGAAGTTGGGAGGGTATTTTGGCAGATTTTGTCCAAGACAAATGGCTTTAAAGTGTGAATTAGGTGGTAGAGGTGGGGGCCTTTATAAGAGGAGAGGAGGGGCACTCTTGGAAAGTAAGGGAATTTTACATTATTATACAGTGATTTTCGGATTCTAAAGGTCCCACACT
The DNA here is from genome assembly GCA_963277665.1 of Viscum album. Taxonomy (NCBI): domain Eukaryota; kingdom Viridiplantae; phylum Streptophyta; class Magnoliopsida; order Santalales; family Viscaceae; genus Viscum; species Viscum album. The sequence continues at coordinate 348,733,268 of OY728157.1, read as the reverse complement.
TATATAATTCGTGGATAAGGTGATAAGGGTTCTAAATATACCCATCCAATAGTCTTTGGACAAGTGTATGCCTTGGATTGTACATTATCTTTTCATTTTATTAAAATCATTAAATAATGAGGTCATCACTGCATCATAATGATGTCATAAATAATTTAATTTATTTAATGTCTAAAAATTATAAAAAAAATACTATGATGTAGGAAATATTTTTAGATTTCAGGTGAATATTTATAGTCAAAAATATTACTTGTATAACCCCATGTAAAAATTGTTTTAGTAAAACATTTCATGTTTGTGTCATTTTTTTACTTTAACATTAAATAAAAGGTATTTATGTCATTTTCCAACTAAAGTGGCTCCATGGGGTCCCCAAGTTGACCCATGGGTTGTCTTGGTCGGCCATGGCACATCCAATGAGGGTATGACATGTTTCAAGCTCATATCATATTATTAAAACATTATTTTTACCTTAAACTACACTAATTACCTCTAATCGCGATTAAGAACTTAAAAGTTACTATTCACCAAAAATTATTTTAATCTCATTGAACCACATTTTACTTCTTAATGACAACCATTTATGTCTGATTTTTGAAAATCAAAACACAGAAGTGGTAGTATTTCATTTAAACGAAAAATCAGTTATTTAACTACCACTTAGTGGTTTCACTATTCATCAAAAATTGAAGTTTTTCAGAACAATGCCAAAATTTCACCCTAAGCTATAATTGATATTCCGAATTCAAAAGTGATTTATATTTTACAAAATTCCAAACATATAAGTTTCATTAATTAATTTTATAATTAATTCCCACCGTCACAGCAAATAGCGTGTTTTTAAGAAACAATATATATCAAAAGATTAACAATTGTTTATGTCCAATTTCAAAGTGAAATTAATTCTAATGAACACCATTGGATAAAATGGTAAAAATATATTCTAATTATACTTTAAAACCACTAAATAGTATAATTTATCACTATAAATTATTTTTATTAAAAAAGTTGTTTTTAAGTATTTTTCACTATTCATAAAAAATTAGAAGTTCTCAGAAAAATACCAAAAATTCAACATAGGCTAATTTCGATATTCCGAATCCAAAAATGAAGTCCATTTTGAAATATATAATTTCTATAATTTTAAAAACTGGTTATTACTATTCATAATGGCTACTTTGATTAGTCGTGGTGTTTTAGAACTCGAAGTTGCGTACAATGCAAGCTATTGCATTATTGAATGAGAAGCGTATCGTGGAAGCTCGGGGTGTTACACGATAGGCCACAGCTCCGGCATGATCAAGAATATCGAAGGGGCTGATGTCCCTGAGACTTAACTTTCCTTTCTTCCCAAACCTCATAACATTCTTCCATGGAGATATGCAGAGGAATACCATGTCTCCATCTTTAAACTCAAGGTCTCATAAATGATATTCTGCATAGATCTTTTGTTGACTTCGGGATACCTTGATGTGATGTTGAATGGTTTTCACCTTCTCCACCATTTCTTCGACCATTTCAGGTCCTAGAAACTTATGCTCACCTACTTCATCCCAACATTCTAGTGTTATGAAAATTTTCCCATAAAGGGCTTCATATGGTCCCATTCAGATTCTTAGGTAGAAACTATTTTTGTAGGACAATTTAATTAGTGGAAGATGTTGGTCCCATACTCCTTTTAATTCCATAGAACTTGACCTCAACATGTATTCTAGTGTTTTAATAGTTCACTTAGATTAACCATCTATTTGAGGATGATATGTCATATTGAAGTTCAATTCAGTGCTTAGAGAATGTTGAATACTTTTCCAGAACTTCGAGTGGAATCTTGGATCTCTATCAGATACAATATATAGTGTTACCCCATGAAACCTTAACACCTATTTTATATATAACAATTCAAGTTTATCTAATGAGAAGTCCTCTCTAATTTCAATAAAGTGAGTTATATTTGTAAGATGATCCAAAATGACCGATATAGCTTTGTTTTCTGTAGATTTCCTTAGAAATCTAGTGACATAGTCCATGGTGATGTTATCCTACTTCCATGTCGGTATGGGTAGCGGTTGCATTATCCCCTTAGAATTCTGTCTTTCAACCATCACTTCTTGACATACCAGACACTTTGATATATATTTATGAATCTACTTCTTCATATATTGATACATCTTTTTTATCCCTAGGTGAATAGAGAAGGTTGAGCTATGTGCGTCATTCAAAATATCCTTCTTTATCTTTTATATTGGATGGTACACATAATAAGGACCCAAATATTACTAATCCTTCCTGATCAATCCTAAACTCATAGGATTCCCCAATTCTTATAGATTCCACCATTTTAAGAATTTCTACATCTTTTCTTTGAGATTCCATTAATTGTTCCATGAGGGATGGTTGTGTAGTCATTGAGAAAGTATTGATGATGTTACTCCCTTAATTATTTCCATGTCCATCCTCTACAAATATAAGAATATTGGATTCTTTTTAATTCTCATCATTGATAAAGATGCAAGATCTTTTCTATTTAGATCATCCGCCACCTTATTTGCGTTGTTGGGATGGTAGTGGATTGAGCAGTCATAATATTTTTTGAGATCTAACCATCTTCACTTGCACATATTAATCTCTTTCTATGTGAATATATATTTGAGACTGTTGTGATCATTATATCTCTCACACTTCTCCCCATAGAGATAATGCCACCAGATTTCCAACGTAAAGATCACAGCTGCAAACTCCAGATCATGCGCGGGACAATTTTTCTCATGGATTTTGAGTTTCCTTGAGGAGTAAGATATCACTTTATTATTTTAAATCTTAAAACAACCTAATCCATTATTTGAAGCATCACTGTACACCACAAATATTTCTCCACTTATCGGAAGTGTGAGAACTGGTGCATTGATAAGCCTCCTTTTGAGCTCCTTAAAGCTTTCGTCATAATCTTGAGTTCAGTCAAACTTCACCCCCTTCCATGGTATCTTTATCATTGTGTTTGAAAACCATGAAAATTTATTCAAAAGTCATCGATAAAACCCAAATAGACCCAGAAAGCTATGGATCTCTATTACGGATGTTGGCCTGGGACACTCTTTAATTGCCTTTGTTTTGGAAGGGTCCATAGACATCCCTTTATCAGTGATTACATGCCTAAATAATGATTATTTCTCCATAAAAAACTCAAATTTAATGTACTTTTCATAATATTTATCCCTTTGCAAAGTCATAATTATTGTATTCAAATGCTCCTCATGTTCCTCCCTGCTCTTGGAGTATATAATAATATCATCGAAAAAGACTACCAAAATTTTTTCTAGGTAATTTCTAAAGACTTTATTCATTAAATACTTGAATATTTCCAGAGAATTAGTGAGTCTTAAGGGAATCACTATGAACACATAGTGTCCATACCTCCTTTTAAAGGCATTCTTGGGAATATCTTTCTTCCTAACCTTTAATCAGTGATATCATGACCGAAGGTCCACCTTAGAGAAATAACTGGCCCCACAAAGATGATCGAACAATTCATCTATACATGTAATATGGTACTAGTTATTTATCATGATTTTATTAATTTCATGATAATAAATGTAGAGGAACATTGATCCATCCTTCTTCTGGACAAAGAGAACCATCTCACCCCATGGTGAAGCACTCGGGCATATAAAACCCTTCTCCAGATTCTCCTGTAACTGCTTCTTCAACTCTTCCAGCTCTACAGTGGCCATTATATAATGTTTCTATGATATAGGAAAAGATCAAGGAATAAGTTAAATTGATAACTCAGCCTCTTGATCATGATGGATACCAGATAATTATTTAGGGAATACATTAGTGTAATCCCTCATAATGAGGATATATTCAAAAAGTATTATCTCCTTTGTCTCAAAAATTTGAGCTAGACATTATTTATCATAAGGAATTAATATAAACACTTGAGATGATGATTATAAAGGAGATTCATCTTCCTACATATACTTTCAATGAATTAGAGGATGCTTAGGGCTGTAAAGAGTGATCACCCTTTCTTTACAGTTAATGTTGCCTTTGTAGAAAGATATCCAATCCATGCCCAAGATAGCATCAAACTTTACTACAGGAAGTATGATGATATTTACTGGGAGGTTCAGTCCACAAATGTTAATCGGGGAGGAGTTATATACTTTGGATGTAGTAATTTCCCCATTTTCTATTCTCATAGATAACTCAACATTCAAATTTTGAGGTCGTGTTTGAATAGTTCTACCAAGCATGCAAGATATAAAATAATGTATAGAACTAGAATCAAATAATATGTTCACTATTGTTGAATGAATAACCATAATACCTTTCACCACATCGTTGTCCAGCTCCACCTTAGTAGTAGTGATAGCATAATCCCTTCCTTATTTCCTTGGATGTTGTTATTGATTTCCTCCAACAACCCTTGGCTTAGGGAAATTGTTTGCATAATTCCAATGCTCCTTATAGTTCTAACACTTCACTAAAGGATGAGTGTTGATATGAAACTTCCTTTATTCTTCCACATGAGTGGGATTATTTATATAATTCCGAGATTTCTTAGAAAGATGTCCTATTTTGCCACATTTTAAGTAATTATTGGTTCCATTTAGATAGTACACAAGATGATTCTTCCCAAAATTTTGACACGTAGAATGTTAAATCTTCTTTCCCTCATGGGATTTATTTTTCAAACCACCCATATTAGGATTTATTTTCCTTTTCTGTAACTAGGACCATGAGACCATTGAGATTCTCCAATATCCATTTCAACATTGAGAGAACAATGTAAAATCTCTTCATAACTATCAAAGTCACGAATCACCAACAATTTTCATAGACTCGACTTTATTCCAAAAAAGAAGTGACCCACCTTGATTTTAGTGTTCATCATAAAGACAGAGGAATATATTTCAAGCCTTGTGAATTTTACTTCATACAACCTGATGGAGTCAACTTCCTTCTACTTAAGTCTGAGGTACTCCCCTTGCATCTTGAGATGGAGGGTTTGGGGAAATATTTATTGATTTTTTTTATTTAATTCCTCCAAATCCATGGAATCAATTTTTTCTTGAGACTTAATATTATTTATTAGCGTTCACCACTAATCAACTTCCCCATAAAAACAATAGACCACCAGCATGAATTTATATTCTTATCAGCACTGGAGGATAGAGAATATCTTTTCAATGGTGTTAATCCACTATTCTATGAGGAGAGAATAAGAAGATCCACCAAACATGGGAGGCCTTTTCCATATGAAGTATTCTATGAAAACTTTATATTTCCTTGGAGGAGGAGGGTGTTCCCCATGATTCAAGTTATTATTCATAACTTTAGCAAACTGATCAAGTACTATCCTAATGTTTTTAGCACCCATTCTCATCATATTTGACATATTATTAGGTAAATCTTCACATTCCCTATCACATTGATTATTTGGCACATGTTCTTCTATTTCCTTCCATTAACTAATAAAAATAACATACAATTGGAGGGCTTGAATACTTAGCTATTAATCATAGAAAGGAAACTTTAAACATAAAAGGATAAAATCTTAAAGGGAAAGTATATCCTAACTTGTGATTACCTAGGTTTCAATGTAGGGTATCTTTGATATGTTACTTAACATATATTATTATGGTATCTTTTTTTGGTCCCTTAATAATGGTTCGTACTAAGCTTATGAATTAACCAAAGCATATCCCCTAGGAGTGTCAAACCAAGAGTGCTTCAAGGGCCATTTTCGTGCACCAGTTCCTGTTTGAATCGACCTCAAAGTAGTGTTTTTGGGTTTTAACCCTAGATACATATGTTCTAGAGCCACATACACTTGTTTTTGTCCTGATAGGGATGTATTTTCTTGATAAACCACTTACTCTATACTTACCAAAATTTTGGAATGTTTTCTTATACTTAGTCTCATCCCTATGGTTCTTAATAAAGTGCTCTATTCATAATCTCTAAAAATAACTAGACCATATTTTGATAACAACTATAGAGACCCTAGACTTTTACATATATCATTACATAATTTAATCATAGTAAAGAATCATATTAAAATTCAAGGATCATAAAGTCTAGTGTCTTGGAAGACTAGGTACATATAACTTAAAACATGGAAGTAAATATAACATTTCATTATTTAGTATTCATAAAGAGCCCCTAACTTCCATTGTGATCATATATGTTCATATGATAACCTAGGGATAACATGAATAAAGGGATGAGCTAAGAATCCCAGCAAGGGAATAAACATAAGAATAAAGCTTTTTCACATGGGTTAGAAGGTGTGGCATAATGATATAAAAAGTCTTGGAACATATAGAATGATAAGATTTAAACGTGGGATAATATAAACATGGATTAATAGTAATGTGATATCAATATAAAACATTAATTTAGAAAGATTCAAGCCTCGTTTCACATAGCGGAGTAGAAGTCAAGATGAACAACAAAGACCATTGCACATGGTAGCACGAGTCAGGGCTAACCACCAAGACCATTGCACATAACATATCATGAGACTCAACTTTACCTAATTCATTAGAGAACTATCTAGTAGCACCCATCATAAAATTTTCATGAATATTCTTTCCACATATAGAATCTTACATAATCAATCATATATAAACCTAAGGGTACCCATGGAAAGAAATGGGTATCATGTCATAAAGCATAATACATGGTCATATCATAAAAGTGTCCATACAAGAAAGGTATTAGAACATACATGGAAGTTAATAAGGGAAAATAGGAATATATCCTGGTATGTTATGTCGAACATAAGTGATAACATGTAAACAGAGTTTTTAAGAATTTTTTACATTAAAACATTTTATGCGGTTTAAAAGAAAATACTAACGGGCATTTAAAATATAAAAGGAAAAAATATTTTATATTAAACTAGAAGTGAACCAATAATGTTTTAATAATAAAAATAACAAATTTATAAAAACAATGGTGTCATAAAATATATATTAGAGTGCATTTGAAATTGGGTAATAATTCGAGAAGTTCCCTTAAATGGGTTTACTTTTCGAGAAGTATTGAGGAGGGAACCACTTAAAAACATGTAAATCCTTGAAAGAGAATGATGAAAGGGTATTGATACATGAATTTGGTACATATAAAAATAATTTATAAGATTCACATAAAGAGATAATATAACTTCGTTTGGATAATAAGAAATTTATACCAACCTGAAGGAATAAAGGAGGTTCAAGTAGAATCCCTCACCTTATATCCGATGGTGTCCTTAACATGATCTTAATGTAATCCATAACCAAATTAAATTCATTAATTAATATTTATAGAACACATTATTTATTTAATTTATTTACTATAATCTTATTAAGTTCATTCATGACCTTTTTGATTGGTTAAGAGGTTTAATTTCATTATTTGTTTCATTGGTTTTCATGATTGGTTTACTTATATACTTTTAAGGATAAACATGTAAAATGAGAATGATTGCCCAGAATTAGAGTTATATGTTATTAGTGATCATATATTTTATTAATTAGTTATAAAATTCATTTTTTATTAGGAGTGAAGTTTAATCATTATATAAAACTTCAATGATAATAGTTTTGGTTAATTGGTGGGTTTTTATCACATCAAAAACATTTTTATTTATAAATTAATATCATGTGTAAAAAAAGATCCCAAAACCTTAAATTAGAAATAATACCTATATTATAGTCTCTATAACCAATAAAAATGGTTTCCTGACTAGAATTGAATATGTTAATTGAAATTGAAAACCCTTCGTCTTTGAATGTGAGAAATTAACACATCTTAGATGGTATTTTCATTTCTAGTATAAAAGGAGGTGAAAAGAGGGATGATAATGAATTATTCCATTATTATAAAAATAATATATTAAATTTAAGGTACTGGAGTTATCATAACATTTTTATGAATGTAGTTGAGGAAAGAAAGAGAAAGAAAGGAACTTGAAAGAAAATAAAAGAAATGAAAATAGGAGTTTACCTCTTGAATATAACTTCCTTGAGAACCTCTTTAGGGGAGAGGATTTGTTCTTTTGAAGAGACCAAGGGATGATGAATGTAAGAGAGGGATTAGGGATAGATTTTATCAAAATTTGGACTAGGAACAAGGCTTGATAGGAGTGAATAGAAGTGGGGGGGGGGGGGGTGAGGGTGTTTTTTATAGTGGGGGAGAGATGGGTTTTCTCAATATTTTATTCATTATTTTATTATTTTTGTGAAGAAAAGCAATAACATTGATTCTTGTGAAAAAATATAGTAATATGTGCATGTTAGTTTGAAACCAAGTTTATTACATTATCCATGCATCAATAAATAGTGTATTTAATATATAATGTATATATACAAAAATTACCGTACTTTACTATTCAAAAAATTAAATTATTTTAGAAATATCCCAAAAATTCACCCCAACAATTTTTTGATGTGTAGAATTAAAAAAATAAGTCCATTTTATGAAAATATTTTTATAAATATCTGAAATTTATTTTTAATTAAAATCATAATTTACTTGAAAAACACAAATTTTAAAATTAAAAATGCTTTTCTAATACTTTGAAAAATTTATTAAGGTCTCTTAAAATTATCATATAATAATATGTCATCAAAATAATTATTTATGAATACATTTTATGAAAATAAATTTTTTTATAAGTTATTAAATTAATCCAGAAATTGTAATTAAATATAAAAAAATACGAACACTATGATATAATTATATCATATTGTCACTTATAAGATGGGTAAATTTTATTTATACTTTCATTGGTAAGGTTAATTATTCACTTGGATGATTTTATATTCATAAGTGTTGTATTACTACTCATAAAGGTAACATTACTATTCATAGGGGTCAGTTACAATTCACCAAAAATTAAGTTTGTCTTATCGGACTTCAACAATCTTACTGATCACAATCATGTATGTTAGATTTTTGAAATTAAAATCAAATAAGTGACAATATTATGTTTAAATATCACATAGTACTTATTGGTTCATTGTGTTGTGATTTCATGTGATTATACTATATGAAATAATAATAAGAATGAAATTTACATTGATTAAAATTTGGGTTATTACATTTGGTCCCATTTAGTTGATCAAACAAGTAATCTATCCATGATAGGGGATACTTGTTCTTTATCATGATTTCATTTAGATCATGATAATAAGTACTAGGTGAATTGATCCATCCTTATTTTTGAAAAAGAGGATTGGTGTCTCCCATGGTGAAGCACTCGGGCGTATAAAACACTTATCCAGATTCTCTTGTAGCTACTTATTTAGTTCTTCTAAGTCAAAAATGGTGGTTCTATAAGGTGTATTTTATATAGAAAGAGATCCAGGAATAAGTTCAATTGAGAACTCAACCTCTCATTCAAGAGGAAGACTAGGTAATTCTTTAGGGAACACATTAGTATAGTCCCTCACAATGGGCATGTCTACGAGCATAATCCTATCCTTTGTCTCAATAATTTGAGTTAGATATTCTTGATCATAAGAAAATATTATATGTAATTTATATAATGATTATTATGGAGATTAATCCTCCTACTTACAATTGTACATAACTAAAGGGTACATCGGGATCTGAAGAGTGATCTCCCTTTCCTCACAGTTGATTTTGGATTTCTATAAAGATAGCCCATCCATGCATAATATAGAATGTAACTCCACCAAAGGAAGTAAGATAAGATTTTTTTGGGAGGTTTAGTCCACTAACATTAATCAGGGAGGAGTTATATACTTTGGATGCAATAATTTCCCCATTTTCTTTTCTCATATATAACTCAACCTCTATATTTTGAGGTAGTGTTTGAATAGTTCTACTAAAATTGAATGATATGAAAGAATGTGGGGAAATATAATCAAATAGTACATAAAATATTCTTGAATGAATAACTAACATACCTACCACCACATAATTTTTGGGATCTACCTCATCAGTAGTGATTACATATGGCCATCCTTGTAGCCTTGGAGGTTGTTGTTGATTTTTCACAACAACCATTGTCTTAGGGAAATGGTTCGCATAAATTCCATGTTCCTTGCAGTTGAAGAACTATACAATAGGCTGGGTGTTGACTTGAACCTTTCTTTATTATTCAACATTGGTGTGATGATTCAAATAAATTTTTTAATTATTATCCAGATTCCCCATTCTTTTACATTTGAATCATTTTCTAGTTCCATTTAGATAGTTCCTCGGATGCTTCTTCCCACAATTTTGATACGTGTGATATTGGGGTTTCTTTCAATACTGAGATTTATCTGTTTATCCACCCATATTAAACTCCATTTTCCCTTTTTTTCATCAGGCCCATGAGACCACTGAGAGTCTTCAATCTCCATTTCAACCTTAGGGGAACAACAAAAAATATCCTAATAGGTATCAAATCACAAATCACCAATGCTTTTCATAGAATTAGATTTTGTCTACAAAATAAGCGATCCACCTTTCTTTGAGTGTTCATGAAAAAGTTAGAGTCATATTGAGAAAGTCATGTAAAGTTTTCATCATATACCCCAATAGAATCATCTTCCTTCTGCTTTAGTCTAAGGAACTCTCTTTTATTTTGTGATGAAGTGTTTTGGGAAAATATTTATTGAAAAATATTTTCTGGAAATCTTCCAATTTCATGGAATCAATTTCCTCCTTAGACATTGTGTTCTTCATCAAAGTCTACCATTGATCATCTTTCCAATCAAAATGATAGACCTCAAGTACAAATTTCTCTTCTTCTAAGCACTATGGAAAATAAAATATCTTTTCAATGGAGTTAATTCATTGTTCTATAAGGAGGTGATCAAAAGACACACTAAACATGGGAGGACTTTGTTACATATAGGATTCGATCTCAACTTGATATTTATTAGGATAAGGAGGATGTTTCACATGATTCAAGTTTTTATTAATAACATTATTCAGTTGAGAAAGTATTTCCATGAAGGTTTGAGAATCCATTTCCATTATATTTGGCATATCGTTAGGGAAATCATCAAATTTCCTATCATAGTGATTGTTGGAATGGGTTATTATACTTCTATCCATTAAATAAGAAAAATAATGTAAAATTAGGGGAATTTAATACATAGATAATAAGAATACAAAAATATAACATTGAACATAGATGGTTAAACATAATTAACCATTAAATACAAGCCAAGGATCACAAAGTCTTGTGTCTTTTGAGGATTAGGTACATAAAACTGAAAGAATGAATCCAAAATAAAAAATATTTTAAATAATATTCCTAATGTGATCCTAACAACCTTTGAGACCTTATATATGAATAGGATAAGCTGGGGAATACATGAACAAAGAGATGATCTAAAAATTCTAGTAAGGGAATAAACATAAGAATAAAGCATATCACATGGGTTAGAAGGCACAACATGATGACATAAAAAGACATGGAACATGAATAATCACATGGAATCATAACATATAGAACACGAGGTCATGTGATCATAGAATCATATTAATGTTTAAGAAACATAAAAATGGAATAAGCATGATTCAAGGAAAATTGCACATGGAGGACCACGATTCAAGTCTAACCACCAAGACCATTTCACATAGATCACGAGTCAAGGATAACCACCGAGATCATTGCATATGATGTATCTTGTGACTAAACATTAACTAATTCATTGGATAGATATATGGGCACACACATAATAACATTTTCATAAATATGTGTTCCATATAATTAATCACACATAAGGAATCAAACATAAACATACGAGTTACCTATGGAAAGAATTAGGTATCATAATCATGTTAAAAGGTATATCGAAAGGGAATACCATAATGGTGTCCATTAAGAAATGGAATTAAATAATATATAGATAGTAATAAATGAAAATAGTCATATATTATTATAATTTATGTCAAACTGAAGTGAAAACATATAACAAGTGTGTTTAATAAACTTTAGAAAGAAAACCTTTTAGTGCGGTTTAAGGAAAAAATTTCAAGATTATTTAAAACAAAAAAGGAATAATTTTATATATATAACCAAAAATGAACCAAGATAGTTTTTAATGTTAAAAATAGTGAATTTATATAAATAATATTGTCTTAAAACAAATTATGGAGTGCACTTGAAAATGGGTAAGAAATCGGGAAGTTCCCTTTAATTGGGCTTGATTATACGGAATGATTGAGAAGAGAAGCTTGCAAAACATGTATTTCCCCACAAAAATAAGAATAATTGAGAAAGGTGAATGTGTTTTAAACATGAAAACAAAATTTGTGAGTATTAAATATGAATAATTAAGAATAAAATTGGTGTAAAGAGAGAGAATGTGTAACCTGGAGGAACAAAAAGGGTTCAGAGATAATCGCTTACCTTATGTATAAAAGTGTTCTACACTTGATCTTAATGTCCTAGATAATAAAATTACATCCATTAATTAATTCACAAAATTTTATACATTTATTTTATTTATTATAATTTTATTAAGTTTATTCATTTTCTTTTTGATGAGTTATAAGATACAATTTTATCGTTTAGTAGCATTCATTTCCATGGTTTTCATGATCAGTTACTTGTATACATGTATGGAAAATCATGTAAAATTTGAAAAATTTTCTAGAATTGAAATTATATGTTTTTAATTAATATATATAATATTATATGGTCTTATATACCATTTTGGTTCCATATGTAATAATTAGTCATTAGATAAAATGAAAATGATATCCATTTAGATTAATTTGGTGTTTTTTTATCATCATGAACTAGATTTGTTTTATTAATTAATATTATGTATTTAAAGTGGCTACAGAACATTACATAAGATTTAATACATATATTATAAAATATTTTAACTATAAAAATATTTTTATGAGCAATATTGAAGGAGGTAATGGAAAATCAAAACTTTATCATCACTGAATGCGATAAATTAACACACCATAGACGACATTTTCATTTTTGGTAAAAATGGAGAGGGGAAGAGAAATGAAGATGAATTATTATATTAACATGATAAAATTCCATTATATATAAGATAATTAAGTTTCATAATTTCTAAACATGATAAATTTTATTTTTAATTAAAATCATCATTTACTTGGAAAATACCAATTTTAAAATTATAACTGATTTTATAACACTTTGAATAATTAATTAAGGTCTTATAAAATGATATTATAATAATAAGACAAAAAATATTAATTTTTTAATAAATTTTATGAAAATTACTTTTCTTTTAAATGATTTTATTAATTTTAAAATTCAAAATAATCGTTTATGTTTTATAAAAATATCAACACTTAATTAATAATTTCTAAAACATTTATTTTTATTATAATATGATATAATTATATCATATTACCATTTATAAGATGCCTAAATTTTATTTATACTTTCATGGGTGAGGTCACTATTCTATTGGCTGGTTTACTATTTATAAGGGTCATATTACTATTCCAAAGGTCAAGTTACTATTACAGTGGTTTAGGTTCCATAATTTCTATAAATACTTCTCATTATATTAATTATTGATTTATAAAGCCTGTATTGTGCTCTTTATGTGTTTTTATGTGATTTATAATATATGAAATAATTATAAGAAAGAAATTTTCGTTTATAAAATTTTGCGTCGTTACAGTTAAATTGATTTCTATGAGTGATCACCCCATTTTCTCTGTAATTAAGTTATTATCCTCATTTATGAATCATATCTCCCTTAACTATTTGCTTTATGCATATGGTGGAACATTTCATGGGAAGTGATGGTTAGTGAATAGGTATCCTAGTTAAATTTAGGAAGATGATTACCCTATATTTAGAGGTATCATTATTGGATAATCACAATTGAAATAGGAAGGATAGGTGCGATTGGTCTTGATCACCTCATTGAGTTGAATATTGAGATTCCCTTTGAACAATGATATCAATCGCTATGACCTCCCAAGAACATTCTCCTTAATTTTTACTATTTAACTTTATTTAGTCATGAATTTCATATATATATATATATATATTTATATCAAATTCATTTCATAAAAAAACCTTAATCTATATTAGTTAGATTATAAATGTGAAAATATAAATTTAGTGCATGTGAGTAGCCTCCTTTTGATTAACCCTAGGTTATACCACTATGGAACATTATTAGGAAAATAAGAATTTAATTCAACATTGGTTCATGAAAAACTAATTTCATCAGGGAATATAAATTGTTTCATTTGTATTTACAGGCTTGAAATTTATTCTACGATGACATACCATGAAGAATAATAATTTCATTGATGTTACCCTGAAATAACATTTCAATGGATTCATCTTTAATCTATATTTACAATTTTTTTATGAATACTACCTTAAGATTTCTAAAATTATCACAACATTATTGGGATTTTAAAACCAAATCATCCATGTAACACTCCATGATTTTTCCAAAATGGACTTAAAATCACGGATCATAACACATTTATATATGGTGATAAAATTCTTTATGATAAAGATCATTACTTAATAACAATATATCCCTTATGGTGTTCAAAAATCATTGGAATACCCATATTTGGGGCCCATTCTTATTTGGTGACAACCACAATACCCATCTTCTAAGGATATGAATTTTAAACCAATTTTTGAATCAATTAATAGTCTTATAATTGGGTATAGTAATTTATCCCTTGAGAAGTGATGGCTAAGATCCCTGGAATTAATGAAAACTCATATTTACCATTCTTTTTCATGATGAGGATGATGTTGGAGAGTCACTTCACATTTTTAACTTCATGAATATAGTTATATTTGATTTGATTATCAACTTCAACTTCTACTTTCATAGCATGGGTTATATATATTCTTGTTGTTGCTTATTTATAACCATGGTGGTTATTTGGTAGACCCAAGTCATGGGTCACCACTAGGGGATCCAACTTGGTATATTATATAATATTACATTAAAATATATATCGATGATGCTTAGATAAAGAGATATATTTATCTAATTATTTGGGATAAATTGTGGTACTAATCAACCTAGGATGAAAATCTTCCTCCATACTAAGATTCACCCATCCGAGTTCATCAATGGTGGTTGAGACTCCTTCCATGAAATCCGTGGGTGTATATTTTATTTATTCCCCCTATTTACCATAATAAATTGTGTAATATAGTTTATAAACTTGATATTGATGTTATGAGATGAATATATTATTAGATCCATCAAGATCACATCCTTCCTTAGAATTATTGGATAATGAGTTGTAGGTGACACCATGAGAATGGATGGAAATGTTCTTAAGCCTAATGTGCTTCTTCTTAAAGGGTTAATTTTAATATAATCAAATATTCTTGGATACTTCACATAAATACCAATTAAAACTACAATCATATAGAGATTCATGAGGGAAATATTGATCTGCAAAGACTACATAATAGTCTTCACATCTATTGATGGTGAATAATCAATGGAATCATATACATGACCATTATATGTTAAACATTTCTTAGAGTGTTTCTTTAATTATTCATTGTGACCTATGTGACCTAATGGCTCCCTATATTTTGTGTTTTTACCTAAATTTAGTTCATGAAAACACAAAGTCTTGATTGAGTTCACTCAATGGCTTGAAAGGGATATTTTCTAGACCATTAAATGAAGCAATTTGTGTGGCTTTATTTACCACCAACTACTTCAACAACCTCTTTTAATATCCCATGTTTATATACTAAGATTCATAGGAATCAAAAGGGGTCAAATCACTATATCATACCTTGACTTCCCAATCAATAGATTATTTTGGGAATTGATGGTATAATGAGGACACTACTTCATGTATTTGGATCCAAAAACTTACCAATAAGATGTTGAAAGCCATGTCTTGGTTGGATTACATGAATTTAGATTCAGAAATGAGTTATATGAATAGAGTTATGATATTGAACCTCCTGATGGGCCTCTATTCACTCTTATTATACCCCATAATTATTGGGTTGGGGTAAGAAAGGATAGCTACACTATTATTCAAATGTATGAGTGTTCTGATCAGGATGAATTTGATCCCTAAACCATTATCAAATAGGTGTTGAAATTGATATTATTTATATTTAAATATATATACAGGGGAATGATATGCCCATTTATTGTGGTTTATTGGTCTTATTTTGTGAAATAAATGACTTTTTGGCATTTGAAAGAGCTATTATCTGTATGATTTTTCTCAACTATAGTGACTTTATTCTGTAAACCTTAATTCCTTAAGAGATCCTCCATAATGGATTACCTATGTTTTGTTAAAAGATGAATGGAGTAAAAGATTTAGAGTCTATACGGTATGATAGTGAGATGCTTTGGTATTTTATATTTATAGACTTAAGGATTATTATTTTTACCATGAGGTTTCTCCCAAATTTTAATCTTAGGGGAGAGAGTAAATTACATCGAAAACTCCTTTACTTGACTAAAAATGGTTTAAATCATCATAATCTATGGGTTAACATGAATTGGAATTCTATTATATTGATATTAACTTGAAATTTTGAAATATAACGGTTTTTATTCAAGTATAATTCGGTCTGAATGAGACCTTAATGATTTATTATCTAATCAATGTTTCTATTGGTCTCTTTGCTATGACTATCTATAGGTTTTAGATACATATATATCTTTTATATAAATGATTCTTGACCATTGGGGTCCAACAAAATTTTATCTTCCCTGAGCCCTATGACCTATTTCTCTATTATGGATGGGTAAATTGACTTTTTATGACTCTATTTTATTAGTTAAGGGGTATTTTAAGTCGTTAACATTGAAAGATCCATACTAGGAATCCTCTTCAGATAAATGTTACATTTTGTGGGTTAGTTTCCATCCCCCTAGTGGTCGTTGTAAGAAATTTGGAAGAATCTAGACTAACTTAAGGTATGGTAAGGGAATATTCTTCCTATCAATTGTTTCACTAGATATGATTGTAATAACTGTTGGAAGGATATAATTATGAAGATTCCATATCTAGTATCATAAAGGGAATTTGGGTCATGACTAACTGATTCAAAAGTTCCTTGATTATTACATATTCATTGTGTCTCCTGATCTCTAAAATTTTAATAAAGTTATTATCTAAGGAATCAATAAAAAATATGATATTATTTTATTCCTAGAATCAGTAGAACCTATTCTTAGAGGATTCGAATTTTAGCTGACCTTTCTATTTCTTTCCATCCTAGAGAGAGTGTTGTTGATGTGGCTACTGTTCATGTCAAGGAACAAAATGATATTCATAAGGATTAGGGGTTGTATCTTGCATTGAAATTGGTTTTAGAATGATGGTAATAACCTCAAATTTACTATTTTTCTTTCCCTATTAAAATGGTATGATCCAATACTTATATTTGAAATTACAAATGAACTTCTTTAGGAACTATGTTATGACTGCAAACTCCCAGAAACCACTAGGTTATTTTAAGTGAATGAGTTAAATTTTCATCTCATAATGAATATTTTATATACATATATCTAATAGAGTCTCTTGGGGGATATAGATATTTAATGAATTGGTTAAATCTTTCCCCTAGTGATTAATCCCAAATCTCTATCTTTTTTCACATTGTTTTTGATTTGATAGTTCAAATATAATTGTCTTAATTATCATGGATCTAAAATCATAAAAGGAATTTCCATTAAATATCCTACTAATTGGAGATATATCTAGTTAGTAGGTTACTATACCAAAAAGATGAGTTTACTTATAGAGTTTTTATAAATCACTTGACCGTTTTACCTCCTTTTTATCAAGTGTTCCCTTCAAGGGGATGAATTGATACACAAAGTTCATGAGATACTACTCTAGATATTTCATACAATTTATTAATGGGAATTTTTTTCCAAAGTTGGGTGGAGGAGAATTAATGTCCACCCACTCAAGATATAGTTTCTTCTATAATTGTATTTGTATCCATATCCCCTCCTTGGCTTCTATTTGAGTGAAAATAGACTCAATGGAGTTTTATAATTTTGGGGGAACTATTAATTGGGATGATGTTTGAGTGAAGATAGTGAAAAAATGGCATTGTAGGATCACATATTCCTATTATTAATTACTAGATTGAGTTATCCCAGGGAATCTTTTTTGAAATGGTGGAAATTTTTTCCCCTGAGGAGGGAATTATTGGTAGTCCATGGACATCATGATCAAATTTATTAGAAATATAGGGCTTGGGTTGGCCTAATGACTGGAAACTTCTCTTATAGGTCAATACTTCACTTGTTGAAGGGGGTTTCTCAAAAGAGATATATTTTCCTTATCTTGGTAGTGTCACTTAAAAGGTTTATTGAATATGTGATACTAAAAATTTAATCACCTCATCTGATCCAAATTGACTTCACATTGAGAAATTTTATCCTCATTAGATATAGGGTTAACTTATTTGGTTTGGGGGGGGGGGTGGATTTGGATATAGAACCACATTTACCTTTATACTTAGTAAATGTTCACTAAGTAGGTGGTAGATGAATGTTTAGAAGTGCTACCAACTCTTTATCCTACTGATGTTGTCAGGTGAACATGCCTTCTTCATGAATTTTATTGTGGACCATGTTTTGAATAGATGAATCATCATTTTGTCCTTCCAAATTGGTGTCACATTCATTGTTTTTGTAGGATTTACACTGAAAAAATTCACTAAAAAAATCATGCAGCATGAATCATATCCTCAACCATTATATATTATTGAGGGGAATCATTATACTCTAAATATACATCAATGGACAAATCATATTCCTAGTTGACATTTGGTTTATTATAAGAACATTTTGACTTATAAACCATAAGATGTTTTACTCTCTCACCTAGGTGATCCCCGATAATTAGTTAATGGAAGGTTATTTTTAGGAAGTATATAATGTATTTCACAGATAATTCTCCCAATAAAGGTGATGATTTAGGAATTGGAAGAAATCACGAGGGGGATTCTTATATAGTTTCTTCATGTTTGGAAATGGATGACTTTCTTAGAGGAGGGGTGGTAATAATTCCCCCATCACTATTGGATGGAGTTGAATCTTATCTTCTATCGTCATAACCTTTCTTTGTTAGATATTATAGGATTCTATGGTATTTTTTAGTGGTAAAAAAGAATATGAATGTATCCTTATTGGAATTTTAGGCACATATCCTATAATAAAATGGATTTAGTGACTTTTTAGGGTGGTATATACTTACCATATCAGGTTACTCCATAATTTGTGGTTTTATTTTCCTTATATGGGAGGAAAGCTTGAACTTTTTAGTAGTCTCATGCAAGAGCTTATCAATGTACCTGTCCTGCCAAGTATTAAATTTATGGGATTTAATAATGGTGGGATATCATTGGATGGACTAACTAGAATATGTATACCTAGGTATTGAGACTTGTGCTAAATAAATGGAATTGTAAAATTATTTCCTTGAGGATTTTTTTTGCTCATGAGTAGGGTAAAATACATAGCTCTATATTCACCTGACCCTATCATACACATGTTAGGTGGGTTGTCATTAACTATCTGGTGAAGCACCTTTATATTACTATGGTAGGAATATTGGAGACATTCACTATTTCCATGATTTAGGATTCTAGGAAACTGAAAAGGCATCTATTGAACATGGTAGTTAATCACATTTTTTTTTTCTATTTATAATACTCCCTATAAGGTAGGTATATAGTCTTGAGATGATGGATAGTTTTCTAAAAGATGCGAGAAAGGTAGTGTATACATTTTTTTAGTGAATTTGTAATTTAATACTATGGTTTTTCCATGGTCTAGAATATGTACACTATTGTAACCTTATAAAACTCTTTCCACATGACCATGGTGTTATATTCATCCTTTGTGAGGGTTATTTGACCTAATCTAACCATAAAGGCCATTTCACCACTTATTTTTTAATAGGATTAGGGTTATTCAAAATTTACTCAGTTACATCAAAGAGTTTATAATCTTTGGGAGTCCTAGATGATGATCATCATCTTAAATCACCCATATAATGGGATAAGACACCAGATGTTGGAAATTAGGCACTTAAAGTAACTGGCCTTAGGTTGTTAAGTGGTTCTCAATATGAGGGAAACCGCAGGTTGAAATTTACATGGGAAGGATCTTCATGTTGAGAAGATTTTGGGCATGGTTCTTATTATAAACATCATACGAAGGATTTCCATGGAATATTCCTAACTCACCATCATGGGAAAACCTCTATTATGGCTCAATGTTATGTCATAGGGAGGAACTATGTAACAAATTACTTGGCGAGGAAATCATGTGTTATAAATTTGGTTTCTCTGGGAAGGGCCTCCATCCTTACCAATCTTTCAGTTTCCTTTGTGGGGAGGACCAATATGTTAGCTGTTTCAGAAGGAAAAACTGGAACACATGTAATAACACTACCTGGACTGCCTAAACTGTGGCCAAGAGGGGGTCACAACATGACCTTAGGTGAACCATATCATATATAATTCTAAATACTAGAAAGTTAATAGGATATTTATGGGTAGACTATCCCATCTAGTCTAAATATTTAAGGTTATTCCCAAATTTAATTGAACATTTGGCATGACCTGTATGTATATCAGACTTCCCATAAATACATATAGATATAAATAGGGATCCCCACAACCCCCATAGTCCAGAGTAAAAAGATGTAAATCTAAATATATGATTCATAAATTAAAATAGAGTATAAAAAATAAATAAGTATGGAATAAAAAGTATAATTTTTAAAAATAAAGGCACAATGGCCCATACATGTTGCACCATAGATGAAAATTAATACACATGACTATGACACAACTCAAATAATTGTACTACTATCTCCTTGTCCTCCAAAACCTACTAATCTAAATCATTTATGAATCTCTATGATATACCTATATCTTGAGGTAATATAGGAAAGACTACCCATGTGCATTGAATGCCATTCCATGTATGCATGTAGGGGGTGAGTCCAAATATCTAGTAGGAAATCCCCAATGTCTTGGTAATAGTAAGTGATAGTGTGATCAAGTGGATGTGCATGAAATACATATAAATTGGTATATTCATACACGTGAAACACACCTACCCAGAAACAAAACACATAAGAACATCATTATAAACCTCAATTCATCAGGTTTTAGATGAACCACCTAGAACCTTGACAATACTTTCATCAGCTAGTGCCAAATATATCTATATATAAATAACCCCTCAGGAAGACCATTTCCCTCCCCAAAGATATTAAATAATATAATAAATTCTTTGGATATTTCCATATTTTCTCTATTCATGTCACAAAGACCATACCATATAAATACCTAGAACATGGTCAATCTTGTAGTCTCATGCTCGGTAACTGATTCCTAGGAGCATGTCCTAGGAAATCCAAAACATGCTCATAGTTCACATGGAATTTTCTCATTACATATCATAATTCCAAGGGACCCATCTAAGCCAATCCTATCCATATATCCATACAAATCTTAGTAAATCATCCAAGGAATTCAAAAAAACACTCGTAGGCCACATGAGAGGTTCACTTCCCCTGCCCCCAATTCCAAGGAACTCATCTAAGAAAATACAAACCATTAGTTTAGTTCCTCTAGATACATGGAAAAATTAACACTGGTACATGAGGGAGCTACATTATCTCTCACTAGGTTGTCCAAGACTACCACCCCTATTAGACATATCATACTAGAAATATATCTTCATAACATAGGGAGGAAAACATAAAAAGGGGTGAGCTAGATGTTCAGTAAGGGTAGACAAGGGAGACTTGTAAGAATACACATGAGCATAGAGGTATGAGTACATGATCATGAAAATTGAAGATCAAACCCTACATATCAAAGATCATATACATAAATCATGGCATAAAGCTTTGTATTTCATAAGACATGAATCATAAGGAAATAAATAACAAAAGCCACGAAAGAATAATATAGGAATAATACAAGGAATTGTGGAAGACACATAAGCATATATAATTATTTCCATATTAGTCAAGAAATCACTACTAAGGCCATATTTCTGGACAATTTCCTTTACTAAACTGGTTTCACGCACTATTCTAGCCCAATATTACTGAACTGAGTTCATTCATCATTTTACCCCTATAATATTGAATTGATTTCATTTCACATTCCAGCCATGTCTATCTCATGAGATATATATATTTACCTAATGCATTGGAGGGAGACATAGGTCCTTCCTATCTCATAATTAAATCATACATACATCTACCAAAAAATCATAAACAACCATATCATAACCCATAAAATGAAATGGGTATTGTAAACATATAATAATATCATAACCTGTGGAAAAAGGTACTGGTTTCATAATAATATCATCAAAAGAATTACCCATGAAAAGAAGTGGGTTTCAAAATCATATAACCTGTGGAAGAGAAATGGGTGTCGTAAGAATCATTCCATCAAAACATAAACTATTCAAGAAATAATATGAATGTAACCATTGGATCATTTAAAAGAAGGGAATGAGTAACATCATCAAATTTCATCTTAGATGGAAAATAACTTAGAAATATATTTTGAAAAAATATCTTGGTGGAAATATCCACACTTATTTTAAAAAGTCTCTTTAAAACGTAAAAAACCTTTTGAAAATAATTTTCTTTAAAATAAACTTGAAAGCTTATAATTTTTTTTTGAATACCTTTTGGAAACCTTTTTCTTTGAAAACATATAAATAGAGATTGAAAATGTTTTGAAAACCTTTTTCCTCGAAAGATTATAGAAGGATATTGAAAATGTTTTGAAAATTAATTTTCTTTTAAATAATTTTATTAATTATAAAATCCAAAATAATCATTTATGTTTTATAAAAATATCAAAAATTAATTAATAATTTCTAGAACATTTATTTTTATTATACTATGATATAATTATATCATATTACCATTTATAAGATGCCTAAATTTTATTTATACTTTCATGGGTGAGGTCAATA
This sequence comes from Viscum album, assembly GCA_963277665.1. NCBI lineage: Eukaryota > Viridiplantae > Streptophyta > Magnoliopsida > Santalales > Viscaceae > Viscum > Viscum album. The sequence goes on along the minus strand of OY728157.1, from coordinate 348,710,298 downwards.
TTCTATTGTCCAGTTTACGATTTATAAGGGCCATATTACAATTCCAAAGGTCAAGTTTCTATTCCATTGGTTTAGGTGCCATAATTTCTATAAATACTTCTTATTATATTCATTATTGATTTATAAAGCTTGTATTGTGTTCTTTATGTGTTTTTATGTGATTTATACTATATGAACTAATTATAAGAAGGGAATTTTCATTGATAAAATTTTGGGCCTTTACAGTTAAATTGATTTCTATGTCCGGTCACCCCATTTTCTCTATCATTAAGTTATTCTCCTAATTTATCAATCATATATCCCTTAACTATTTGAGTTATGCATATGGTGGAAAATTTCATGGGAAGTGATGGTTTGTGAAGAGGTATCCTAGTTAAATTTACGAAGATGATTACCCTATATTTAGAGGTATCAGTATTGGATAATCACAATTGAAACAAGAAGGTTAGGTGTAATAGGTCTTGATCACCTAATTGAATTGAATATTGAGATTCCCTTTGAACAATTATGTTAATCACTATGACCTCCCAAGAACATTCTCCTTAATTGTTACTATGTAACATTATTTAGTCATGCATTTCACACACACACACACACACACATATTTATATCAAATTAATTTCATAATAAAACCATAATATATATTAGTTAGATTATAAAAGTAAAAATATAAATTTAGTGCATGTGAGTAGCCTCCTTTTTATTGACCCTAGGTTATACCACTATAGAACATTATTAGGAAAATAAAAATTTCATTCAACATTGGTTCATGAAAAACTACTTCCATCAAGGAATATAAATTCTTTCATTTATATTTTCAGGCATGAAATTTATTCTACAATGACATACCATGAAGCAGAAGAATTTTCTTGATGTTACCTTGAAATACCATTTCAATGGATTTATCTTTAAACTGTATTTAATTTTTTTTTATGAATACCACATTAATATTTTTAAGATGATCACAACATTATTGGGATTTTAAAACCAAATCACCCATGTATAACTCCATGATTTTTTCAAAAAGGAATTAAAAACATGGCTCATGACACATTTATATATGGTGATAATATTATTTATGATAAAGATCATTACTTGATAATAATATATCCCTTATGGTGTTAAAAAATCATTGGAATACCCATATTTGGGTCCCATTATTATTTAGTTATAACTAAAATACCCATCTCTAAAGGAGAGGAATTTTAAACAATTTTTGAATCAATTAATAGTTTTATAATTGGGTCTAGTAATTCATACCTTGGGAAGTGATTGCTAAGATCCCTGGAATTAATGAAAACCCATATTTACCATTCTTTTTCATGATGAGGATGATGTTGGAGGGTCACTTCACATTTTTAACTTCATGAATGTAGTTATATTCTATATAATTATGAACTTGGACTTCTACTTTCATATCATGGGTTGTATATATTCTCGTTGTTGCCTATTTATAACCATGGTGGTTATTTGGTAGACCAAAGTCATGGGTCTCCACTTGAGGATTCAACTTGGCAAATTACATAATATTACATTAAAATATATATCGATGATGCCTCAATAAAGAGATATTTTTTTATAATTGTTTGGGAGACATTTTGGTACTAATCAACCTTGGATGAAAATCTTCCTCCATACCTAGATTCACCAATCCGAGTTCATCAATAGTGGCTGAGACTCCTTCCATGAAATCAGGGGGTGTATATTTTGTTTATTCCTTATATTTACCATAATAAAGTGTTTAAAATAGTTTATAAACCTGATATTGATGCAAAGTTATGAATACATTATTATATCCATCAAGATCACATCCTTCCTTAGAATGATCGGATCATGAGCTGTTGGTGACACCATGAGAATGGATGGAAATGTTGTTAAGCCCATTTATCTTCTTCTTATAGGGTTAATGCTAATATAATCAAATATTCATGGATAATTCACATAAATATAAATTAAAACTACATTCATGTAGTGATTGTTGAGGGAAATATTAATCTTCATAGACTACATAATAGTCTTCATATCTATTGATGGTGAGTACTCAATGGAAGCATATACAGGACCATCATATATCAAAATATTTCTTAGAGTGTTTCATTAATTATTAATTGTGACCTATGTTACATAATGACTCCCCATATTTTTTGTTTTCACCACAATTTAGTTCATGAAAACACAAATTCTTGATTGAGTTCATTCAATGGATTGAATGGGATATTTTCCAAACCATTAAAGGAAGCAATTTGTGTGGTGTTATTTACCACCGACTACATCACCACCCTTTTTTAATATAACATATTTATATACTAAGATTCATAGGAATAAAAAGGGGATGAATCACCATTTCATACCTTGAATTCCCAATCAATAGATTATTTTGGGCATTGATGGTATAATGGGGTCACTACTTCATGTATTTAGAGCCAAAAACTTCCCAATAAGATGCTGAAATCCATGTCTGGGTTGGATTAAATGAATTTTGATTTATAAATGAGTTATTTGAATTGATTTATGAGATTGAACCTCCTTATGGGCCTCTATTAACTCTTATTATACCTCTGAATTATTGGGTTGGTTTAAGAAAAGTTAGCCGCCCTATTACTCAAATGTAAGAGTGTTCTAATCAGGATGAATTTGATCCCTAAACAATTATAAACTAGGGGTTGAAATTGATATTATTTGTTTTTAAATATATATACAGGTGAATGATATTTCCATTTATTGTGGTTTCTTAGTCTTATTTTTTGAAATAAATGACTTTGTGGCATTCGATAGAGCTAGTATCTGTATGATTTGTCTCAACTGTGGTGACTTTATTCTTGAAATCTTAATTCATTAAGAGAGCCTCGATAATGGATAACCTATGTTTTTTTAAAGATTAATGGAATCCAAGATTTAGAGTCTATACGGTATGATAGTTAGATGCTTTGGTATTTTATATTTATAGACTCAAGGACTATTATTTTTACCATGAGGTTTCTCTATAGTTTTAATCTCAGGGGAGATAGTAAATTAAGTTGAAAACTCCTTTACTTGACTAAATGTGGTTGACATCATCATAATCTATGGGCCAACATGAATTGGACTTCTAGTATTTTGATATTAACAAGAAATTTTTAAATATAATAGTTTGTATTCTAGTATAATTGGGTCTTAATGAGACCTTAAGGATTTATGATCTAATCAATGATTCTATTGATCTTGTTTCAGTGCCTATCTCTAGGTTTTGGATATATATATATAGCTTCGATAGAAATGATTTTTAACCATTGGGGTCTACCAAAATTTTATCTTCCCTAACCTCTATTACCTATTTCTCTATTATGGATGGGTAAATTGACTTCATATGACTCTAATTTATTTGTGAAGGGGTATTTTAAGTCTTTAACAATTATAGAACCTTAATAGGAATTCTCTTCAGATAAAGGTTACATTTTGTGGGGTAGTTCCCATCCCCCTAGTTGTCGTTGAATGAAATCTGGAAGAGTCTAGACTAACTTAATGTATGGTAAATGATTCTTATTCCTATGAATTGTTTCACTAGAGATGATTATAATAACTCTTATAAGGCTATAATTATTAAGATTACATATCTAGTATCATAAAGGGAATTTGGTTCATGACTAACAGATTAAAAAATTCCTTGATTATTACATATTCACGGGGTCTCCTAATCTCTGAAATTTTAACAAAGTTATTATATAAGGAATTAGTAAAAATACTAGATTGTTTTATTTATAGAATTAGTAGAACCTATTCTTAGAAGCTTAAAATTTTAGCTGACCTTTCTATTTCTTTACATCCTAAAGAGAGTGTTTTTGATGCAGCTACTGTTTAAGTCAAGGAACAAAATGATATTGATAGGGATTAGGGGTTATATTTTGCATTGAAATTAGTTTTATAATGATGGTAATAACCTCAAATTTACTATTTTTCCCCTATGAAACTGATATCATCCAATACTTATATTTGAAATTACGAATGAACTTCTTTAGGAACTATGCTATGACTGAAAACTCCCAGAAACCACTAGGTTATTTCAAGTGAATGTGTTGAATTTTCATCTCATCATGAATATTTTATATACATATATCTAATAAAGTCTCTTGGGGGATATTGATATTTAAGGAATAAGTTAAATCTTTCCACCTAGTGATGAATCCAAAATATCTCTCTTTTTTCACATTGTTTTTAATTTTATAGTTAAAATAGAATTGTCTTCTTTATCATGGAGATAAAATAGTAAAAGGAATTTCCATTAAATATCCTACTAATTGGAGATATATCCCGTTGGTAGGTTATTATACCAAAACAATGAGGTTACTTCCAGAGTTTGTATAAATCACTTGAGTGGTTCTACCTACTTTTTATCAAGTGTTCCCTTAAAGGGGATGAATTGAGACTTAAAGTTCATGAGATACTGCTCTAGATATTTCATACCATTTATTATTGGAAAATTTTTATTTCCAAAGTTGGGTGGAGGAGAATTAATGTCCACCCACTCAAAATACAATTTCTTCTCTGATTGTATTTGTGTGTATCTCCCCTCCCTAGCTTCCATTTGAGTGAAAATGGACTCAATGGAGTTTTGGAATTTTGGTGGAACTATTATTTGGGATGATTTTTGAGTAAAGATATTGGAATAAATGGCATATTAGGATCACTTATTCCTATTATTAATTTCTAGATTGAGTTATCCTAGGGAATGTTTCTTGAAATGGTGGCAGTTTTTTCCTAGATGAGGGAATTATTGGCAGTCCATGGACATCATGATCAAATATATTGGCGATATAGGGCTTGGGTTAGCCTAATGACTGTAAAATTCTCTTATAGGTCAATACTTCCCTTATTGTTTAAGGGGGTTTCTCATAAGAGATATATTTTCCTTGTTCTGGTAGTTTCACTTAGAAGGTTTATTGAATATGTGAAACTCAAAATTTAATCACCTCGTTTTATCTAAAATGACTTGGGGGGGGGGGTGGATTTGGATATATAACCACATTTCCATTTATCCTTAGTAAATTATCACTAAGTAGGTGGTAGATGAATGTTTATAAGAACTACCAAGTCATGATCCTATATATATTGTCAGGTGAACATTCCTTCTTCATGAATTTTAGTGCGGACCATGTCTTGAATAGATGCCTCATCATTTTGTTCTTAAAAATTGGTGTCACATTCATTGTTTTTATAGTATTTACACTGAAAAATTTCACTAAAAAATCATGCAGCATGAATGAAATCCTCAACCATTATATATTAATGAAGGGAATCATTATACTCTAAATATACATAAATGTAAAAATCATATTCTTAGTTGAAATTTGGTTTATTAGAAGAACATTTTGGCTTATAAAACATAAGATGTTTTACTCTCTCACCTTGGTGATACCCTATAATTATTAAATGAAATGTTATTTTTAATAATTATATGACGTATTTCACTAAAAATTCTCCCAATAAAAAAGATGAGTCATAAAGTGGAAGAAATCATGAGGGGTATTCTAATGGAGTTTCTTCATGTTTAGAAATAGATGACTTTCTTAGAGGAGGGGTGGTAATAATACCCCCATCACTATTGGATGGAGTGGAATCTTATCTTCTATCGTCATAACCTTTTTTTGTTAGAGATTATAGGATTTTATGGGATTTTTTAGAGGTAAAAAAGAATACGACCATATCCCTATTGCAATTTCAGTCTCATATCATATAATAAAATGGATTTAGTGACTTTTTAGTGTGGTATATACTTACCATATCAGGTTACATCATAATTTGTGGTTTTGTTTTCCTTATATGAGAGGAATGCTTGAAATTTATAGTAGTCTGATGTAAGGGATTATCAATGTACCGCTCCTGCCAAGTATGCAATTTATGGTCTTTAATAATGGTGGGATATCATTGGATAGACTAACTAGAATATGTATACCTTGGGATCAAGACTTGTATTCAATAAATAGAATTGTAAAATTATTTCCCTGAGGATTTTTTTTGGCTCATGAGTGGGGTAAAATACATAACTCTTTTTTCACCCTACCCTATCACACACATGTTAGGTGGGGTGTCATTAAATATCTGGTGGAGCACATTTATATTACTATGGAAGGAATATTGGAGACACTCTCTCTATTTCCACGATTTAGGATTCTAGGAATCTGAAATGGCATCTATTTAATATGGTAGTTAATCTCATTTTTTTTTTCTGTTTATAATACTCTCTATAAGGTAGGTATATAGTCTTGAGATGATGGATAGTTTTCCAAAAGATGTAACAAAGGTAGTGTATACATTTTTTTTAGTGAATTTGTAATTTAATACTAAGGTTTTTCCATGGTCTATAATATGAATACTATTATACCCCTATAAAACTCTTGCCACATGACCATGGAGTTCTAATAATCCTTTGTGAGGGGTTATTTGACCTAATCTAATTATAAATGCTATTTAAACACTTATTTTTTAAAGGGATTAGGTTTATTCAAAATTTACTCATTTACATCAAAGAGTATATAATCTGTGCGAGTCCTAGATGATGAGTATCATCTTTAATCACCCATCGACCAGGATAAGACACCGCTGCTTAGAAATGAGGCACTTAAAGTAACTAAACTCAGGTTCTTAAGTGTATCTCAATATGAGGGAAACCTCAGGTTATCATTTACAATGGAAGGATCTTCATGTTGAGAAGATTATGTGTTGGGTTCTTATAAAAAACATAATGGGGAGGATTTACATTGAAGATTCCTAACTCACCATTATAGGAAAACCTCTATTATGGCTCAATGTTATGTCATATGGAAGAACTATGTAAAAAATTACTTGGGGAGGACCGCTTGTGTTATAAACTTGGTTTCTATGGGAAGGGCCTCCATCCTTACCAATCTTCCAGTTTCCTTTGCGGGGATGACTAATATGTAAGCTGTTTCAGAAGGAAAAACTGGAACACATGTAATACTACTACCTGGACTACCCAAAAGGTGGCCAAGAGGGGGTCACAACATGACCTTACATGAAACCTCTCATATATAATTCTAAATACTAGAAATGTAATACAATATTTGTGGGTATAATATCCCATCTAGTTTAAATATTTAGGGTTATTCCCAAATTCAATTGAAAATTTGGCATAAACCGTATGTATATCAGACTTTCCATAAATACATATATATTTAAATAGGGATCCCCACACCCCCATAGTCCAGAGTAAAAATATGTAAATATAAATATATGATTCATATATTTAAATAGAGTAGAAAAAATAACTAAATATAGAATAAAAAGTATAATATATAAAAAAGGCACATTGGCCCATACATGTTGTACCAAAGATGAAAATTAATACACTGGACTATGACACAACCCAAATAATTATACTACCATCTCCCTGGCCTCCAAAACCTACTAATCTAAATCATTTATGCATCTATATGAGATACCTATGTCTTGAGGTAATATAGGAAAGACTACCCATATGCATTGAATGCCATTCCATGTATGCTTATAGGGGGTGAGTCCAAATATCTAGTAGAAAATCCCCAATGTCTTGATAATAGTAAGTGCTAGTGTGATCAAGTAGATGTGCATGAAATACATATAAATTGGAATATTAATACACGTGATACACCCCCACATAGAAACAAAACACACTATAACATCATTATAAACATCAATTCCTCAGGTTTTAGATGAACCACATAGAACCTTGACAATACTTTCATTGGCTAGTGCCAAATATATCTATCTACAAATGACCCCTCAGGAAGACAATTTCCTTCCCCAAAGATAATAACTAATATAATACCTTCTTTGGATAGTTCCATATTGTCTCTATGAATCTCACAAATACCATTCCATCTAAATAGCTAGAACATGGTCAATCTTGTAGTCTCATGCTCAATAACAGATTCCTAGGAGCATGTCATTGGAAATCCAAAACATGCTCATAGTTCACATGGAATTTTCTCGTTACATGTCCTAATTCCAAGGGACTCATCCAATACAATCCAAAACCATATATCTATAAAAATATAAGGAAATCATCCTAGGCATTCCAAAACACACACATAGGCCACACATGAGGGTCACTTCCCCTACCCCCAATTCCAAGGAACTCATCTAAGAAAATCCAAACCATTAGTTTAGTTCCTCTGGAAACATGGAAACATTAACACTGGTACATGAAGGAGCTACATTTTCTCTCACTAGGTTGTCCAAGACTACTACCCCTCTTAGACATATCATACAAGAAATATATCTTCATAACATGTGGAGTAAAACATAAAAATTGGTGAGCTAGATGTTCAGTAAGGGTAAACAAGGGAGACATGTAAGCATAAACATGAAAATAGGGGTATGAGAACATGATCATGAAAATTGAAGTTCACACCCTACATATTAAAGATCATATACATAAATCATGGCATAAATCATGGTAGTTCATAAGACAAGAATCATCAGGAAATAAATAACAAAATCCACGAATCATAATATAGGAATAATACATGGAATTGTGGAAGACACATAAGAATATATAATGATTTCTATATTAGTCAAGACATCTCTACTAAGGCCATATTTTTGGACAATTTCCTTTACTGAACTGGGTTCACACCCCATTATTTCCCAATATTTCTGAACCGAGTTCACTCCTCATTTTAGCCCTATAATACTGAATCAATTTCATTTCTCATTCCAGCCATGTCTATCTCGTGAGATATAAATATTTACCCAATGAATTGGAGGGAGATATATGTCCCTCTTATGTCATAATTAAATCATACATACATGTACCAAAAAATCATAAACAACCATATCATAACCCATAAAATAAAATAGGTATCATAAACATACAATAATATCATAACATGTGGAAAAAGATACAGGTTTCATAATCATATCATCAAAAGAATAACCCATGAAAAGAAGTGAGTTTCAAAATCATATAACCTGTGGAAGAGAAATGGGTGTCATAAGCATCATTTCATCAAAACATAAACAATTCAAGAAAGAATATGAATGTAATCATTGGATCATTTCCAAGAAGGGAATGAGTAACATCATCAGATTTCATCTTATATGGAAAATAACTTAGAAATATATTTTGAAAACATTTCTTGGGGAAAATATCCTCTCTGGTTTTAAAAATTCTCTTTAAAACATAAAAAACATTTTAAAAACAATTTTCCTTGAAAACATATAAAAGAAGCTTGAAAAAGTTTTGAAAACAATTTTCCTTGAAAACTTAAAAGAGAAGATTGAAAGAATTTTAAAAACAATTTATTTGAAAATAAATAAAAAACAATTTCTTAAAAACTAACCTTTTAAACATAAAAACAAATATTTATAGAAATGATGGCCAGTAAATCTATACATTCCATATGTGGTAATAAGAACATTCCTTTTTCATGGTAAAAGGTTAGAAAAATGAATTATTCAGAAAGAGACAAGAATATTCCTTTGAAAACACTATTTAAAGATAGAAAGGGTAGAAATGTATTATAATTATTATTGGATAATAATATAATATTATTGGAAAACATTTTTAGAATCATTGTTTTGAAGGAACATATATTTCTGACCGAAAAGAGGGTAAAGTTAGGCTTTTTTAAAAACACAATCTTAACTATCTTTTGTACCAATGAGTAGAAAAATGGGACCAATATATGAATAAATCATGAAAAAACATATGATAATAAAATTCATGAATGTTCTTGAGATATGGATCATAATATTTAATCAAAGGAACCATGAACATAAAAAATTCATAAAAGTGATGAGATTATTTCCATAAACTCTTACCATTTGTTAACTTTGGACCATACAAACCATGTAAGAAAATTAAATTAAATTAAGATTAAAATATAATTAAAATAATGATATTCATAATATAATATTTCAATGCCAGTATATACACCTCATGGAAAAATATAGGTGCATAACATTTCATGTGTCTCAAAGAAGGAAAATTGAGACAACATTACTTTACCAATTTGGTAAATTTTGAAACATAAATCCCATGAATGAAATATCATAAAATGGATATTTGAATAGCCATAATTTTAATTATAAGAATAATAGAATACATCCATGGTCAGTATAAACACCCCACAAAATGAATGGGTGGTGAATAAAGCATGTATCTCACAGAAATAAAAAATGAGATGAAATTCCCTTACCTTGTGTCTTGAATCTCATCATAATCATACAAGATTAATTTATAACAAATTATAGTCTTTTATAAATCTTTTATAGATGCATTTTATTATATATAATATGATTTATGGTTTTATTATTACTTTATATTACCCGCTTGTTAACAATCCAATGTTAAGGTTTCACTTAGGGTAATATTTACTTTATTCTTCTTACATGCCTTAACTTGTTATATATTTGGTACTTATACTTATATCATGCTTTATAGAATGTAAAAAAATCATATAAGTATCATTTATATTCAGTATATGTGTAGTATAATAATCTATAGAATATAGAAGTATGAAATTGAATACACTGTTTATGGAGACAGTTGTCCGCACGTACGCATGGACGCTGTTTCTGTTTAATTGTCATATTGATATAAAGAATGTAAATGAATTATATATATATATCCTTGATATAGTTTCAATATTATATCATACATATCATATAATTTCACTAAACCTATCCTTAATACATTCCATGCAGTTTTTGAATGAATCACATCACTTTGAGGGGGAAGTAGTTCACACTTCCTCAAATGAAATTATATTATTTACACCAAATAAAATGTATAAAGATATGTGTTATAAAAGTATTAAATAATATTAAATTAATAATAAATATAATATATAACATATATAAATATTGTGTCCACCATAATGTCCACCATGAGAGCTGGTAAAGGAAAATTGAACAATCATCATTTAGTGAGGTGATAGTTCGCCGTACACATAAATAGTATATTCATTACCCATTAGATGGATTTGTGTTTAAGTGACTAGAACACTTGTTATAATAGTAATATTAATATCATCTTTATTTATAATATTTATTTTTGTTTTTATGCAAACCAATGTTATTAAATTCAAACGAATTCAAGAATATGAGAACACATGAGAAACTTTTTATTAAGAAAACACTAATATATTACATTATTATAAGGTTATAGAATTTAAATACTCTAGAAAAATCATTATCATCCCTATAAGCACCACAATAATTCCTACCATGAGTAAAATAAAACTGATTGTGTATCCTTCATCTCTTGGATCTACCATAAGAATAAAATCAATTATGAGAAGTAATGGAAATGTGAAGAATAAAAGGAATGTACAAAACCATTTTTGAAACAAGGAAATAACTCTAATGTTTTTTGTTGTGTTTTTTAATTCCTTAAATGGGTATTTATATGGTTTATGTGACCTCTATAAAAAATATATCCATTGAATTTTTTAGAGGCTATTGGTGTTTTTATAACTGTTAGGATTTCTTTAAATTTTACCATTAGATGTTTTAAAAAATTAAAATGAATTTAAAACAGTATTTTCAAATAATAAATTTAATAAAATTTAATATTTTAATTATTAATTTGATACTATACCCTTATATTTGATAAATTTAATTTTATAAATTCTAAATAAGAATAAACGAATTGACTTTTTTGAAAATTTTTGTAATTAATCTACATAAGGTCATAAAAAAATCATAAGTGAATTATTTGGGTTATGTTTAACATTTTTTACAGAACATTTATAAATTTCTCAGCCTAACTTAGTGAAGAATATTAAGGCTAAGTCCTCATGTTTTATCCAAGTGCAAGCCAACTCAAGTAGTATTACAATTAGGCTCGTGTGTATAAGTCCTTATTTGGTTAGCCCATGTTTGAACCACACTGCGTATAGGTTGGGATGTGGCCCGGCCGGAGAGGACATATATAAGCCTTCCCATGTGTGTGAGTGTGTTGTTTCATTAGAGTAATTCATTTATTGTACAACCTTATAAGGTCATCCGAGAAACTAATCTGTTTTGACATGGGATGAATTTTTTTAACTCGAGGTCAAAACTCAACTACTCATTTAAACTGGGATAAATCCTGGGAATCCATTCTTTTCCTCACTTGAACCAGCTAAACTCACCCATCCCAACCATTTTATTTGGTCCCAGATCATCCGAACCAACCCCTTGTATCCCCAATCATGCCACCCCTTTAAAATTATATGATTTTATTTCAACTATCTGAATCATCTCAGACAAATCCTAGCCCTTCATCTAAATCCATACATCTCCCTCATTGATCCCTATCAAACCATACATGCCGCCAAGCCCTTAATTTATTTCCATTAATTAAATCCCTTCTACATCTATCATCTAAATCTCCCATGACACCCGCATGGATTCATTTTTCACAAGTCTGACATGGTTGGTATTATTTTAAACCTATCCACATCAGATTCCCTACAAGATTCAAATATATAAATATAAATATAAATATAAATATAAATATAAATATAAATATAAATATAAATATAAATATAAATATATGTGTGATTCTATTTTATTTATTTATTTATTAATTGCACAATTTATCACCATTGTTTTAGCATTTTAGTGTAAATTTTTTTGATCTTTTTTTAATTTTAGATCTAATGGAATGAAATATAAAAAAATATATTTATATATATATATTTTTATAAGAAACAAGATAACCAAATTTTATTCCCAATTTTATACACTTTTTTTCCGTGACCAATTGAATATGATATGTTATCATATACTGTAACCCTCATGCACACTTTTTAACCCTCAACCCTTCTCTCCCAAGCTCCTTCTCTAATTTTCTTGTGCTCGATTTCCTCCCTCAAAACACTCTTTCTTATTCAACCTTTTTTTAGAATCTGACACCATCAAGTAATAGTTAAGGGTCCAATTTTTTTTTTATTTTATTTCATGAAAACAAATATATATAAGTATATACACAAATAAATAAAAATATATTTCTTTTCTTTGAGAATTTTTGATGATAAATATTTTTTTAAATTTATGTTCCTTATAAATTATTCATTTATATGGATTTATGTAAGGGTTTATTTTATTTTAATAAAATAATCTTGGTTTTAAAAATATTTACATACATATATATATATATATATATATATATATCTCTGTGTGTGTGTGTGTCTATTTATGTATATATATACACATATATTACTATCTATTTTTAGATTATCTATATAAGAGAAGGGTTTTGTTTTAATTTTTCTTTCTAAGACTAAGGTTTGTAATGTTTTGATTATAGTATTGATCAATTTATGTTAGATATACATATATTCCCATATATATATATATATATATATCTCTGTGTGTGTGTGTGTGTGTGTCTATAAAACTCTCTATTTTTAGCATTTAAAGATAAAAGTTTTGTTTTTAAATATTATCTCTAAGCCTATACATTGTAAGGGAATTATTTATCAAAGAGATTGCTTTTGTTTTTGAACCATCATACTATTTATAATGCATTAAGAAATATATTTATATATATACATCAATTTATTTATAAAAAGGCATTAACCATTTATTCCCAAGTCTATATACAATGATTATTATTTATTCTTATTCTATCATTTTATGGTTTATACTTATGTGTAACCTTAGTTTTAAAATAATAATACTTAACACTTATGTTCTAAACCTAAACAAGTTATTTTTTCATGTGAGAAATTGTATCTTCACCCCATGGTATGTCATGCATAATTATGTATGGCCAATATATAAATTATAATTGAAATTTTTTGGATTTATTTTAGATTAATTATTCATTTATTTCATTATCCATTTTACTTATGATTTAAAAATAAGGAAAACTATTTTAAATATGGAATTCTACTAAAAATAGTTTTAGATACTCTCAAGATTATGTGTATAAAATATTATGAGAAGGATTATTTTCCTTAAAAAATAATAATTCTATGTATATATTTTTGAAATGTTTTTGGAGATAATTGAGAAATGAAGGTCCATGGAAAGTGTTTTGAAAAATTGGAACTAGTATAATGTTTATTATGTTATAGAGAGGGAAACCATAATACTTAATGGAACCTTGTTTTATATGAGTTATGAATTATGTCCTTATAGATTTTATTATGGTATTCCAAGTATCAAGAATGACCCACGAGAAATTACTATTTTCAATGGATAAATCCCAATGATCATTTCAAATATAATTATTTTATCAAATTAATGTTTTCTAAATTATACGGATTTCAATGTTTTATAAATCTTATTTTAAATATATATATATATATTTATGTTTATTTTTTAAAAAATATTTTAAAATATTTTATTAACTTTTTTAAAATCCCTTACTAGGTATATTAAATTATCACCCTACATTTTAAAATATTTTTATAGGTTGAATAGAATTAATTGTGATGTGGTTTATATGAGGAGGTAGTGCACTGAATACTTGTCTATTTAGATAATTTCACTTTGTATAGTTTTATTGAAATAATTGTATCTAATTCTCCAAAACCTAGACCAGAAAAGGTCTTCTATTTTGTAATATATTGTGTAATTATTTAGTTTATTTTGTAAAAATAAATACACAACATGTTTTAGCACATGATCTATGATACTGGAGTCTGAGTCATTATAATTGGTATCAGAGGAATGGTCTAGATAAATTTTGAAAATTAGAACAAATTAAAAATTTTAGCGTACCTTATTTATAAATTTTTTCTTTGATATTTTCAGATGGAATGAAGAAGATCACAAAAAAATATTTTGTCCCTTCTCAAGAATTTCTTGAAAATATAATTTTAAATTCATGTTTGGATGATTATAAACCCTTTTCGAATCTTTGGTTATATTATAAATGATTCTATCAAATATAAAACACTCCTGATATACTCTGATTCATTCTAGTATCGGGTTTTGTTTATAATGTCATTATGAAAGCACAACTTCCATTCTATGCATGAGAAGGAAAATATTTTGAAGGTATTTTAAAATGTTTCACTCTATCTAATCAATATCAATCCTTAGTAGACTTTATAGAATCTTCAAGGTAGAGTAAACTTCATTCAGACTATTTGTGTCAAGTTTTGTGTTTTAGTTTATATTGGATATTCATACACTCCGAGCTTTTAGAAAATGAGTTTGTTAGGCTGTTTTATATAAATCAATTCCTCTCAGACATAACTAAACTTTACACCCCTCCAGCCTCTATCTTAATAACCTAACATTGTTTAAACGACTTTGACCTTTGTTGCTCAAGTTGAGTTTGGGAGAAAGAAGTTGAGGAACTTGTAACTACTATGAGGATCAGTTTAACAGAAGAAAGCCATATTTTCATGAGAATCAAAAAACTGGAGATTTTTTTGAAGGTATAAATTAATTGATTATAATTAAATTTTGATAATCAATAATAATTAATTTTTTTGTAGGAACATCATTGTTGAATATTGAAATTGGTTTTGAGTATAAGAAAATTGTGAGGGTGCAATTTTGTTAAGGAGAGGAGAAATTAATTCCCTAACCCATGTTGTAATAGTGATATTAATATCATCATTAATTTTATTAATTATTATTGTTTTTATGGAAATAAATGTTATTAAGTCCAAACAAATTCAATTAAATGGGAATACATGAGAAACATTTTATTAAGAAAAAACTTATACAGTACATCATTACAAGGTTAAAGACTTAAAAAAATCCAGAAAACTAATTGTAAGACCTAGAGTCACCACCAGAATGCCTCCCATTAGAAAAATAAAACCCATCGTGTAGCCTTCATCACTTGGATCTACCAAAATAAGAAAATCAATAGAGATAAGAATAATGGAAATTCTAAGAATAAGAGGAATGTACAAAACCATTTTTGAAGTAAGTAAATAACTCTGATGATTTTTATTGTGTTTTGGAATGCCTTAGATAGATATTTAGATGGTTTATGTGACTGTTGTAAAAAAAATATAGCAGTTAGAAGTTTTAGAGACAGTTTGTGTTTTTATAACCATTGGGTTTTCTTTTAATTTCACTGTTGGATGTTTTAAAAATTTAAAATGAATTTAAAATAATATTTCCAAATAATAAAATTAATGAAATTTAATATTTTAATTATTAATTTAATACAATAATCTTAGATTTGATGAATATAATTTTATAAATTCCAAATAAGAATAAAAGAATGAACTTTTTATAAAAATTATGTAATTAATCAAGATAAGGTCATAAAAAAAATAAGCGAATTATTTTGGTTATGTTTAACATTTTTTTACCAAAATTTTACCTAGTGTCCATCCCAGCCAAGAGAAGACTATTAAGGAAAAGTTCTCAAGGTTTATCTAAGTGAAAGCACGACTAGACCAGTTCTACGGTCAGGCCTGCGTGTACAAGGCCTTCTTTAATCGGCCCTTGTATTAACCAGACCATGTATAGGTTGGGTTATGGCCTGAGGTGAGAGGCTGTGTATAAGTCTCCCCAAGTGCATGTGTGTATTGTGTCATCAGAATAATGCCTTCCATGTCCAACCTTATAAGGCGATCCCAAAAACCAATCAATTTCATTGTGGGATGAATTTTTTAGTGCTGGATTAAATATCAGCTACTCATTTTAGCCTAGATCAATCCTGTCCATCCATTATTTTCCCTGCTTGACCCAAACATGCTCACCCATTATAACCATCAGATTTGGGCTCAGATCATTCAAACTGTCCCCTTCTATTTTCCTATTAGCCCCCCTTTAAAATGATAGGGTTTTATTTCACCCATTTGATCCATCTTGGAAAAATCCTATTCCTTAATCTAAATATATCCTTCTCCCTAATTGAGACCTATCACACCACACAATTTGGTTGATTCCACCAGGACATTCCTCCATTTCTTTCCACTAATAAAATCCCTTCTATCTCTATCAACCAGGTATCCTCCAACCCCATCACAGATTCATTTTCCACAAGTCCGACATGGTCAGTATTATTTTAAGGCGATCCTCATCAGCTTCCCTACAAGCTTAATATATATATATATATATATGATTCTATTTTATTGATTTATTTATGAATTTCACAATTTATCACCGTTGTTTAAGTATTTAAGTGTCAATTTTTGAATCTCTTTTCAAATTTTAAATCCAACGACCTGAAATATAATATAATATATATATATATATATATTTTATAAAAAACAAGACAACCAAATTTGATTCCTAGTTTTATATAGTTTCCACCCATGAATCATTGAATATGATATGTTATCCTATATTATAACCCTGATGCACACTTTGAAACCCTTGACCCTTCTCTCCCAAGTTCCTCTGATTTCCTTGTGCCCAATTTGCTTCCTCAAAACCCTCTTTCTTATTTATCATTTTATCCAGAATCCCACACAGTCAAATTACAGGTTAGGGTACAATTTTTCTTATTTTTGATTTCATCAATATATATATATATATATGTACATACAAAATATATACTTATCTATTTATTTTCTTTGAGAATTTTTTATGACAATTTTTTTAAATTTATGTTCCTTATAAATACTTCATTCATGTAGATTTATCAAGTGTTTTATTTTATTTTAATAAAATCATATTGGTTTTAAAAATATTTAAGATATATATTTATGTATGTACATCAAATTATTTATAAAAAGGGACTAACCATTTATTCCCATGTCTCTATACAAATATTAGAATTTATTTTCATACTATAATTTTATTGTTGATAATTATGTGTAACCTTTGTTTTAAAATAATAATAGATATCATTTTATGTGATAAACCTAAACATGTTACTATTTCATGTGAGAAATTGTATCTGCACCCACTGGTATTTCATTAATAATTAGATATGATCATTATATAAATTATAATTGACATTTCATGCATTTATTTTAGATTAATTATGCATTTATTTCATTATATATTTTATTTATGATTTAGTAATAAGGACAACTATTTTAAGCATGGGATTACCCTAAATTTGGTTTTAGAGACTCTAAAGATTATGTGTGTTGAATAGTAAAAGAATTATTAGTTTCTTTTAAATAAAATAATTCTTTGTATGTATTTTTGAAAATTTTTGGGTGATAATTGAGAAAGGTAGGCACATTGAAAGTGTTTTAAAAAATCCGCACTAGTATAATGTATATTATGTTATCAAGATTGAACCAATATTACTTAATGGAAACTTGTTCCAAATGAGTTATGACTAGTGGGATTACATTTTTTATCATGGTTTTCAAAGTATAAATAATTAACCACTATAAATTACTATTTTCAATGGATAAATCTCAATGATATTTACAAATATAATTATTTGATGAAATTAATTTTTTCTAAATTATATGGATTTCAATGTTTTAGAAATATAAATTTAAGTATTTATATATATTTATGTTTATTTCATAAAAATATTTTAATATATTTTATTAATGTTTTCTAAATTCATTACTCGGAATTTTAAATGGTCACAAAACATTATAAAATATATTTACAGTCATAATAGAATTAACTGTGATGTTGGTTTCTTGAGGAGGCAACGCACTGAAGAATTGTATATTTAGTTAATTTCATTTTTTAAAGTTTTTTTGAAATATTTTTATCTAATTATATGAAACCTATATTAGAAAATTTCCTCAATTTTGTAATGTGTTGTGTAATTATTCAGTTTCATTTATTAAAAAAATTACGCAGCCTATTTTACCACCAGCTCTGAGATACTGGGGTCTAGGTCATTATAGTGAAAGTCGAAAACTTAGAATAAAAAAATCATATTATATTTAGGATACTCATTTTTTAGATAATCATGGAATAATAATATTTCAGTGAGTGGAGATAGAAAATAAAAGAAAGGATTTTGAGGGAGGGTGTTACCTCTTAATTGGGTAACTCCTTTTGGTTTGCACTAAAGGGATTACTTGGAAGCCTTTATGAGCAAAGGGAGACTTCAAGGAAGAAGGTATGATTTTTTAGAGGATATTTGATCTTATCCTTTCCAAACCTAAGAGGTTTTATAGTTTTTAATAAGTGGGAGGAGAGAAGGACTTTTTATAGTGGAGGAGTGGCACTCTTGTAATATTTTGACAAAGGAATTCCATACACAATTTTCACTTGTCAAGTGGATCCAAAAATGGACGAAATTTAAGAAAAGGAAGTATAGGATCAAAATATGATTAGAAAATATCACTTGGAAAGTATTTATAGGTTATTTTGGGTCTTAAATTAAAGGTTTAGTACTTTGTTAACATTATTATTTTGTTAATCCTTGTAATTAATTTTAACTGCATTCCATAATATATTTGTTAAAATACTATTTTAAAATTATTATACAATATAACTTATGATGGTTTATATTATGGAATGAATTTTTTCAAATAACAACCACATAATTGGACAAAATTTATTTAAAATTAATCCCGAATACGGGACGACAATGCAGGTTTTAAAAAAACGTCCTAAAGTTTGCTATGTTTTTATCCCCAATTTTAAAGTGAAATTGATTCCAATGAAATAAATTAGATTAATTGATAAAAATATTATCTAGTTAAAATTTTAAACCAATTTAAAATATAATTTAACCTTATAAATAAATTATATTGAAAAATAGTTTTAAATTAAAATTTAGTATTGTAACTATTCATTAAAAAATGAATCCTACAAGAAAAATACCAAAAATTTATCCTAACCTAATTTTTATGTTTTTATTTAAAATAAAAAGTTTATTCTGACATATAAAATTTATAAAAGTTCAAAAAATTAGATTTAAAATGGGTTCTCCATTAAAAGGTGATAAAAATGCCTTAATTAAAATATAGGTTTTTAAGAATAAAATTGGGTTTGTTCTTATTTTATTTCTATAAAATATATTGTATGAATATAAATTTTTTTTGATTGAATATATAAAATATATATTACAATAATATTACTCCATAATTGTAATTAATTTAATTTATTATGTTAAAATAGCCATATGAATATAAAAATAATAATATTTCCTTTAAATTCAATCGGGTTTAATATTCATTTATAATTAATTGGTAACCAATTAATTCAACCTATATTTATGTAAAACATATATTTTCATAAATTAGTTAATAATTTTCATAACCTCTAATTTAAAAACAAGGTTATATCTTATTATATTAAGTAATAACATTTTAATGATATACTATTGTTTAGTAAAACTCGGTCTTGCATGTTACACAAGCCATTGAGGAAAGTCATTGATTCCTGGAATGAAAAATGACCATGATGTTCTATGTAGAGAAAACTAAAATTTATAATTTTTATAGTGTATGATTCACTTGGTGTTAGATATAACGTAATCCAAATATATTACTTTAATATAAAATAAACTATTTTTAGTGTTTTGTGAAATGAAAAATATGAAAAAGATTAAATTAATTTGTAAAAAAGTTCATAAAATCTCAGGGCATTAAATTCTACCCCCCATAAAATTAAATTATATTTTGAAACTCATTTGGATTATCATAGGTTTAATAATTTAAGGCTTCATTCGTAGAAACCCACATCATAAAAATGAATACTAAAAGTTCCCTTGAAAAGGTAAAGTGAGAACTATAATGATTACCCAGAGTAAAATATAAATTGGATTCCACATAAGGGAACATAGACAGGAAGTGAAAACAAGGATATATAATAGAAATATAACTATCATGTTTTGATGGTGAGTGATATATAACATGGTTGGGAGAAAGTTAACAATCACAAAGCCATAAATCTGTAAAGATCCAAGGGGAGATTTTATTCCTCAAAAATGAAGGTACTAGGATAAAAATTTTGGTTTCAAGATCCTTTTTCATAAAGTTGAATAATTTTCATGAAAATATATACTTGCATGATTTCAGGACAACCTCAACCTTTGTTTTTCCTTCATCCACTTCACCTCTTTTTCCAAAATGTAAGGTGAATTTTTTATTCTTGAATCACTAAAAGATCCTGAGATCCATGATATGCCATCCCATATGTCATTAATTATCATTAACAGGTTATCCAATATGCATAAATCCTAATGTGATGAGATAATAATATATTCTCACAAACTTCATAAAATTTTAACTTAATATTTCCTTAAATAGTTAACCTTATAACCCTTATGAAAGTTGAAAATCCAAAACTTTTAAAATAATGTCTTGACATAGGCTTAAAATTGATCCCCCAATATTACAAAGTATCACTTGGTTGTCACATTCAAAACATGTGAATACACTCATTGTAAATCATATTAAAACATGGTAATAACTTGAATTACCATAAATCCTTTTGGAAAACATGCATGCTTCCTTATTCCGTTGATTAACAGATACATTATTAAAATCCAAGAAGTTTTAAACTTAATCCTTGATGACATAGCCTATTTTTTCAATAATTAATTCCAGGATAATCTATACCATCCAATTTACTTATTCATATCCAATATATATTTTTCCAAATCTTATTATCTCAATGAAAACACAAATTAAGGGTTATCTTCCCTTAATCAAAATATCTCCATTCCATGAAATCACTTTTATATGTCTTAATCACTATCCAACATGTCATTTTCAATCCTTAATGAAAAATTTTACTAAAAATACTTATATATTTTATGATTCAAATAACATAATATTTGAATTCCAAAAACTAATTAATCCATTCATCAAAACTTATTCTTAAACCTTTACCCAAGATTTATAAATTTATTCCTTAATATTACCTTTTTCCTAGAATATGAAATATGAATCATGTCATAAAGTTACTCAAACTCAATCTAACCATGCTTATTATGATTAATGTAAAAAATACTATAAAAAATCACATAATATTCACATATTGTTTGAGGTCTGTTTATCTTCAAAAGTATAACCAATACTCATACCACCTTACTAATTCTATTTATGATATTTCTACTTCGGAAATTAATTTTCATAATTCCCATACATTCTACATCTAAAACATTCAATTTTAATCATGTTCCTTCTAATTCTATCCATTAACTAAAACAAGAAATCATAGTGTGAGAAACATTTATCATAATGGGATACCATATAATCATGAAAAAGTACTTATAAGATGCCTAGATTATTGATCCTACTTCTTTAATCATTGACACCTTTGGTTTATCCTAGGTTATTCATAGTCATACTCTATTTAAATACTTCATGTTGGTTCATAAAGTGTTTATGAATTCCCAAATCATATCCCTCAGGAGTTTCAAACTAGGTGTGGAGCAAGGCCCGTTTCCATTTACTAAACTACCCCGAGTCAGGCCCGAGACATGTTGTTAGAGTTATTACCCCTATGTATATCTATTCTAGAGACATATCCATTTATTGTATCTAGAGAGGTATTTATTTTTAGTAAACCAATCACTGTATACTTTACAAAATTCTATGACATTTTTCAATTCATTTCCTTATCATTATACTTATCCCTAGGCACATCCTTAGGGTTCACACTGAGGTTTTATCATAATTGATTCTAAAGTTTAACTAAAAATTCGTTCTCATACTAACTATAGCGACTATCACTATTCATAAATTAATATTACATCACTTTTGTGGAATACTTAAAACATTATAAAAATGAACAACCAAAGTCTTTATTAGTTTAGTTCCTTTGGAAACACAAAAACATAAACACTGGTACATCAGTGAGCTATATTATCTTTGCCTAGGTTCTCCCAGAATAAAACCCCTCTTATAAATATCATACAAGAAATATATCTTCATAAACTAGTGAAGAAAACATAAAAAGTGGTGAGAAGAGATTCTCACTAAGAGTAAAAAAGGGAGACATGTAAGTATAAACCTGATCATAGGGGTATGAGAACATGATTATGAAAATAAATGACTATACCCTATATATCAAAGATTATATACATGAATCTTGGCATAAAGCTTGGAAGTTCATAAGTGATGAATCATAAGTAAATAAATAACATATTACATGAAAACATAACATAGAAATAGTACATGGATTTGTGGTAGAAATGTAAACATATATAACGATTTCCCTTGTAGTCAGGGAATCGCTACCCATACCATATTAGTGGACATAATCCTTTACTAAACCAGGTTCATACTCCATTATAACCCTGTATTATTGAACCGAGTTCACTCCTTTTTCCATCTCTTTAATACTAAACCAAGTTTATTTCTCATCCTAGCCTTGTCTATCTCATGAGATATAAATATTTACCCAATGCAATGGATGAAGATATAGATCCCCCCATCTCATAATGAAATTATATATATATATATATATATTCCACAAAATCATAAACATTGATATCATTTCCCATGAAATTAAATGTGTATCATAAATATGTAATCATATCATAACCTGTAGAAAAAGATACATGTTTCATAATAATTTCATCAAAATCACAACCCGTGAAAAGAAACAGGTTTTGAAATCATATAACCCATGGAAGATAAACATGTTCCATATGTATAATTTTATCATAACACAAACTATTCAATAAAAAATATTAATAGAACCATTGGATCATTTTATTGAAGGAAATGAGTAACATCCTCAAATTCTATATTATATGGAAAATAACTTTGAAAGATATTTTGAAAACATTTCCTAAGGAAAATATACTTTATTTGTTGAAAAAGGAGCTTTAAAACATAAAAAACCATTTGAAAACCATTTTCTTGAAAATAAATTTAAAATATTATAAATAAATCTTTAAAAATATTTTGGAAAACTTTTTCTTGGAAAAACATATAAAGAGAGTTTGAAAATGTTTTTAAAACCATTTTCCTTGAACAATTATAAATATATCTTGAAAATGTTTTGAAAACCAATTATTTAAATATAATTTTCAAACCTATAAATAAGGATTTAAAATAATTTCAAAATTATTTTCCTTCAAAACATATAAAAGAAGATTGAAAACATTTATAAAATATTTTCCATGAAAAATTATAAATGGATCTTGAATTTTTTTAAACACATTTCATTGAAAATACTTTGAAAAATTATAAATAGGTATTGAAAATAATTTGAAAACCATTTTCCTTGAAATCATATTAAAGAAACTTGAAAACGTTTTGAAAATAATTTTTATTGAAAACTTATAAAAGTAGCTTGAAAACCTTTTGAAAACAATTTATTTGAAATTTATTTTTTCAAAAAAATACTTTCTTAAAAATTAAACTTTTAAAAATGCAAGGTTATCTTTACAAAAATGAAAGTAGGTAAATCGGTATATACCGTTAGAGGTGATAAGAATATTCCTTTTGCATGGTAAAAGGTTAGAAAAATGCCTTGTTTGTAAAACGACAAGAATATTCATTTGAAATTATTTGTAAAATACAAAAAGGGAAATATTTTCTTTTAATTATTATGGGATAATAGTAGAATATTCTTGAAATCCCTTTGTATAAAACATTGTTTTGAAGGAACACAAATTTCTGACCAAAGAGAGGTTAAAGTTAGGATTTGTTAATAACACTTTATTATCTATATTATGCACCAAAGAGTAAAACAAATGGTATCAATACATAAATAAATCATGAATAACTATAGTAGAAAATAATTCATGAATTTCATTGGGATATGGATCATAATTTTTCATCAAAGGAAGCATAAACATAAACAATCTCGAAAAGCGATGATATTTTCTCAATAAACTCTTACCACTTGGTAACTTTGAACCACACTCCCCATGTAAAAAAATTAAATTACATGAATATTAAAATATCATTAAAATTATCAGATTCATGATATAAAATTTTAAATTTAGTATATACACCTCATTGAAAAATATAAGTGCATAACATGGAATGTGTCTCAAAAAGGGAAAACTGAGACAAAGTTACTTTACCTATTTTTTAACTTTTAAAATATAAATACCGTGAAATAAATATCATAAAATGGCTATGTAAATACCTATAATTTTAAATATAATAATAATATAATACATACATGAGAAGTATACACACTACACAATAGTAATGGGTGGTGAATAAAGCATGTATCTCACAGAAATAAAAAGCAAGATGAAATTCCCTTACCTTGTGTCTTGACTCTCTCCATACTCATAAAATATTCTTGTATAAAAAATTTAAGGTTATTATAAATCTTATATATAATAATATTATTATATATAATACCATATATGGTTTTATTATGACCTTATGTTACCCTCGTTTTAACAATCCTATGTTAAGGTTTCACTTCGGGTAATATTCACTTTGTTCTTCACATGTGCCTTAAATTATTATATATTTGGTCCTTATACTTATATAATGATTTACAAAACGAAAAAAATGATATAAAAATTATTTATATTATATATATATATATTATAATAAAACATAGAATATAGAAGTTTGAAATGGAATACACCGTTCATGGAGATGGTAGGTCGTACGTACACATGATGTTTCCGTTTAATTTACATATTGAAATAAGGATGGTAAATGCCATATATGTATATATATGTATATCTATGACTATTAAATTAGAATTATTATATCATATATATCATATAATTTCACTAAAACCATCCTTAATACATTTCCTATAGTGTGTGAATGAATCACATCGCTTTGAGGGGGCGGTAGTCCACACTTCATCAAACGAAATTATCATATTTACACAAAATGGAAAGTATAAATATGTGTGTGGTAAAAGGATTAAATAAGTTTAAATTCATATTAAATATAATATATAACATATCTAAATATATTTTCCATCATAATTTCCACCATTAGGTGAGGCAAAATAAAAATAAACAACCATCATTTAGTGAGGCGGTAGTTTGTCGTACACATAAAAATTATGTTTGTTACCCGTTAGATGGATGTGTGTGTAAGTGTAGGTTAAAACCTTATCATAACAAAATAATAATGTATTTAGGATACTGGTGTTGTTATACAATCATGTAATAACAATAGTTTAGGGAGGAGTGAAAGAAAATAAAAGAAAGGAGTTTGAGGAAGGGTGTTACCTCTTAATCGGGTAACTCCTTTTCGTTTTCACCAAAGGGATTTGTTGGAAGTATTTATTCCCGAAGTGATAATTCAATGTATAAGGTAGGATTTTTGGGAGTATATTTGAGTATATATTATCTAAACCTTATCAGTTTGAGAGGTGTGGAGAAGTGGTAAGAGAGGAGGCCTTTTTATAGTGGAGGAGGAGGGACACTTGTAATATTTTGACAAAGGAATTGCATACATGGTTTTCACGTGTCAGGTGGATCCAATAGTGGAAGAAATTATACCCAATAGAGTATAGGGTCAAAATATAACTAGAAAATTTTCCTAGTATAGGTTTTTAGGTCTTAAATTTAAGGTTTAGCACTTTTTTAACATAATTTTTATTTTAATTGTTGTAATTAATTTTAACTATATTCACTAATATTTTTGGTAAAAAATTAATTTGAACTTATTATACATTATAAATTATTCTTATTAAAAATATGGAATCCATTTTTTCAAATTCTAGCCACATAATGTTCCAAAATTAATTTAAAATTAATCCCGCATATGAGACGACAATGCGGATTTGTAAAAAACATCCAAAAGTTTGCAAAGTTTTTATACCCAATTTCAAATATAGATTGATTAAAAGGAACTAAATTAAATTAATTGGTAAAAATATTATCTTGTTAATCTTTGAAAATAATTTATAAAATAATTTAACCTAATAAATAAATTATATGAAAAATAAGTTCTGAATTAAAATTTAGTGATTTTAACTATTCCTTAAAAAATAAAGCCTTATAGAAAAATATAACAAATTCATCCTAACCTAATTTTTATGTTTCGCTTTAAAATATGAAGTATATTTTGGTATATTAAATCTATAAAATTTTCTAAAAATATATTTAAAATGGTTTCTCCATTGAAAGTCTATAAAATGCCTTAATAAAAATATAAGTTTTTAAGAATAAAATTGGGTTTGTTCTTATCTTATGTCCATAAAATATTTTGGATGATTACTAAGATTTTTTAATTGAATATATAAAATATATATTAATTCAATATCATTCAATAATTTCAATTAATTTAATTTATTAATGCAAAACACATTTTGACCACAAAAATAATAATGTTTCTTTTATATTCAACCTGTTTAGATATTAATTTCTAATAAATTGGTGACCTATGAATTAATATTATATTTGTGTAAACCATATATTTTGATTAATTAGTTTATGATATCCATAACCTCTAATTTAAAATCTAGGTTATATCTTATTTTATTTAGTAATAACATTTTAATGATATAATGTTGTTTGGTGAAACTCTAACTTCTTTATTACGTAACCCATCAAGGAAAATCATTATTGCAAGTAAAAAAATATAAAATTGGTGGTACATGTAGATAAAGCTAAAATTTATGTTTTAGGTAGTTCATCATTAACTTGGTGTTTCATATAATGTAATCCAAACATAGCGTTTTAATATAGAATAAACTATTTTCAGTGTTGTGTGAAATGAACAATATCAAAAATATTAAATTAATTTGAAAAAAAATTCAGAAAATATTGGGGTGTTATAAGGAACATTGGATATATACAATTAACTTGTTCAAATCATCCCATATATATCATATACATATCAGTGGGTAGTGTGTTGCACCTGAATCATCTCATTTAGCGTGTTTTGATTGGTTGGACATCTTACTGAACCCAACCCTCATCTCAAAGGTCAACCTCTCAAGTATACAAGTCATCACTATATCAAGAATATAAGGTTCAAACATCATATTATGGTCATAATATGTCACCCAAAAATCACCTATACTCATATATCACATGAAACCTCTCTAAGAACTAAAAAGCACATGGGAATCTATTAGGGTCCCCTAGGTCATATCACTACACAAACACCCTACATGGGTTTCTCAATCAAACTTTAATCACTTGTTCCCAACTCATCCTTCTTGGAATAACACCTCTAAATAATCCTCTGGGTAATTATGGACCCTTATTTATCCCCTAAAGATATTTCACCAATATCTGAATCAACCAATCCCATTGATACAAAAACAGAGTTCTCATGGCATTACACACACAACATGAAGTAACATGAAACAAGGAAATCTATAAGAAATCATGTCACACCATAACTTATCCCAACATTATTATTTTTTATTTTATTTATTTATAGTTATTTTTTTTGTGTTTCAGGCCAATGGAGTTGAAATTTTAAGCTTTGGTACTTTTGTATAGGGAACATGGTTAGCCCACATGGTTTGTAAAAACCATGATGTAATCAAATGAAAGGGTATAAAATCTTGACAGATCCATTTATTAGGATTGTAAAATTGGTTTTTAACCATGTATCTCAAAGATGTCGTGGTTTTCTCTCTCTAGTGAGGGGCACATGGTTAACACATGGTTTGGTAAACCATATGGCCAAACCATGCGAATTTCCTATAACTTTTTCAATTTGGATTTTTTTGAAAATATCCCTTCAGGTTTAAGACCTAGAATGGGGTATTTTTCTCCATATTCTACCAAATCACACCAGGGAACCTAGGGATGAACCACCACTCTCCTTTTATTGATTTTATATGGATTTATATATATGTTTTTGGTGTTACTCAAGTGAAAAAACTTGTTTTTTCTTTCAACTTTCTCATTTATTGTTTTTATTCCTTCCCCTTAGCTTGGTTATCTCTTGACCAAACTATAGGGTATGGTTTTGATGATTTGTGATTCAGTTATTAATGGTAAGTTGTGATGGTCATGTATTAGGTCTTATTATTGCAGTTTTCATATGTTTTATTCAATCCTAACATGGTTTTAGGTAGATGGTTTCCTTAATTTTCATTTTTTATTTAACACCACATATTATTTATATTTCTAAAATTGTTTTACCCTAAAATTATAGTTTCTTAATTGATTTTTAACGAGTTTATGAAATGACTAATGAGTGATAAGATTTTATGGATGGGTTTCCAAATATATAGGCATATTTTATATGTTTTATAAAATTAATAAATGGGGTTTTATGGTTTACATTGATGAAATTGGATTTATAAAGCTTTTGTATGATTGTATTATGAGATTGGGGAATTATTTAATTTTTTTCTCTATTATTGTGAAATTTTTATGATTTACCTTACTAAACCCTTGGGTTTTTATAAATTGTTTAGATTCTGCTTCTTGTTGGTTCCCTGGTTGTATCTTATAAATATAGTTATATATATAAATATATGTGGTTGAACACCTATATATTCATGTGTATGAATATATGTATAGGTTAATTGATCTATATACATTTAATTTCAAATGGTTCATTTTATATAAACTTATGTTTTCAAAATGTCTCTGATTTTGAAAGTTGTCCTTAAAAAGGGGATTTATAAATGAGGCTTTATTAATAAAAACTTTTTGGATCTTTTGGAACATAAGAAATAGTTGTAAAATGTAATTTATTTAAAAATGGGGTTTTAAAAGGATTTTGGAATCCCATTTATACTTTAAAATTTTTGAGGTTTTATTGGAACTTTTAAATGGTTTCCTTAAAATTATGCACCTCCATGAATCACTCTACTACAGGGACCGATTTTTCCCTAGATAGTGTTGGGAGGGGGATGAGAAAATATTGTTTGGAATGTGTTTATTGTTGATTAAGATATTTTATGTATAATATACCTATCCTTAAAATATTATTATAATAATAGGATCTTAATAACCTTGGTGAGGGATGATAGAATATTTCTATCAAGTCTCGATTAGATGGGCTAGACCCCCTATGGGGATGGATGTGTATAGGAAATATGGTAGTGTGATTGGTGAGGATATTTGAGAGAAATATGTTGGTTATTGACATAGGGATGCTTCTATAGGGATACAGATGGTTCCAACCTGATTACATATTGGATCACCACACATGATGTTTAGGAATCACCAATGATTATCAATATTTTATTATTTTCTACTCATTGAATTTAGATACATCACTACTTCCCTTACTTTATGAAATTACTATGACTAATCCCACTATTTATATTTTGATATTATTATTCTACATATTTTATCATGTTTCATTTATTGGTTACTTATTGTGAATTGGGTGTTTGTTTAAAAATAGTATTTACAAAGGTGTAATTAAAAAAATATGGCTTTGAGAGGGTTTTAAAGGGTTCTTTAAAACATATATGGGTTTTAAATATGTTTTTTCGTAAACAATATCTTGATTATATTTTAATAAAATATATAAATTTATCTTTTTTATATATTTTAAACTATCATTGATGATTTGTTTTTGAAAATGCAAAGCATGGAATCTCTAGTGATTTCCTACTGATCTTGGCTATGATCACACCCTAATTTTGCCCCTTGAAATTAATAGAATTTAGTTAGTTTTTTTAGGTTCAAGTATCATTTTGGGATCACTCATAGATTGAGTTAGCTTTATGAATGGATGATGATCAAGAAGTTACATGGATATTGTGTTGTCTTCTTAATTTTTTTAGTTTTAGTTTTTATTTGTCGTATCAATCTAGTCAACCTTCTATTTTCTAGATTGCGTATAGGTGTCATTGAAGTCATTTATTTTTGTTGAGTTGATTTTTTATTTTATATATTATAAGTTTTATCTACTTTATATTTTTATGTGTTTTTTGAGTTAGTGTAGAAATTCAATTTCTAGATGGGTCATGCCAAAATTTCTATTGAAATTATACTGCTGTTAAATATTATTTATTGGGATAAATAATCCCACATGATTTATTAAGATTCCTTTCACACTATTTGTGAGACTGGTGGGATCAAGGATGCCCCATAGGTATGTCATGTAATAGAGCAAGGTCCAGTTCATGGTTGACCTAGGATGGTTCTTGAAAAAACGGGTTTAGATCTTAAGTTTCTTAGAGACCTAGTTTCTTCAAGTGAACTTTGCTATTTGTTTTTTTGTATATAATTTATTAATTCCACCAGAACTCATGTTGTAGGGGTGGGAATAGTTTTTTGAGTTCTTTCTCATCCTGAAAATTAGGTTTTCATTGGTTTTGGGTGTTTAGTATTCAGTTTTGATCTTTTTTATTGGTTTTTGGTATTTTTTTTCTAATGTTAATGGTGTATGAGATTATATTAATGTTATATGTGTGGTTTTATAGGTTTTACCTACTTTTTTGGTGAATGAGAAGGATGAATCAGAGTAACATGGTTACCCATCATGTTATGTAAAACCATGTTAAGTCCATTAAAATGGTTCTGTTACCTTCTAGTGGCATTTAACATGGTTAGTGCAAGGTCTACCAAACTGCGTGGCCAAATTGTACCAAGTTATCAGACTCCCTTTGAATTTTTTTGTTGAAATCACTTTTATTAGAGTTTTACTTGGGTTATCTGTGGATATTATTGGGATAGTTTAAATGGGATTCTTACAGAGTTTTAATAAAATTTTTTTATTTTAAATCAATTTTTAAAATGAAGTTGGTTCTTAAATGTTGAATTTGGCTTGGAATTGTAAAGCGATGTTCCTTGGGTTGAAATGGGAAGTTTTTATGGTTGAGGAACCATGAATTTTTTAAATAAACAAATTTTTCGATTTTGGGATAGATTTTGGTGGAAAATTATTGGTTTAAATACATTAGTGGTGTTTAAGTGGTTTTCAAGTAAAAATAATAATTTTAGAATTTGAAATGTAAAGTTTCAAATGGTTTTAAAAATGGATGTTTTTAAATTATGCTTGGTGGGGTTGATTCTATTTTAGATATTTTGTTTTGTATTGAGATTTTTTCTAGTTTACAATGATTTGTAATTGTTTTATTGTTGATTATTTGTTATCTTTTTATTGTTTTTTAGAGTATGCCTCCCAAAATAATTACAAAAGTTTTTCAGGATTTGAGAGTAACTTGGTTAGTTGGAAAAACCACCCAGACTTGTGATAGTGTGGTGAAGATGGTTTCCTCTTAGATTTTTCTTATATTATGAGGTGATTAAGGTCAATTTTAGGATATAGAGTAGATTGAGATAATTTAAGAATCCTTCAAATATCTTTAAAATCATGATATTTTGAGAGTTAGAGATGTTCTGGGACTATTTGAATAGATGAGTTTGAATTTATGGAAGATGATTATCCTAACATAGTTACAATTTAGAATGGAATGTAATTTATTTAAAACCTCATTTTTCTAATGGTTACTTCCTAAAGAATTTATTATGGATAAGTTGGTGAAGCTCATGAAAATCTCGTAGAGTCAAAAGATGGTGAAGGTGTACACAAACTATTTTGTTGAGTTGGTTCCTTTTTCTTTTAAAATCACGTTGAGTGATTACTTAAGGGATATTATGTTCATGAATGGTATTCATTTAGATCTTTATTTTCAAGTTATTTCTTTTGGTTTCATTCAGTTTAAAAATAGTGTGGATGAAAGTTATCTTCTAGATTTGGTTTCATGAGGGAAACCCCTGATATGTGGTAGATCTTTCTCTTTCAAAGCTATTAAAGGGTCCCCATCTAGTGAGGTGTAGAGAACGAAGGAACCTATTCAGGGAGATTCATGTTCTTTGAATTCCACTTCATCAAAGTAGAATTTAACCATCATGTTCTTCTAGTTCCATTGGTTCTAGAATTATAATCTTTATTTTTTTGATGTTCTAAAGACTGGTCACCATTTTGGTCCACCAAGACACATAAAAAAGTTTTATAAGTAGTAGCCTCACTTGGATAAGAAACCTTATCATCATTGAGATCTTGGTAGTGGGTAAAAACGCATTTAATATATACCCATTTCCCTATTTTTATTTTCAATGTCTTGCTTATTCATTTATCTATTGGTGATCCTTTGAGTTTTTTTTGGTATGTTTAATGTTTTTCCTTATTTAGAGAGTGAATGGTTTTCCTTTGGGAATTTATGAATACCCTTTTTCTTGGTTTATTTATTTGAGTTCCTTAAGTTAGGACTTTGAGTGGAAACTTCTTGTTATTTTCTTAGACTACCATGTTAGTGAATTTCTAAATGGTGGGGAGATCCACTTTGTATCTTCATATCATGATCTATTGGTTCGTTCAGTTGGGTGTGAGTTTGTTTTAAGATAGGTTCGTTCTCAGTGGTTTTTTTCATTTTTTTGTGAATTGTTGGATGTTTGGTTGGTGTTATATTTATTTTATTTTTTGGGGGGTGTATGAATAATTTTATCTTCATTTAAAAATTCAATTTATTTTTTGGGGCAATAATGTGGTATTGTGGGAAGTTTTTCACACATTGACCTCTCCCAACCAAATTATTTTACTCTTTAATTTATTTATGGTCTTGTTTTTGAGTTTTGGGATTATCCATTTGACATTTTAATGTTAATTTTACTTTTGATCAGGGTTCACAGTTACCCCACACGGTCTATAAAAATAGTTTGATAATTTTTTAGGCAAGTCTATAATCTCAATAGAGCTATTTGGTATAGTTGTTAGAAATTTTATCCAATAGTGTGGATTAACCATGGAGTTACCTATTTCTTTTCCATGAGGGGTTCACTGTTATTTCAAGGTTTGGTAGACCATACAAGTATACCATGTGTCTTATCCATAAATTTTTAAAATGTGAGTTTTCCTAAAATAAACTTCGGTTTTAAGACCCCAAATTTGGTGTTTTCCACCCCACTCAACCATAACACATCAGGGCACATTTTCTTGACCTAATGCTCCACCATTTGATTTTGGATGGATTTCTTGCTTGGTTATTGATGTTATTAAAATGGTAATCCCATTTATTACTCTCCTCTTCCATATTTCTTGTTTTTATTTCTTCCCCTTATCTTGGTTCTCTCTTGGTCAAACCCTAGGGTAGGGGTTTGATGATTTGTTCTTTGATTATAGATGTTAGGGTGTACAGATCATGTCATAGGTTATTTTTTTCTATTTTGTATGGTTTCATTCCATCCACACATGTTTTGAGGAAGGTAGTTCCCTTACTTTTCATTTTTATTGCACACAATATATTCTTTCCCTTTTTAAAATTGGTTTTACCAAAAATCATGGCTGCTTTGGTGGTTTTGAAGGAGTATGTCAAAATGATTGATGAATGGTAAGTTTTTATGGAGGGATTTTTCAAATATAGGCATATTCTATATGTTTGATAAAACGATTGAATAGGATTTGAGTCGATTTTGATTGTCTAAACTGATGAAGTTGGATTTATAAATATCATGTATGATTTTATTAAGGGATTGAGGAATTTTTTAATTTATTTTCTTGATTCTTATGAAATTTCATGATTTACCTTATTTAACCCTCAGGTATTGATAAATGGTTTAGATTATATTTGTTATTTTTTACCTTAGTGCATCCTATGAAAATAGTTATATATATATATATATATTCATGTTGTTAAACAACTGTACATTTATGTTTATTCATACATATATAGGTGTATGTAAAAATATATAAGTTCATATGAAGCTTTTTTATAAACTTAGGTTCTCAAAATGTCTTTAGTTCTCAATGTGGTACTTAAAATGGGGTTTCTAAAGGATAATTTCTTAATAAAAACACTTTGTCTCATTTGGAACTTTATAAATTTTTTTCAGTTAGATTTTCATTGAAAATGGTTTTTTCCAAAAGTATTTTGAAATATAATTAGTACTTTTAAATGCTTAAGGACATGTTGGAACTTCAAAATGGTTTCCCTAAAAATGTGTGCCTCCATGGAATCCCTCCACTTTAGGGATAAACTTCACCTAGCCTGTGTAGGGAGGTGAAAAAATGATGTTTGGCTTGTGTTGATTCTTTATCAAGGAATTATATATATATATATATATATATTCTACATTTCCTCCCATGATTATAATCAATAGGGAATCCTAGAATCCATAGTGAGAGATGAGATATAGTCACTATAAAGTCCAAATTAAATTGACTATATCCCCTAAGGGGATGAAAGTACATTGTCTATGGGTGAGTGACACTAGTTTGGATAACTAGGAGTATTTGATTTGTTATTAATATTAGGATCTATCAATAACCATGAATATGGTTCCAGCCTGAGTACTTTTAAGACTAACTCATGGGATGTTTATGAATTTCCCATGATTATCTTTCTTTTATTATCTCATTCTTATTAAATTTAGATACATCACTACTACCTTGAATTATGTTATTTCTATGACTTAACAAACTATTTACACTTTTGATATTATGTTCCTACCTCTTTTATCTCATTACATTTATTTAATTCCTCATTGTGAGTTGCGTGATTGTTTAAAAAGAGGGGTTTTAAATGTATATTTAAAAAGAGATGATTTTTGAGATAGGTTTAAAGGTTTATTTAAAACATGTTTGGGTTTTAAAGATGGTTTATTTTAAAAATATCTTGATTGGTTTTCATAAATGAAAAAGTGTATCTTTTATCTGTATTTAAAATAATCATTTGTTTTTAATTTTTATAAATGTAATGCATGGACTCTCTAGTGATTACTTACCAAGATTTGTTATGCTCACACCCTACTTTTGCCACTAGATTTCAGTAGGCTGATGTTTTGTTAAAATTTAATATATAATTTTGGGAATTCTCATGAAGTGAGTTATATTTATGGATGGATGATGGCCAAGGGATCACATGGATATTATTTTTATTTTTAGAGTGTTTTAAGTTTTAGTTTCAATTAGTTGTATCAATACTATTAAAATTTTTTTCTAGATATTTTATAAGTACCACTATATTTATTTATTTTTGTTTATTTTTTTTAATTTTAGATTTGTTTTATCTATTTCATATTATTTAGGTGTTTGTACTATTGTCGTTTCATGGATTTCTAATTTCTAGATTGGATATTTCATAATTTTTAGAGAATTTTAATTGTTTATAAATGTTATTTATTGGGATAATTCATCCCCAATGACAAATTAAGACGAAATAAATTCTTACAATCATCATATGGGGATTGGAGATGCCACTTGAGATTTCATGGTCTAGCTTGAGGTCTGGTCAAGGACGTCCTGGGCTTTCTCAGGACAAATCATGTGTTAGAAAAAATAGGGTCTTTCCCTCATGAGGTTGAATAGACCAAAACCATGTCAATCAAGCCTCTTAAGCACTTAATTTATAAATCAAGTCAAATAACTTTTCATATTGTAGAAATGGAACCACGTTCCACTTTACCCTTTCCTGGACCTTGTCAAAAATCCTGCCAAATTCTATAGAAAAATTATATTTCTATTTTGAAACCCAATTTCAAAACTTATTCTTAAATCACCATTTTCTCTTTGAAATTACATTTGGTTGAAAACCATTTTAAAAATAAATTTTGAAAAGGAAATCCTTTTCACTTTTTGAAAATAAAAAGATTCCTCAAAACAATCCATAAAGAGGGCCTTCAGTCCTATTTGAATAAGGTTACACCATTGAACCATTTAGAAAGTAATATGGTCCATGTTGTCTACTAAGTTAACACGATCCCATATGAACCTTATGGAATAATCATACATGTAAATGAAATATATATTTGGTATAATAATGAAGGTACAAAACAAAATAACCAACAAACCAAGAGACATAATAATATAGAGGCCTCCTTCCTCAAACTTAGAGTTACCATCCTTTGAATTAAAGTATGACTATCAATTCCTAAGCTCACCCAAGTCCTGAGTATATATATTAAACCATAAAATCATAATTAATTAAATATCAAAATTTATAATTAATTACATAATTAAATTAAATCAATCATTCCAATTATAATTAATTATCTAATTTAAAACAAAAAGGAAAAAATCCTGAAACCCCCCAGTAACCTAGTCCTACTAAAATAGTGACTAAACCACATAGATTTTCCAATCTGGATTACTCATATACAAAGAGAAAGAAAATACATAAAACAAATGAGGCTCTACCATCCTTCAATAGGACTCACCTCATCCCGGTCTCCTGATGTCATTTGAGTTATCCTGCTTGACCATGCTATTCTAGAACTCTTCCCAACCTGATCCTACAACCAAGTGGAGGTATTCTTGGGTACCCAAGTGCAATGGTCTCTTGACCAGGGTATGAGTATATGAATTAGTAGGTCACCTCCAATATGTCATTGTACATAACCAGTAAATGTAGTGATATGTGTATGTGATATTCTCAGAGGAATAAGTAAATAAACTATAAAGTCAGTAATAAAATCAAATCAAATAATTAAACTACCAAAATTGATCCTCAAGTTATAAAAATATATTCAATATTGACCCATACCTACTTCAGCCAATTATGGATTATCTATGAGAAAAATACACTACCTCAGGGGGATATAATACCCACCCCATTATTTTATGTTTATGCCTCCAATAAGGTGTAAAGACCGAATGCTAGGAAGTACTCTGGGAATCCATAAAAGGATCAAAATTCAAATCCTTTGTCTGTCCTAGGAATCTATCCAAAACCCATATCAATAGGCTCATTGATAATTCCTAGTTATCTAAGGAAATCACATTATATAGCCATCAATCTCAACTAGTTGGTCCCTAGGGGTGACATAAACGTCCCATAATAATATCACCATCAGTATCAAATGGCTGCTTCCTGGGAATTCTAGGAAACTAATAAAATCTCCAGCTCAAAAATAGATCCTAGAAAGAACCTAAAGGCATCCATATAATAACATAAGGATCAATGGATAGATCATAGGTAGAATAGGAATCCTTGGAATCCATGTGGTCTATAGTGTCCCATCAAACCTAAAGGTTGAATTCTATCATCCGAGACATTCTTCATCAACAAGATACACAACCGAATCCAAGGGGGAACAACTGTATGGAATTTATTAAATGTCAAACCATGAAAAAAATACCATGTAACCATTATGTAATTTCATCTAAAGTATTATGTTTTGTATACCCCTTCCATCATATCTCACTACCACAAAAATATTTTTTCCTGGTGCCAACCATTATCAGCGCTAATGAAAAGCGCTGATAAAGGGGGGGTACCTTTATTAGTGCTTGTTTTAGCAGCGCTGATAAATGGGGTCCTTTATCAGGGATTTTTTTAAAAGTGTTGATAAAGGGTAGAGTTCAAAAAAATTAATTAAAATTAATATATTAATATATAAATATATAAATATATTTATATTGATATAAATATAATATATAATTTTTAAATATATTTTAGATAAGTATAAATATTTATTTACACTTAATATACTAAATATATAAGATATTTAGTGAAAATGGATTATAAAAAAATTAAAAAAATTATTTTAATTAATAATTTGATAATTATTATGGATTAATAGTCATTTAATAACAATTTTAAGACTAAAAAAATAAAAAAAAATCCAAAAAAATTCCAAAATATGTTGAAAACGCAACTCGAACATTAAATGACCATAACTTTTGATCCGGGTATCCGTTTGAGCTCTACCATATATCAAATCGAAGCCTGCGATGAGCTCTAAACCACTATGATTAGGGTAACCCAGATAAATGTTTTCTCAAGGCCAAAATAGGCTCATAAGGTCTCCAAAACTAGGTTTTTAGTCGGGATACCCTGATTTTTTAACATTTTGTGGATTTTCAGCCTTGTTTAATAGGGTATTGTTGGATTTTTTTGGTGGGGACTGAATTTATTCAAAGGTATTACATTCATATTGATATTATGTTTTTATAATTTTATAATTTTTTATAATTCAATGCTATTTATAATCAAATATATGACAATATATACATATTTTTTATATATTCACACATAAAAATTTAATTATAAATATTAATAATAAAATATATTTACATATAAAATATATTAGCTTTATCTAAATAATAACTAATATCCATCTTATTTAGAATACAAATATATGAATATTTACATAACTATATATTATTCTAACTATATATATATTTTAATATAACTACATATATATATCAATATAACTATAAATATATATATTAATATCACTATAAATATATATATTAATATAACTATATATATATTAATATAACTATACATATATATATATATATATATTAATATAACTATATATATATATTAATATAAATATATATTACTATACGAATAAATATAACTAAATACATATATAAATAAATATATATATCATTAATAGGACAACAAATCAATAAAGGGGAGTGGAAAATGCTTCAGGTGCACAGGGGGGAGGTCTCGAGATCATATCCGTGTGGAAGAAGGGATGCATGTGAATGGGTGAATCTGGTGGCTAGCGCTGATAAAGGGTGTGGGATAACACTGATAAAGGGGGAAGGGGTGCATGCAGGTGCTGGAGGGGGGCTGAAAAGTGCTAAAAAAGCGGGTCTCAAGCGCTATAAAAGCCCGCCCGATTGGTAGGTTTTTTTAATTTTTTTTAATTTTTTTTATTTTTTAACCTTTATCAGTGCTAAAAAAATGATGATAAAAGGGGTCCTTTATCAGCGCTAAAAAGAAAGTGTTGATAAAGGAACCTTTTATCAGCGCTTTGTTTTAGCACTGATAAAGGATCCCTTTTATCAACACTTTTTTAGCACTGATAAAAGGGGTCTTTATTAGCGCTTTTAAGAGTGCTGATAAAGGGGAACCCCCCCCCCCCGTTATCTTCGCCGGCTTTAAAAACACTTTTCTAGTGCTGTTAAAGGCCATTTTTAGTGATGATTGTAGAGACCCGAAGCCTGACTTACATGAACATTACATTATATTTGCGGAATACTTAGTACATAACAAAAACACACACTAAAGGATCGTAATAGTTTAGTGTCTTTGGAAACTCGGAACGTAATCTTCTAATCCTGGTGAAAGATCTTCAATATCTCCCATAAAGATCTTCTTTTTTTTACCTAAAACCTTTCTTTATATCCTGGGGAAAAGAAAACATAAAAGGGTGAGCTCAAATGCTCAGTAAGGGTAAACAAAAGAAATATCAATCACATCATATTCATAAGAACATAACATTTTGGAAATCATAACCTGCAAAAGAGAGCATAATTTCATAACATGGGATAAATCATGGTAGTGAAATGTAATCACAATAATCATAACATAAAACATGAAACTTTTTGGCATTCACACATAATCATAGAGAATCATTTCTTGTTAGTCAAGACTCATTTCCAAGACTATCTTAGTGGAAAAAGTCCCTTTCTGAATCGAGTAACCCTCGTTTCAGTCCTTTTTCACTGAATCGGTATAACCTACCGTTCCAGCCCTGTCTATCTCATGAGATATAAAATCATTACCCAATGCATTGGAGGGAGATATAGGTCCCACCCATCTTATAATGAATCCTTTCTTATGTGTGCCACATAATCATAAACCATACATCATAACGTAACCCATGTAATAAAAATGGGATTCTTAAACAACATGACATCATAAAACAATTCATATAAGATAAAGGAATTCATAAAAATATTTCCATCACAACATAATCAAATCCATGTAATAATAGGGATAAAAACAGAACCCTTTTATTATCTTAGATGGAAAATAATTTTGAAAATCACTTGAACTCCATTCTTGAGGAAAATATCCTTTCTTCTTCAAAAACATTTTTCCTTTCATAACATGTCATACAACTTTAAAATAAAAGAAGTTGATTAAAAATAAACTTGAAAACTTGTAAAGTAAGATTCTTGGAAATAATGTTTTAAAAATCCATTCATGCCGTATAAGTTAAAAAAAACATTCTTCTCGTTCTTTTGTCGGAAAAGTCAAAAAGTACCTCGTACGGAAAACGACAAAAGATTCCTTTCATTTCTTTTACTAAAAACTCAACAAAGGGTAAAATTGGATTTAAACAATTGTAGTTGGATGGAAATAATATTACATATTTATGAAACAAGGATGTGGATGATAAAATACACCCCAGTAAATACTTACGAATAAACAATCTCGGATAAAAATGAGATTGTGATATTTCCCTTACCTTAGGTCCAATTTGCTTTGTACGTGTCCGAAGCTCCTGTATAATGGTTTAAATAATGTTATTGACTTATTCCAGAATCATACATATTGATATGATATCATATATGGTCATATTCTTAGCTTCTTGATAGTAATATTTCATTGTTACTTGTTACTCGGGTCTTTATTGCCTTTTGTTCTTATGCGTGTTTTGCCGAATACATTCTTATTCTTCTTTTAAGGTTATAGATACCTTATATCCAGAATGGTATTAGTGTAACATATATCATATTTATTCGTTCAATTTATATAATTACTATGTAATGATGATCATGTAGAACAAGTCGCATCACATCGTGGAGACGGTATTCCGTACGTACGCACGAGTGATGATATCGTTCCTATGATCGTGGAACTGTATTGGAGTATATATATATTATTTCAGTATCAATATTACTTTATAATAATCATAAATAGTTACTCATTACACCATTATACCCATCCTTTTAAAGTGATGGTGGAAAATAGATTACACCACGGCGTGGAGACGGTATTCCGTACGTACGCACGCGCGGTGATTTCATTTTTCCGTAGGTTGGATAGAAGGTGAATTAGGGTTGTTTCATATTTATAATAACATATCATTATGTAAGTAATACTGATGTTATTACTTTATCATGAATCAACTAAAGAAGAAGAAGTTGAAGAAGAAAGAAATTGAAAAGATCGGTAATGGATATTACCTCTTCTTTGGAACGCTTCTTTGAATCCTTCACTTAGGGAACTAAGATTGGTCTTTGAAGAAGACCAGGACCTCTAGGAATATTCTAGGGAAGTGGAGAAGGGATTTTTGCAGGGGTTGTCCGAGCTTGAGTGCTCAATTTGGTGTGAGGAGGAGGGAGAGGAGGTGCCCTTTTATAAGGGAGGAGAGGGGCACCTTAGGAATTCTTAAAAATATTAATTTATAATAAATCTAACCCCACATAAAAACCTCCAAAAATGACTCATATTCGAAGATTAGATGAGATAGGGTTGTAATCTCATCAACCAATCAAATTTAGACATGTTTTGATCTTATTTTAAACCTTATCATTTTGATTTATCCTTATTTAATCTATTTAAGTTTATTTGTGGTAATAAAATTCTAAATTTTAAATTATAACAAATAATTACTTATTTGTTGTGAATTTTCCATAATTGTTTACTTTATAACATTATAGACCATATAAATATAAATTTATAATTTTTAAATATTTTTGTGATTTTTAAACAATTTTATAATATGTTATTTTTGTAAAATAACAATAGTGTCAATTTTGACACTATTCATTTATTTGAATTTAAATAAAATATATAGAGAATATATGTTCGAAATAAAAGATTTAATATATTAATAAAAGGTCATATGTATCTATAAAATTAGTGTATCACATTAAATAGTTCATATAATATTTATTTTATTATTTTTAAAACCATTTATTTGGTTTATCTCTTAATAAAATAATTACTACATCATTTTTGTATAATTATTTAATATACTTATTTGTTGTATAAAATTTAAAATAAAATTCTATGATGAATATAAATATATTACCTTTCACAATAATACTTTTACTCGAATTTATCATCTTAAAATCACAATATTTAAATTGTTATATTTATTAAATTATGAAGGTGACAACTTTGGCATCATTTAAAATAAAATAATATAAGTGTCATAATCCCTTTTATAAGGCTCCAAATGGTCAAATATTCGACCATTGGATGCTTATGGTTTACAGTTACATGTAAAATAAGTTTTGGTTAGGTATTTGTGCATTTTATGGTCACTATTAGTTTAAAAAAACATTATTCTTGATTTTTCACTAGATAAACAATTTCTGCATCACTATTGTGTCATAATTAATGATAATTATTTAATCCCTAAAAATTATAAATAAATTTATATGATGTAGATAATTTCATTAGATTTCTGTAGACTATTCATGTTCGAAGTTTCATGAAGTTTATCACTAAATTAAAATTAATATACTTATAAACTTTAAGAGAGTGACATGTTGTCACTTTCTTTGGTTTTAATAATAATTAAGTTATTTTCATGGACAAATGTTCATTAAATGATTCTAATCTGACCCTTAGGTGATATGGGTCTACTTTTAGTCATCCAATAGGATTTTGACATTTGTTAGGGTAATTTTAAAATATTATATTTACCCTTAATTACCCGATTTACCTTTAACTAGGGTAAATAAAATTTACCGTAGTTACTATTCATAATTCCCAAAAATAAAAAGTAGCTTATTAACATAATTTGGACCCACTCATTCCAAATATGGAATCCATTTTTTAAAATTCCATACACATAAGTTTCAGAAATTAAATTAAAATTAATCTCGTTGTCGAATAAAAACGGGTTTTTGTTTAAAACATTGCAAAAGATTGAATTGATTTAACCTACGAATTCAAGGTAAAATCAATGCTAATGACATAAATTATATTAAATGGTAAAAATATATTCTATTTATACTTTAAAACCATTCAATATTATAATTTAACCACATAAGATATTACGATGAAAAAAGTTGTTTTTAATTAAAATATAGCGTGTTTTTACTATTCATTAAAATGTGAAAGTTACCAGAATAATATGAAAAATTTATCCAAAGTAAATTTTTATTTCTTGATTCCAAAGAAGAATTTTATTTTGTCAAATTGAACTTATAAACATGTCAAAAAATAGATTTAAAGTGGGTGCGCCATCAAAAGGCGGCAAAACTGCATTTTTTTGAAAAATACTTATTT
Source organism: Viscum album (assembly GCA_963277665.1). Lineage (NCBI taxonomy): Eukaryota > Viridiplantae > Streptophyta > Magnoliopsida > Santalales > Viscaceae > Viscum > Viscum album. Next base: position 348,666,717 of record OY728157.1, on the reverse strand, counting down.
TACCCGAAAAATTTATTTTGTTCTTATACCATGTTCTAGAAATGTGTAAGATGAATAATAATGTTATAAAATTCAAAATTTAGTTAATACTATTCATAACGGCTAGTTCATGACAATATTATAATAATATAACATTGTTTATTAAAACCCGGTATTGTGTACAACACACGCTATCGAGGAAGGTCGCGATTGCGTGTAATGCAAGCCAAGTCAGGGTTGCGTGTTGTGAAAGAATCCTTCATTGTTTCGTATAACAGAATCCAACCATATTTCATTTATACATTTAATATATATATATATATATACTCAATGTTGCGTAGAATAACTATTATCAAAATTGTGTGTAACACGGTCCAAGAATAGTGTTGCGCATACTGCAAGCTAATACGGTGTTGTGTATAGTGCAAGGTAATCTTGGTGTAGAATACAACATAAGACGTTAATGAAATTAAAATAATATTTTTCATAAAATCTCGGGGTGTTACATTCTACCCCCCTTAAAATGAATTTCGCCCTCGAAATTCGTCGGGGTTATAAATGGTTTACTATTTGAAAGTTTCTTTGATAGAAACCCACATAGTAAAAAGGAATACCCAAACTTATCTTTAAAAAACAAAAGTATGAAACGTAACAGTTACCCAAATAAAATAATCACTGGGTTTCCACATAGGTGAAAATATGGATATGGAAGAGATATCTAACCATCATGTTCTGATGGAGAGTGGTAGAGAACATGGCTATGGAAAAGCTAGCAATCACAAAGCCATAAATTTGTGATGATCTAGGGTATCATCTGATTCATCGGATATAAGGGCACTAGGACAACATTTTTGGTTTTCAAGATCATTTCCCTAAAGTTGAAAATTTGAATTACAATAAATACTTACTTTATTTTGGTACAATCTCACTGTTGTTCGTGCCTTGAACAATTTCCACTTCATCTCTTAAATAAATGAAGTTGAATTTGTTATTCGTGAAGTGTTAGCAGATCATGTGATAGAATGACGGGTCATTCCATCTGTCTCAAACAAAAGGTTAGCAAAAATTATATACATAAGTCGATCTATAGTGAGATTAATCATATATGGTTCCTAAAATGAACTTATACCTCACATATCATACTGCTTAATATAATAAAAATAGTTTTCTACTAAACAGGGACTTCCTGTAGGTCAGTGGTAGGCGATAAAGGCCAGTCGCACTTCGGTTGTGGGTTCGATTCCCACAGCCTTGTCTGAAGCGATGGGCTGTCGCCCGTCCTGCAGGTTGTCCTTTTTCTAAAACTACATTACTATAACATCACATAAATAATATCAAAAAAAAGTTCTATACTTAAACAATACTAACTTATGGTTAACATAATCCATTACAATCTTTAGGCTTATCTAAAATACTTCGGTCCAAGCTCATAGTATAAAGAAAATGATTACTTGAAATGTCGCCAACCAAGCATGTGAATACCATCATTTATCCCCCATATATCTTGTTGGTCACATTCCAATCATGTGAATACTTTAATGATGTATTCTCTTGAAAAATATGAATACCCATTAAACCTTAGTGAAAACATGAATGCTGTCAAAAGTTAACTCTTTCCACATACCAAAATCCAAAAATTCAATATACTCAAACCATGATATAACCTTCTCCTTATATCAGTCATGAGCTCATGAATACTATCAAACATTTTATTTTCTCCTTATCCCTTCATTATGCGCATATCATCTACATTCCAAAAATATCTGAATAACCTTTCATGGATACTGGTAACATTAATCAGACAACAATGTAACAATCCTTACATGTCTCTTTATTCCATAGTGCCATGAGATTACTTATACAACATTACACATGATAAACATGTAATCATTCCACTACATTCTTAAACCATTGACCGAGCATCAACAATTCTTTCATCTCACATATCATTTGTAGTCTCTTCATCATCATCCACATAAATACTTCCCATACGACCATACTGATTATCTTCATGAGACTTTCCCTTAGGGAATTGGTTTGCATAATGCCCGTACATTCCACATTTAAAACATTTAACCATTGTTGATGTCATAGCAATACCATTATCCTCATCCATGTTGTTAACTGAACCTTTTCCTTTGCATTTACTTGCTTTGTGTCCTTCTTTTCCACACCCAAAGCATCTTCAAGTTCCTTTTAAACATTCTCCTTGATTCCTCTTCCCACATGATTTACATAGGGGAAATTGAACTTTCTTTCCTCTATGATCATCATGAAACTCCATCTTTCTCTTATTAGCCGAGTCAGGAAACTTACCAAATTTTACTTTATTGATCATATTATGAGATTGCTGATTCGGAATAATAATGATGTTTGGACTTCCAAATCCCATTTCATTATGAAGAATATCATTCCATTGTCCATCATATCCTCCATTATCGTGAATCATCTTGTTTCCAGCCATTTTCTAAAACCCAAAAGAATAGTGTGAGAGGCAAAAATCATAATAAAGGGTGAGTAACTTCAATATCTAACATCTTAGGTTTAATTCTATGATCGTTAGCGTAATTCTAGTACTATAACCTATACGCATACTTAACCTTAGAGACATCCCTAGACATACCTTAGAAATATCTCTAGGGATCTCACTAAAGTTCTCGCATCCTAGTTTCCAAAGGTTGACTAAACCTTTCCTCTGATACCAACTGTAGAGACCCGAAGCCTGACTTACATGAACATTACATTATATTTGCGGAATACTTAGTACATAACAAAAACACACACTAAAGGATCGTAATAGTTTAGTGTCTTTGGAAACTCGGAACGTAATCTTCTAATCCTGGTGAAAGATCTTCAATATCTCCCATAAAGATCTTCTTTTTTTTTACCTAAAACCTTTCTTTATATCCTGGGGAAAAGAAAACATAAAAGGGTGAGCTCAAATGCTCAGTAAGGGTAAACAAAAGAAATATCAATCACATCATATTCATAAGAACATAACATTTTGGAAATCATAACCTGCAAAAGAGAGCATAATTTCATAACATGGGATAAATCCTGGTAGTGAAATGTAATCACAATAATCATAACATAAAACATTAAACTTTGTGGCATTCACACATAATCATAGAGAATCATTTCTTGTTAGTCAAGACTCATTGCCAAGACTATCTTAGTGGACAAAGTCCCTTTCTGAATCGAGTAACCCTCATTTCAGTCCTTTTTCACTGAACCGGTATAACCTACCGTTCCAGCCCTGTCTATCTCATGAGATATAAAATCATTACCCAATGCATTGGAGGGAGATATAGGTCCCACACATCTTATAATGAATCCTTTCTTATGTGTGCCACATAATCATAAACCATACATCATAACGTAACCCATGTAATAAAAATGGGATTCTTAAACAACATGACATCATAAAACAATTCATATAAGATAAAGGAATTCATAAAAATATTTCCATCACAACATAATCAAATCCATGTAATAATAGGGATAAAAACAGAACCCTTTTATTATCTTAGATGGAAAATAATTTTGAAAATCACTTGAACTCCATTCTTGAGGAAAATATCCTTTCTTCTTCAAAAACATTTTTCCTTTCATAACATGCCATACAACTTTAAAATAAAAGAAGTTGATTAAAAATAAACTTGAAAACTTGTAAAGGAAGCTTCTTGGAAATAATGTTTTAAAAATCCATTCATGCCGTATAAGTTAAAAAAAACATTCTTCTCGTTCTTTTGTCGGAAAAGTCAAAAAGTACCTCGTACGGAAAACGACAAAAGATTCCTTTCATTTCTTTTACTAAAAACTCAACAAAGGGTAAAATTGGATTTAAACAATTGTAGTTGGATGGAAATAATATTACATATTTATGAAACAAGTATGTGGATGATAAAATACACCCCAGTAAATACTTACGAATAAACAATCTCGGATAAAAATGAGATTGTGATATTTCCCTTACCTTAGGTCCAATTTGCTTTGTACGTGTCCGAAGCTCCTGTATAATGGTTTAAATAATGTTATTGACTTATTCCAGAATCATAAATATTGATATGATATCATATATGGTCATATTCTTAGCTTCTTGATAGTAATATTTCATTGTTACTTGTTACTCGGGTCTTTATTGCCTTTTGTTCTTATGCGTGTTTTGCCGAATACATTCTTATTCTTCTTTTAAGGTTATAGATACCTTATATCCAGAATGGTATTAGTGTAACATATATCATATTTATTCGTTCAATTTATATAATTACTATGTAATGATGATCATGTAGAACAAGTCGCATCACATCGTGGAGACGGTATTCCGTACGTACGCACGAGTGATGATATCGTTCCTATGATCGTGGAACTGTATTCGAGTATATATATATTATTTCAGTATAAATATTACTTTATAATAATCATAAATAGTTACTCATTACACCATTATACCCATCCTTTTAAAGTGATGGTGGAAAATAGATTACACCACGGCGTGGAGACGGTATTCCGTACGTACGCACGCGCGGTGATTTCATTTTTCCGTAGGTTGGATAGAAGGTGAATTAGGGTTGTTTCATATTTATAATAACATATCAGTATGTAAGTAATACTGATTTTATTACTTTATCATGAATCAACTAAAGAAGAAGAAGTTGAAGAAGAAAGAAATTGAAAAGATCGGTAATGGATATTACCTCTTCTTTGGAACGCTTCTTTGAATCCTTCACTTAGGGAACTAAGATTGGTCTTTGAAGAAGACCAGGACCTCTAGGACTATTCTAGGGAAGTGGAGAAGGGATTTTTTCAGGGTTTGGCCGAGCTTGAGTGCTCAATTTGGTGTGAGGATGAGGGGGAGGAGGTGCCCTTTTATAAGGGAGGAGAGGGGCACCTTAGGAATTCTTAAAAATATTAATTTATAATAAATCTAACCCCACATAAAAACCTCCAAAAATGACTCATATTCGAATATTAGATGATATAGGGTTGTAATCTCATCAACCAATCAAATTTAGACATGTTTTGATCTTATTTTAAACCTTATCATTTTGATTTATCCTTATTTAATCTATTTAAGTTTATTTGTGGTAATAAAATTCTAAATTTTAAATTATAACAAATAATTACTTATTTGTTGTGAATTTTCCATAATTGTTTACTTTTTAACATTATAGACCATATAAATATAAATTTATAATTTTTAAATATTTTTGTGATTTTTAAACAATTTTATAATATGTTATTTTTGTAAAATAACAATAGTGTCAATTTTGACACTATTCATTTATTTGAATTTAAATAAAATATATACAGAAGATATGTTCGAACTAAAAGCTTTAATATATTAATAAAAGGTCATATGTATCTATAAAATTAGTGTATCACATTAAATAGTTCATATAATATTTATTTTATTATTTTTAAAACCATTTATTTGGTTTATCTCTTAATAAAATAATTACTACATCATTTTTGTATAATTATTTAATATACTTATTTGTTGTATAAAATTTAAAATAAAATTCTATGATGAAGATAAATATATTACCTTTCACAATAATACTTTTACTCGAATTTATCATCTTAAAATCACAATATTTAAATTGTTATATTTATTTAATTATGAAGGTGACAACTTTGGCATCATTTAAAATAAAATAATATAAGTGTCATAATCGCTTTTATAAGGCTCCAAATGGTCAAATATTCGACCATTGGATGCTTATGGTTTACATTTACATGTAAAATAAGTTTTGGTTAGGTATTTGTGCATTTTATGGTCACTATTAGTTTAAAAAAAACATTATTCTTAATTTTTCACTAGATAAACAATTTCTGCATCACTATTGTGTCATAATTAATGATAATTATTTAATCCCTAAAAATTATAAATAAATTTATATGATGTAGATAATTTCATTAGATTTCTGTAGACTATTCATGTTCGAAGTTTCATGAAGTTTATCACTAAATTAAAATTAATATACTTATAAACTTTAAGAGAGTGACATGTTGTCACTTTCTTTGGTTTTAATAATAATTAAGTTATTTTCATGGACAAATGTTCATTAAATGATTCTAATCTGACCCTTAGGTGATATGGGTCGACTTTTAGTCATCCAATAGAATTTTGACATTTTTTAGGGTAATTTTAAAATATTATATTTACCCTTAATTACCCGATTTACCTTTAACTATGGTAAATAAAATTTACCGTAGTTACTATTCATAATTCCCAAAAATAAAAAGTAGCTTATTAACATAATTTGGACCCACTGATTCCAAATATGGAATCCATTTTTTAAAATTCCATACACAGAAGTTGCAGAAATTAAATTAAAATTAATCTCGTTGTCGAATAAAAACGGGTTTTTGTTTAAAACATTGCAAAAGATTGAATTGATTTAACCTACGAATTCAAGGTAAAATCAATGCTAATGACATACATTATATTAAATGGTAAAAATATATTCTATTTATACTTTAAAACCATTCAATATTATAATTTAACCACATAAGATATTACGATGAAAAAATTTGTTTTTAATTAAAATATAGCGTGTTTTTACTATTCATACAAATGTGAAAGTTACCAGAATAATATGAAAAATTTATCCAAAGTAAATATTTATTTCTTGATTCCAAAGAAGAATTTTATTTTGTCAAATTGAACTTTTAAACATGTCAAAAAATAGATTTAAAGTGGGTGCGCCATCAAAAGGCGGCAAAACTGCATTTTTTTGAAAAATACTTATTTTACCCGAAAAATTTATTTTGTTCTTATACCATGTTCTAGAAATGTGTAAGATGAATAATAATGTTATAAAATTCAAAATTTAGTTAATACTATTCATAACGGCTAGTTCATGACAATATTATAATAATATAACATTGTTTACTAAAACCCGGTATTGTGTACAACACACGCTATCGAGGAAGGTCGCGATTGCGTGTAATGCAAGCCAAGTAAGGGTTGCGTGTTGTGAAAGAATCCTTCATTGTTTCGTATAACAGAATCCAACCATATTTCATTTATACATTTAATATATATATATATATATATACTCAATGTTGCGTAGAATAACTATTATCAAAATTGTGTGTAACACGGTCCAAGAATAGTGTTGCGTATACTGCAAGCTAATACGGTGTTGTGTATAGCGCAATGTAATATTGGTGTAGAATACAACATAAGACGTTAATGAAATTAAAATAATATTTTTCATAAAATCTCGGGGTGTTACAATGATAAAAGGGGAATTTGTAGTAGTGTCTCAAATCATAATAAAAATAATAATCAAATGGTTGGACGAACACTCAAACCCATTATACACATGCATGGTCAGCCTCCCAAGGACATGAAACCAACTTATAATCATATTTATACTGGTAATGAATGAATTTTTTTGATTATATGGTAATATCTACAATCATCACTACCCAATTCCATAGGTAAACCTCTAGTATGTCCATCATAATTAGGGGGATCCCTATTGTGTTCCTAAGGTTTCATTATAAACCTTTCATGGCCTCACTGGACTCATAAGTCATTCCGTAGTGGCATGAGTCCTAAGAGATATATTAGAGTCCATGTTATATCCTAGGTAACACTATGACATACTTAGGCCAGTGACACAATTATTAAATCCCTTTACTCAAAGGGGTTACTAGAAAATCGACCCTAAGATACAAAATACATAATTCATTTGATTTCATTTAATTTACTTCACACCCATTGGGGTCTTCTCATCATCAATCCCATGAATATTTCAAGTCCTTGACCATAAGTGGCTGAGGTGAAAAGTCAGTGCGAAGGGTCCTCAATGGTGTAAGAAAAATTTTCAATTCATATTAGATATTAATTTTAATTAAAAATTTATTTTCAATTTCACAATTCAAATAATTTAAAATAGATCAATGCCTTTAGTGGAAAAACCACATACCACACACAACATAAATAAATTCATAAATACTATAGGGTAAAATCATGGGGACCAATTACCTCAAATCGAATTTATTTACCTTTTAATTCCACTGGTTGGCATTTCCTCCCAAGTGTTTCCATGATCAAACAACTATCATCAACTCTCACAAGTCCCTAAATCACCTCAAACCAACTAATAATTAAATATAAACCACTTATAATTAATTATTTAATCGTTTTAACAGTTTAAAATTAATTTAAAATTTTAATTCAATTAGGCATAAATCCTAAAATCTAACATGGTTCCATTATTACATCCAAACCATGATTAATGACATGCCAATACCCTATGTAATTATATTTCAACAATTTCACTTAAAATATTTAATTAATTAAAATGATTCAATAATTAATTAAATTTAATTTTAACCAAAAAAATTAGAAAAAACATATATGGTGACATAACTCCACCAAATCGTTTTGGAATGATATAAAAACATTATTACAATATGTCATGTATCTAGGCTTCTTGAACTCTCCATAAATCTGGGGATATTTCATCATTATTTGGTGAAATAAATTTCAAAACCCTAATATAAGGAGACCAAAAATTAAACAAGTAGTATGTAAAGGGAGAATGCAAGTAAATGTAGGGTTATAATCAACTCAATTAATTGAATAATAAAACCCACAAAAAATAAAATAGCATAAAGTGTAAGTAAAGGGGGAGGATTCCTATGTCTAACATGAGTGGGATGAGAAGAAAAGAGGGTGACTGTCCTCTTAAAATCATAGGGAAAATGGTAATTCTCTACTTTTAATGACACAAAATTTTTGGCCACATGGTTTTACAAATTGTGTACCAATGTAGTTGAAACTGTCCAATGACATCCTCTTCACATTTTTATCTTTACACTTTACAAAACCATGATCCATCCATTAAAATTTTAAGAACCTTAGTCTAAAATATTTCACATGGTTTTTCTATAATCACGTACATACCATGTTCCAAGCCCCAAGTCATATCAAGATCACACTATTTAATCTGAGATTTTTCATAGTTAACCCTCGACCATGTGTTATCTATTCAATAAAACCGTGTAATTTAGAAAAATAACTAGAAACCTCTCACACTTAGGAGGTGCAGAAATTTTCTTAAACTATTCATACCAAACTATATGCCCTAGGTATAACCCATTAAAAACATTTGAAAAATTATCTAATGATCTTGAGACTATACCTAAATCTCTTGGAAAATATCATACCTAAAACCATATCCAAAAATATCAATTTGGGATTCCATAAATCTCATATTATCAATCAAAATACCATTTCTAAAAAAAACCGTCAACCAAAAGAAAAATTTAAATTCCCTCTAGAATCTTTACACCCACATGGAAAAGAGGTTTTAAAATATCCCCACTATAGAACTTATCATCCTCAAGAAGTCTTAGTGGGTATTCAATTAAAAACCCTAAAATATTCTGGTTTAGATCTCAAAATCAACTGGGTGTGTTCAATTTCTAAATATTGGACATTATCATGCAATGTAATTGAAATCACATGGAGACATACTCACCAAAATTCAAGATATATATTGCCACATCCAGAAAACTACCAAAAAAATTCGTGAACCAAACCTGTTCATCCTAAGATGTCATAATGCCCCTAAGGAATTAATCTACTAACCTATAGTGCTTTTCTATATATGTAACTACTCAAAGTGACTGATCCCATGCCAAAATTCTCCCCACCATCAAATTATCCCACTGAAACACAATTATAGTGGTCCACCAACCTACTTAGTGAAGTTCCTAACTCACTATACTCAACCATACACATGAACACCAGTCAAATTCCATTATCAAGCCACATTTCTTATTTCCAACTAAACCAGAAGAGCCTCCATTTTCCACAGAATAAGTCAGAGAACACCAAATTTTCATTGAAACCCTAGTTGATCCTTAAAATAGACCCATCACTTACAACATGAAATACCTAATGTGGTTTCTATCCCACTACATCCAATCAAATGAAAAACCACTGGTCTAAACTCCTCTAGAAAACCTTTATCAGAAATGATCATCTGCACCCACTAACACATCATCCATATACCATATCAAAATGAACTAAATCTTGAAGGCATCCCAGGAACTACCAAACACATGCACCATATACTAAAATCAACTCATGATGATATTTCATTGTTGAATAATCCACCTTCCAAAACATCCACTGTGCTATACCGTGAGCAACGACACACAAACGATCTGAATCATTCTTGGATCACCTCAATTTCATTCTAAACCCAATGTCAATGCTCAAACTTCCTACAAAATTTCAATTAAATTTTAAATCCTATATTAAATATAGAACAATATAAATCCATATTCACCAGCTCACTAACATATCAAATCCAATTGACAGATATGAAGATCCCCTCCATGAGAGTATAACCATCGTCACTTCATTTAACCATACTACTGATAACCATGGAAGATTATCCATTAATAACCAAATATAATGATCATATGTGTCTATCCTTATAATACACGAGTTTCAATATCAAACACCGATCATCACCCAATCTTATATCATGAGAACATCATTCTCTATAATTTCCAAAATTCTGACCATAATGAGGGTCATTCCCTCAAACATCTAATAGTGAATTCCACATAATAAAAATTCCTTGGAACCCCTCCTAGAGCTAAACCTCAACAGGATCCATCATCACATGCATGCATCTCTCGCATGAGCTATTCCCACCATCCTATTTATACTTGACTTGGATCATTTCCAAGATCCTCCATGCTATCACACCCAATCCACCACTGATTTTAATACCTCACTACAAGGACATTATGAATTATACCCAAAATATCTAAGACACCATTCCAAAAGGAATATCATTTAGAAAAATTGTTCCTTATCCTGAACATAGCCAATTACTAATTCATAACTCAATAGGTACTACATATAGCCAATGCACACTGCCTCATCATCTTTTAAGCATAGAGAGATTATGCTCCCACACATCCATTTTGTAATCTAAGTGGAACAATGTGTGAGGAACCCAAATTGGATACCCTATCAAACCAGTATTTGACCCAAAATATCACATACTTGAAGGGAATTCCGGATCACCATAGGCTAATGACAGGAAACCTAGAATGATCAATAACCAAAGGGAAATATTTCATCCAACCTGAACCAGACACCGTGACATACATAGATACATGATGGGAATAAATAGTATATGGGTAAAATAATAAATATATGTCATAGAAAAAAGGAAGCAACATAAGTGATACAACTCAAAAGTAGCTAAATAATCTCCTAAGTAAAAGTACAATAGGAAAGGATAACTAAAATAGAAACAACTACTCCATTTGATAACATGAAAAAACTCCCACCATCTCATCACCAGCTATCCTGGCATAGTTGAAAAAAAAACTCACCACCTCCTTGCAACACATTTCCATTACCTTCATTGAAATACATTACAAGGTCTACATACCACCGATGGGATGCAAAAGGCATGTGTTAGACAAGCTTAGTAGAATCCCACCCAGCAGTTCCATATCAGGTTTTTTCACAACAATCTGAACAAGCTCGACATTGAAGCAAATAAGGAATGATAATCAGTTAAATATTTTTTATATCAAAAGCATAGTAAATAAATCCCCCTTTTACACATTTCTAAATAATCTAAGAAAATCAATTTTAAATCTTGTCGCATATATCAGGAAATCAAATCATGTATCACATATAATGTCAAATCCAAATCAATACAAACCAAAGAACATGTAACAATACACCAAGGATCAAAATAGGTTAGACTATATAGGATGATCATATCCAAATATATATAATCACACACATAAAGTCTCTATATATATGCATCAAATTTAGAGATTATAGGAACACACCAATAATTGAACCTTTCAACAGGTGTAACAAGTCCCTAGAATAATATGCATAGTGAAAAGAGAAACACCCCATGAGTGAACCCCCTGCCAATATCAATGGACAATCCTTATTTCTAAACCTTACAATAAATTACCTAAGTCTTCCCATGTGTTGCATATTACAAAACATTTCATTAAAAACATTAATTGAAATCCAATTTTTAAATCAATTTCAAAATGTTTTAAAAATAACTTTTATTTTACCAAAACAGGGGTAAAATAATTGTTTTTCAGAAACCAATTTCCAAACACAAAATTAAATCATACCAGTTCATTTATAAAACAATTTATAAAAAAATAGCAATAAAGTTCATCCAACATAGACTAGAGATGGAACCACATTCCTTAAATTCAGGTCACACATGCCCGTAACAGGATCCACCAAAATAGAAGAATGCAAAGACAAGAACAGAGGACCTATAATTAATCTTGACATATCAGAATCAATTCAAAAATAAAAATGGTAGGTGGAGAAGATAACAAAACACATAACTCAAGAAACTTGTGTGCCAACTCATAATAAACAAAAGGTAATAATTCAGAAAAATATCACACAATAGATCTAAGAAGGATCAAGAGAATCAACACTATAAGTCCAACATATCTAAAAATATAGAAAAAAAATTATACTATGACCAAAGAAAATGATAAATCATAAAAATAAAATACCTAGATAAATTTAGTGAAACCATAATGAAGATAAATCATAGAAAAATGATTTATAAAGAGTGTAGATCACCAAAATCACCTGGGAGAGCACCTATATTCGGAGATAGAGGATTCTATATTCGAATTAAAATAAAATCATATTTGAAATGAATAAAATCTTATAGTGTACAAATATTATATGATGTGAATCCCAGGTTCATGACATGAAATCATTGAAATACATATACACTAAAAATTCATCACATCAGTTATAAAAGCACTGATCAAAATTTTTACAATGTGAACTAGTATCTTAGTGCATGAAATTTTCATGATCTGAAATAGTTCACGACATCGTCCCCACAACATATTCACATTGTGTAACCCTTTTATGACATAAAATCATTCAGTAGGTATTTTTTTAGAAACACTTAGTAAAATCCCACAAGTTAACCTGGACCCTAAAAGACATCCTCTTAAGACCATTTCACATTTATACCTAGACACCATTAATTTCGACAAACATACTCCCCTGAAAATTTGGTCATTTTCCCCCAACAAAGTCTCTCTATTATCAGAATTTCCAAAACACTCCCAAAAAAATAGGAAAACGAAAATATAGATGATAAATAGATGAAAGAAGGCAATAATATGTTACAAACTCCAAACCATAATAATTTTTATATCTGTGAAGTCATAAGGAAGAATGGTGTATAGAAATAGGTGAGGCCATTGTTCCCTCATCAATGACACATGCTCATATGTCTCATGAGAATTTTATCCATGCTTCCATAATACTATGACCAATATAATAGAATTAACCTACAATATAATTACCCAAGTTTCAAATATCTACACTGGTTTCTCTACAATAGAAATGTTTGACTCCAACTCTCTCTATTACCAACTACAAATGTGAGAAGAATCCGGATGGTACTTCCTGATTTGAGATATGTGAAAAAATCATAAAAACCATAAATTGAACTAGAATTTCCAAATGGTAAGAGAGAAATACATGATTCTTAGTGACCTCAAATGGTCTAGCATATATAGGATCCAAATTCCATTGTTTTAGAAGATGACGATAACCCAACTGAAGAGAAACTTTCAAGAAAACCTAGAAACCAACAAAAAACTTCAAAGGACAATGATGATGATCCACATACAATTGTTTGTAACTATAAGACGTATGCATATGTTGACATATATCCCAAATCCTCACAGATGTCTCTTAAAAGTGTTCCATACATATAAGAGAGCCCTCATTCACCTTTACCCAACAAAGAGGTGACCTATAGGGTTAACATACCAAGCATTAAATGGATCAATTAAAATTGATGAATGATAAATGTTGTTATAAGAAAACTCAAATAGTTCTAGATGGATGTCCCATGATCCACGAAAATACATGTTGTAGGAAAAGATTATATCCTACAGGATCTGAATAGAATGCTTTATTTGAACATATGTCTATGGATGTCATGTTTTACTCATCTTGACCTAAGTCCCTGTCACCTCCTAGAGAATATTCCATAATCCTAATGTAAACCTAGGGTCCCTATCTAAAATAATTATAGTGGGAAACCCTTATAGCATCACAACCTCTTGTATATACATCTTACCTAGGTATTCAAACTTATTGGAGTCCCTAATTAGAAATAAGTGTGCCAAATTTTTCAATGAATCAATCAATAATAAGATAGAATTCCTACCATTAGGATGTTGAGAAAGTATTGTTTTCAATAATACTTTATCTTATTATTAAGGGTCGATTGTTGAGAACAATACTCTATTTTGTTATGATGATTTTGATGCTAAAAAATACCCTTATTTGTGATTTTAATGATTTTACTTTAAGTATATTTCAGGAAATATATATTATTTTTATTTTTATTTTTTGAGAAATATTAAAGCATTTAGTCCACATGGCATATTTGAAAAAGTGTTCAGAAACCCTTTTAGTGTGTTCTGGAAACACTGTTCATGATCTATGTGTTCAGAAATTACTTTTAGCATGTTCAGGAAACACTGTTCATACCCTACATTGAGGAGCATAGCGTAAGGATGAAAATTGTCGCTTAAGTTTGGAATATAAGAAAAGTATGATTAAGACACCATACATTATCAAAAAACTATAGTTAAGCAACCATACGTTATCAGAAAAGAATGAAAGAATAATCCTATGTTTGGAAGGAACCTTAAATTTGGAATATCAAAAAAGTATGAAAGAATAATCCAACGTTAGTATGTAACATCATGTTTGTTTCTCAAAAGTATGCCCCAACCTTAGTTTTGTGAAAAATCATACGTTTTATTGAAAATTATAGATCATGAATGTTACGTTCTGAAGCTAAGAAAAGTATGGATTATATACCATATGTTTGAGAGTCTAATAGAATAGTATGGGTGATAAACCTTATGTTGTGAAACTTACATTGTGAACCTTATGTTGTGAACCTTACATTGTGAACTTTACATTCAGAGAATTTATTATATGAAGTTCAACCCTACGTTTGACGTCGGAGATTTAAATTACGATTTTATTGAGCAATGATATTTATACAGATTATTAGGCTGATTTCAAGCCCGATTAAAATCCCAAATATAAAGCACATCTTTGAATGATTAAAATCCATTTATTTATCATTAAAAAGATCAATTTAAGAGGAGATTTTTATTCCGGAATTTTAAGGGAGTTATGACTGCTCTATTATTAATATTTTTGAATATTGCGATTATGAAGGAGACTCTTGTGGATCTAAATTTGAATGAAAATTGATTGTCTTTATTATATATACCTATATTATTTTACAATACAGATACAAAATAGAATCATCGAAAAGGAGAAAAAAAATATCAAGATCTTTAGTTTTTCACTTCTACAAATTACAGAGTCAATTAGGACTAACATATCTATTGTTATAAAAAATGGCAAATCTCTGTTTTCTAAAGAAGAAGAAACATGATTGAAGATTCATCGATTCTATATCAAATATCTTTTGTGAATTGAATATTGTTAAAGTTGCAAATTATATTTCAAGATCTACTACAACCAGATCGACTTAGATATACTTTTACCTGAAGATCATTCTTTCTAAAGTCAATGATTCATCAACTATCAGTTGCATACTGTTAAAATTATGAAGAACATCTGAAAAGTATTTTTAAACAAATAATCTTTTAATTAGAGTAACTAGATTCTCATACTAATCTGTGTATTTGGTTCTATGTATGAACCAGAAGGATCTATTTTAGCCATAAAGTTGTAAAGGTGTCAAATGCCTACACTCAGTTGTTGAATGGTCTGTTGATAAGAGGACCGGATAGTGAAAATCACCAAGCTTGTAGAGAAGAGCATTGGTGGGGTGGACCAGAGGACTTCTATTCCCCAAACCACTATACATCGTACATACTTTTCTATTTATTTTCCAATACTTAATCATTCTGATAATGTTAAAAAGACAGATCATGATCTTGCGAAGAAGTTTTAAAAGACACAATCCACCCCGCTCTTATCTATATTTGGTATAAACCCATCAGAAAATTGGTATCAAAGGTGGTTATTTTTGATAAAGATACAACAAGTTGAAAGTTTTTTTAGATTATACATAAGCACAATGGCTGATACATGAGAGGGTATGTCAATGGTTTGAGTTCCTTACTTCAACGGTGAAAATTATGGATGCTGGAAATCAAGGATGATCATTTATTTAAAGAACCCTGGATATAGAGTCTACTAAAAAATTATAACTCCCTACATGATTCTAGGGAAACCTGAAACATGAAGTGCTGATATAGAAGAAGAGTTTGACACAAACTCCAAAGCTATGAATTCCATTGTCTATGGTCTTGGACCAGATGAATTCAACAGAGTATATCAGTGCTCGAAGGCTTATGAAATGTGGAAAATGATTGCAATTTCTTATTAAGGAACTGACAATGCCAGACATATGAGGTATTCTACTGATAAACTAAAATTTGATACATTCAGTATTTTTGAAGGAGAAATCATCACCCAAATGAATGGAAGGTTGATAGATATTGTCAAAAATATCACTACCTTGTGAGATCCGATCAAACAAGCTGATCAAGCCCTGAAATTACTAAGAGTAATACTACCTAGATGGAATGGAATTTCTACTGCTATTAGAAAATCATCTCCTATCAAAGATTTAACAATGAGAGAGTTAATTGTAACTCTTATGATGTATGAGGCTAAGATGCAGGATGTAGCAAATGAGCGTAATATTCTGATCAAGAAGGAAGATGCTTCTTTTAAAAGTAACCTCTCAAAATAAAAATAGAAAGCTAAAGAAGAAGGAAATAAAAGTTAGATCAGAATGTTTTGATTCATCCAATTCGGATGTGGAACTGGCTTATATTGTTATAAAATTCAGTATGTTTTTCCTAAAGAAGAAAGGTTTTAGAAAGTCTTTCAAAAAGAATGAAAAGGAAGTCATATTCTATGATTATAAAAAGATGGGTCATATCAGACCTAACTATCCTTAATTAAAGGTAGACAAGAAAAAGAAATTTTTCCAGAGAAATGACTATGAGAAGAAAGAAAAGAAGGCAATGAGAGCTACTTGGAGTGTATCTGAAGACTCCAGTAGCTCATTAAAGTCTGACTGAGAAAAATAAGAATCAAATCTAAAAGACAATATGTGTTTTATGGTAGAAACTAATGAGGTACTATCCTATTACTCATCTGAATCTAATTCAAGATACTCAAATGATAAACTTGCAGCTTACTCCAATATGCTTAAAAAGAAATATGATTCTTTATTTAAGAAACAAAAATCATTAAATAATATTCATAATGCTATTTTAGGAGAGAGAGATACTCTACTTAAGAAACATATGGGATTACTAAAAAAATATAACTTAATTAATACAAACCATATAGATCATGAATCTAAAATAAAAACACTACAATTCTAAGTAGAAACTTACAAAAGTACAACTCTTATTTTTACAAAAGGAGAAAATACACTAAATTAAATACTTGGAAATAATGTGATTAAAAAGGAAAGATATGGAATATGCAGTAAATGTGAAAAACCTAAACTATATAAAATTTACTTTGTTCCTATTAATATAAAATTAATTTGTTATTATTGTGGAACAAGAGGACACATATCTAAAAACTGTTAGTTAAGGCAACCAAAAATAAGTGGGATTAAGAAAGACTTTGTTCCAATCAATTTATATGATTCTATTGATTATAGAAAAACAAAGAAAGTCTGGATTCCCAGGTCTCTACTAGCTAACACTACTGGACCCAATAGAATATGGGTAACAAAAACAAATCCTTGTTTAAATTTCATTGCAGGAAGCAGGTCACAGAAGCTAAACTAAAATATGGTACATGGACAATGGATGATCTTGGAATATGAGAGGAATCTCATCAAATTTATGATCTATAACTCAAAATATTGGTGGTCTAGTCACATTTGGTGATAATACCAATGGAAATATTATTGGCATTGGAACTGTTGGAGATCCAGAAGCTGTCTCAATCAATAAAGTAATATATGTACAAGGATTGAAACACAACCTGATAAGTATATCTCAAATTTGGGGTTATGGTTATATTGTTTATTTTTATAACAATTTTTGTTCTGTTTTCAAAGATAAATTGCTTAAATTTAGAGCACCCAGAATAGATAATGATTATACTGAAGACTTAAATTCCTTGTGTAAACAAAAAGTAAAATGGTTAAATGATAAGGTAAATGAATCTTGGATCTCGCATAGGAGACTTGGAAATTACAATATATGTTATTTACATAAGTTATCTAAGAAACAATTAATTTTTCTTTTTCCTAGTCTTAAATTTGAAAGTGATAGATTCTGTGATACCTGTCAACCTGGTGAGCAGCACAAATAATCCTCCAAATCTATTAACAAAATTTCTAAAACTAAACCTCTAGAACTTCTCTATATGGATCTATTTGGACCTTAAAGGGTAAAAAGATTGGCTGGTAAATTATTTGTGTATGTTTTAGTTAATGATTATTCTAGATTCACTTGGATTTATTTTCTAAAATATAAAAATGAAAATTTTACTATATTTGAAAGTTTTTGCAAAGTTATTAAAAATAAAAAAGGTTTTAAAATAATTTCATTAAGAAGTGATCATGGTGGGGAATTTGAGAATCAGTAATTTAATTCCTTTTTCCCAAATATGGGTATTAAACACGCCTTCTCTGCACTAAGAACACCTCAAAAAAATGGAATTGTTGAAAGATGAAATATGACTATTCATGAAATGGCTAGGACTTTGATAAATGAATACAATATTACTACCTATTTGTGGGAAGAAGCTATAAGCAGAGTCTGTTATACAATGAATAAAGTTTTAATTAGACCAATTTTTAAGAAATCTGGAATAACAGAAAACCTAAAGTAAATTACAAATCATATAGAGTTTTTAATAAAAAATCAAGGATTTTTGAAGAATCAGTTCATGTGAAATTTGATGAATCTGATCCTTTTGAGAAAAGGAAAGACCAAATTAATGAATCTAACTCTAATGATAACATAAGACTTGAAAACTTGAAAGATGATTTTGAAAAACATATAAATAAAATTTATTCCAGTTTAGAAGGATGTGAAACTAAAGAACCTAACGGTGTACTACCTAGATAGTATAAAACCCTAAAGAATCACCCTTTAGAAAATGTTATAGGAGGCCTAGACACTTGAATAAAAACTAGAAGAAATGTAGAAAATCTTATTAAATTTTCTGTTTTTCTATCCTAATTAAAACATAAGACATTAAAAGAAGCCTTAGGTAATGAAAGTTAGATGATAGCAATGCAAGAAGAACTAAACCACTTCAAAATAAATGAAGTTTAGAATTTAGTTAAAAGAACTGAGAACTATCCAGAAATAGGAACTAAATGAGTCTTTAGAAATAAACAAGATGATCAAGGAATAATAACTATAAATAAAGCAAGACTAGTAGCTAAGAGATATAATCAATAATAAGGTATAGACTATGATGAGACCTTTGCACCTGTAGCTATATTAGAAGCCATTATGATCATTTTATCCTATGCATATCATATGAAATTTAAATTATTTCATATGGATGTCAAGTCTACCTTTTTAAATAGTTACTTTTTGGAGGATATTTATGTTGAGAAACCTCCTGGCTTTGAAAATTCAAAAAAAAAACAGATTCTATTTTTCAAATTACTAAAGCTATTTATGGACTTAAAAAAGCACCTAGAGCTTGGTATGAAAGATTAAGCACTTTTCTTTTAAAAAATGATTTTACTATTGGTATGGAATATCCAACATTGTTTAAGAAAACTATTAACTCTAATATTTTATTAGTTCAAATTTATATTGATGATGTAATTTTTGGTTCAAAAAAAAATTGTTATGAATTTTTAGATTTAATGCAAAAAGGGTTTGAAATGAGTATGATGGGAGAATTAAACTTCTTTTTTGGAATTTAAATTTACCAAAAATACTTTGTAAATGTTTTAAATCAAAGAAAATACATTACTAATTTTCTAAAGAAATTTGGAATTGAAAAAAAACTAGACATATTCAACTCCTATGTGTACTAATATAAAACTTGATTTGGATGAAACTGGAAAATTAGTTGACAAAAAGTTATATAGAGGTATGATTGGTAGTTTATTATATATTACTACTAGAAGGCTAGATATAATATACTCAGTATGTATTTATGATAGATTTCAATCTGATCCTAAATAATCTCACCTACGTGCTGTTAAAAGATTTTTTAGATATTTAAAGGGAACTATTTTTCAATCTATTATCTATAAAAAAACTTATGATTTTATTTTAATTTCATATTCAGTTGCAGACTTTGGAAGTTTTAAATTAGATAGAAAAATCACCTTAGGGACTTTTCACTTTTTAGGAAAATATTTAGTGTCATGGTCTAGTAGGGAACAACACTCCGTTGCCCTGTTAATAGCCAAAGCAAAAAATATATCTGCAGCCAGTTTCTGTGAACATGTTTTGGGGATGAAAAACACTGTTATGGATTTTGGACTAAATTTTAATAACACCCATATTTTATGTGATAATACAAGTGCTATAAATATTTCAAAAAACCATATTAATCATTCCATGACTATGCATATTGATATCAGACATCATTTTCTAAGAGATCAAGTTCTTAGAAAGGATATATTCTTAGAGTTTGTAAGCACTGAAATTCAATTAGCTCATATTTTTACTAAACCACTTCCCATTGCAAGGTTATATTTTATTAAGGGGGATCTATGTTTATTTATTTTTAAATAATTTTATTTTATTATTCTTATTTTATATGTTTTTATTATTACTTATTTTTAATAATTTAATTTTTTTGTTTTGGTTTTAAAATTTTTCTATGTATGTTTTTACTTTTATATAATATAATAATAACTATGTTCATAATGACATAGGAATCAAGAATGTTAGAAAATGATTCCACTTCCAAACCCGTTCATTTTCTCAAAACCCTTCGAAACCTTAAAAACTTCCACTGCTGTTCTCTACACGCACTTGAACCTTCAAAACCCTAACTTTTAAAACCTTCAAAAATCTGTGACAGCAATGGAAAAATCCAAAAGGACTGATGAGCTAGAAACCAGCAATGCCAAGTGGCATTGCTCAATAGGATGAAAGGTTTTTCAAGGAAAAGTGGTCGATCTAGAATGGTTGTACCAGATGAATCCGATACTGAGGCAAGCACTAGAATTTCAGAAACTCGAGCAAACCTTCAATGGAGACTATACAAAGTTTCTATATGAGGTAGAACTACATAACTCTTTCAAATCTATTTAGTTCAGTCTAGGATAAGATTAGGATTCAATAATAGCTAAGATTCAGGGCATATATTTTTCAATATTGTCTACGGAGATAACCAAAATTATTAACTGCCCTCATGAGAGAGTTTTTCATTTTTATTTAAAGAATATTAGTGATAATTTCCATAAGTTTGAGGACATTATGTCTTTTCTATTTGGCTCTACAAATATAAGGAAGATGTTAGTGAAAGATCGAGAGCCTGACTAGGAGATTTTAGTTAAATTTGTGAAAACAGGTATTTCACCCAAAATGTCAGAGATGGAGAAAATTTTGTACCCTAACATGTACTTAATGTTTCTATTCATGAGTGATATTAAGTTATATATTCTGAGATTTGTGGTCAGATATCTCAATTATTTCTTCCAAACAGAAGTGAGGATGGACTTCTATCCCTTTGGAAGATTCATTTCAAAGATTTTATTTAAGAAAGATATGTTAAGGCTGGTGGATTTCTGAGTAAGATGTCACCATAGAAACATTTTCAATGATGGAACACTGAGAAAGATTGGTTTCTTTTGGAGCACAATAAAAGCAAAACTCATGCCTGTTGGAGAAGATGAAGAACAAGAGAGTGCTCAGGAGCTACCTAAAAAATCAAAGGAAGGAGTAACTGAATCTAGAACTAGTAGAGTATCAAGGAGGATACAACTTGAAGAAGTTGATCCATATGCATGTGAAGAAAGTCAAGAAATACTTCAGAGGAAAAGCCATAGAGTGGTTCAAGTTGGAGAGGATCCTACTCACACAAATGTAGATAAGACTGAACCTATTCTAAGATATAGATTTATTGGAGAATCAGAAGTAGAGGACATAGAAAACCCAACATTTTCTCATATTTAGGTGACTCCTCAAGTAGAACAGAAAATTTTGCCTCAGGAATAAGTGGAGATAGAACCAGAAGTAGAGTAAGAGGCTGCACCTTGAAGTGATCTTCAGTAGGAATTTGATCAAGAGGAACCGGTTTTAGAGGAACCTATCTTGGAAGAGATAAATAAATAAAATGCTCAGGACGAGATAGAAAAAGTTCATATAAATCAAGCAGATAACCCTTTTTAGATTCATACTGAAGTACTTAATGATAATTTTTCATGTGGATTAGTCCATTTATGACTCTGAGGAAAAATCAGTAGAAATTCCAATACAGAGGAATGCTGAAGAGAAGTCAGATGCTGAAACTCTACCTCTAGCACTGATAAATCCAGTTGAAGCTCCGACTGAGAATCAAGCCCAAGGTGCCTCTGATTCTGATAATAACCATGTGGAGGAGTTTATTAGAAAGCTTAACAAAGTTCAAGATGAAAATTTATCTTTGCGAAGTGAATTAGAAAAGGAGAGGTAGAAGTTTTAGATCTTGAAAGCCCGTTCAATTTCTTAGTAAGAAATAGAAATTTTAAAGAAGGAAATATTGGCTAAAGTTTCAAATCTAAAATCTGAAATGGCGATTAATTCAGATTTACTAGAGTTTAAATTCTTCATGGAGCAACAATTCACAGTTGTGAGAAATAGTGAATCCAGTACATCAGGTACATCACCTGATCTGATCAGATGATTTCAAACCATTATAGAAACTATAAGAAATATGAATGACAGATTATAGGACCTTGAATGAAATAGGTCTCCTTTATCTACATTGTTGGATAATAAAAAGTTTCTTTTTGACCAGTTGAATTCGAATGAACCTGGAATTAGAGAATTTCTGAATCAGTTCACTGATAAATTAACTCTTTTTATAGAGAAGGAAGAGAGGCTACATGAGTTCTTCAGAGTCAATTTGATTGAATACATTCATCTGACTGAGGAAGGAAGTGATTTCATAGTCTATTTAGGGGATTGACTAATGAAAGGGATGATACTGTAGTTATCTGAGATCAAGGACATTATTCAGAGGTGCTAAAACCTGTTTCCCAAAACCTTCTTAGCCCAACCTTGATTCTTTTTGTCTTTACTTTACTTGTAATTATATTTTCAATAAAATAAATTTGCATCCATTGTGTTTTTGCTATTAATTTGTTTTACTATCTTGTATCTGCTAGAATTCTAGTAATCTAGATTCAGATATTGATAAATAGTTTATCATAAAATTTACTTAAGTTCAGTGTTATATTAAAATGTGTTATATTCCTTATTCTCTCAATCTTTTTGATATCATAAAAATGGGGAGAAATATGGAAAAACATAACAATTTTTTTAAAGTTTTTAAATATTTTATTAGGGTAGTAATTTTTGGAGAAATTTGGATAAACACACAATTATTTATTTATAAAGGAGGATATATTATTTTACTTTATAAAGGGGGAGAAAATTTTGGAAATAATTTTGTCAAAATTAAATATTGTTTTATCTCTCCAAAATTCTAAACTATATGCAATTAATTTTGTAGTTTAATTTCATTGGTTATTTCATGGGTTTTGTGATCATCAAAAAGGGGGATATTGTTGAGAAAGTATTTTTTTCAATAATATTTTATTTAATTGTTAAGGGTATATTGTTGAGAATAATACTCTTTCTCTTTATGATGATTTTGAGGCTCACAAATACCCTTACTTGTGATTTTAATGATATTTTTTAAGTATATTTCCAAAAATTTATATTCTTTATATTTTTATTTCTTGAGAAATAATAAAGTGTTTAATTCACACGGAATATTCGACAAAGATATCAGAAATCCTTTTAGCATGTTCTGGAAAAACTGTTCAAGATCCACATGTTCAGAAATTACTTTTAGCATGTTCTGGAAACACTGTTGATACCCTGTGTTTAGGAGCGTAGCGTAAGGATGAAAAATGTCACTTACATTTAGAATATCAAAAAATTATAGTTAAGAAACCATAAATTATCAGAAAAGTATGGTTAATCAACAATACATTATCAGAAAAGTATGAAAGAAGAATCCTATATTTATAAGGAACCTTATGTTTGCAATATCAGGAAAGTATGAAAAAAGAATCCTATGTTAGTATGGAACATCATGTTTGTTTCTAAAAATTTTGGTTTAGCAATCTTACTTTTGTGAACAACCGTACATTTGATTGAAAAGTATGGATCATGAATGTTACATTCTAAAGATTAGAAAAGTATGGATTATATACCCTATGTTTGAGAGTTTAAGAGGAAAGTATGGATGATTGACCTTACGTTATGAACCTTACATTTTGAACCTTACGTTGTCAACCTTACATTCATAGAATGTATTCTATGAAGTTCAACCCTACGTTTGATGTCTAATATTTAAATTATGATTTTATTGAGAAATGGTATTTATGCAGATTATTAGGCTGATTTCAATCCATATTAAAATCCCAAATCTAAAGCACATATTTTACTTATTCAAATCCATTTATTTATGATTCAAAGGATCAATTTAAGAGGATCTTTTTATGATGAATTTTTAGGGGAGTTACAACTACTTTGTTATTCAAACTTTGGAATATTTCTATTCTAAAGGTGACTTTTGTGGATCTAAATTTTAAAGAAAATTGATTATTTTTTTATATATAACTGTATTATTTTTCATTACATATTAGAGGAGAATCATCGAAAATATGAAAAAATATATATCTAGCTCTTTAGTTTTTCACTACTACAATTTATAGACTCAATTGAGACCTACAGATCATATTTTTACAAAGAATGACAAATCTATGTTTTCTAATGAAGAAGAAACACGATTGAAGATCCACCGATTCTACATCAAATATCATTTGTGAATCGACTATTGTTAATGTTTTGAATTATATTTCAAGATCTACTACAACTAGATTAACCCAGATCTTCTTCTACCAGAAGTCCATTCTTTCTAAAGTCGACGATCCATAAATTGCCAGTTGCATGATGTTGCAATTATGAAGAACAACTAGAAAGTATTTTTAAACAAATACTCTTTTACTTAGAGTAACCAGCTTCTTGTACTAATCTGAGTATTCGATTCTATGTATAAACCACAATGAACTATTTTAGCCTTAAATTTGTAAAGGTTTCAACTGCCTCCACTCAATTGTTGAATGGTATGTTGATAAGAGGACCAGATAGTGAAAATCACTAAGCTTGTGGAGAAGAGCATTGGTGGAGTGGACTAGGGTCCTTCTATTCCCCAAACCACTATACATCGGGCATCCTTTGATATTTATTTTTCACTGCTTAATCATTCTAATAAAGTTAAAAGGACATATCATGATCTTGTGAAGAAATTGTAAAAGACACAATTTATCCCACTCTTATGTATATTTGGTATAACCCGATCCAATAGAGGTGTCCATGGTAAACCAAAAACAAAGTCCATGGAAACCTTGTACTGTTTCAAAACTATCGTCAAAAGATAATGGAGAAACCCAAAAGGTTTTATATTCTCTTTCTTTATATTTTGCAAGGTGTAATTGTGAGACATTTAATATGAAATTCCATGCTTCATACCTAGCCACCATATTTTTTGTCTCATGTCATAATACATATTTATAGTTCTAGGATTAAAGGACAATATAGAACTATGACATTAAAACAAAACTGAGATCATCATAGATGTTGGGATGAAAAACCAATCCAAAAAATGGAGAATACAATTTGAGGTGATACTGAAGTCAAACTTTTAAAGGTATTCCACCCACATCATTTAGAATAAGTTCAAGTATTTATGATAAAAGTATAGGATTAGCCTCTTATAGTTATATTAGACTATGAAACTCTCTCTAAAAAGATAGTGCAACCAATATTTAAGCACAAGCATAACCACAAACAGCTATAACTCATCAGTGGGGTAATTATTCTCACATGGTCAAAGTTGGGGAGAGTCGTAATCTACCACATGATCATTTTAAAAAAGAAAAAAACTACAATTTCACTAGAAGCATCACAGAAAACCACATAACCCTTACTAGGATAAATTAAGTTCAAAACAGTATCCAATGTCAGAATTTGTTTCATTTTGTTGAAATAATACCAACACTTTTCATCCCATATTAACATCACCCCTTTCCTAGTAATATCAGTTATAGGTGATTCCAAATTTGAAAAATCCTTGATGAATCCTAGATAGTATCCTGTAAGGTTATGGAATATGCAAATCTAAAAGTTTTTTTTGGTTTTTATTGTGAAAATACAGCCTTCACCTTATCCGGATCAACTGATAAGCCATGTTCAAAAATCACATTCCCCAAGAACATCACTTCTTGGATCAATAAATTGAAATTTGTATGATTTCTATACAAATGTTGATTCCCTGGGATCTCTATAAATACACTAAAATGGTTCTTGTGATTTTTCTAAGATATCAAATAATTCAATATATTATCCAAAAACACTAACAAAAAAGTGTTATGATACTCCTAGAATATCTAGTTTATCAAATCCAGAAAAATTATAGGAGTATTAGTCAGAACAACCCAAATCCAAAGATATTTTTAATATCCATACATGATCCTAAAATCCCTATTTGGTATATCAAACTCACAAAATATGTGTTGATGATAACTTGAGAAAAATTGATCTTTAAAAACAACATTTAACCCTTTAACACAGGCCTAAGGATAGTTATTCTTAATCGAAACTTTTTCAACTTCAAATAGTCTACACAAAATCATTGTAAACCATCTTCATTATTGGAAAAGTGTAAAGGGGATTGCCAAGGTGAACTAGTAGGGTGAAAAATCATTTTTCATAATATCTTTGAAATTATTATTGAGATCTTTCAGTTCAACTAGTTCGATATGGTAAGTGGGTATCAAGATCGTATGCGTATCTGGAACCAGATAAATTGTTAACTTTAACTCCCTATCTCGAGTGATATTATATAAATAATCTTAGAAAACACAAGTAAAATCATATATAATATCAAGAATATAAACAATTGAAGAAAATTAATTTAGATAAAATTCTACAACAAGCAAAAAATTCATGATCTTTGGACGGGAAGGTACTATATAACCTTACGTATGATCCCACTCCCCATAAAACAACAGAGATATACTATAAGTGATAATAATTAAGACACGCTATTGATAATAATCAACATCAACATTATGAGAAATAATATAATCCATCCGGATGATGATGTCAAATAGATCCAAACCGAGAATAATGAAATCCCAGACTAACTCTGCATCAGCTATCAATAGAAATCAAGGACACCGAAACCCATGATCTTTTCTATTTTCAAGATTTGTTTTTTACTCCATAATAAAGAACACAAGTTCTATTATAAGATTAATAATATTCACAAAATTGATAGAAATAAATAAGTGGGAAGAACCTTTGGGAAATGAAGTAGTCATTATTAAAGATGAAATAAATATGGTACATCTGACCGTTATTGGACCAAACTCTAGCTCCATCAAAAAATAATCCAATTTTTATAGGTGAGTCACTCCTGAGGCCTGTGGTTGGATCCTTGTAGAAATTTAATCATTTAACTACACCATAGTAGCCTTTGGAGTCGATGATCCTTGACCATAATGATCCATAGACATAGTATAGACATAGCACTGTTGATGAACATTGAGTCTACAACTTTTACACATATTTACTTGTTCAAAACATTAATTGTAAGTGTAACCAACCTTTATACACCAGTAGTAATTCAGGGGGTACACTATTAGATGAAAATAAAGGTGTAAATGAGATCTTCAACTGAGAACCAACTCCATCACTCCTGTGTTGATCATTCCACTTCCTGTACCTCCCCTAAGCACAACCGAAGTAGCCACTGGGTGGAAGAGAAGGGAAAAAAACTATCCTTTCCTACCATTTCTATATCTAATATTATTTCCATATCTACTATCTCTACATATGTAGAAATACTTAGTATAAATACCTGTGATCTAATATCCATTCGAAGACCCTGTAGGTACTTTTGATCATTATGTTGGTCACACTTTACTAGCTCTAGAGAAAAAAAAACCAGGTTAGTAAACCAATTGATGTATTTTGACAATGAACACCCTCCCTGCTATAAGTAGAGGAAGTATAGAGACATCTTTATCATCAAAAACTCTAGAAAAAACTAACAAAATATATAGATATTGAAACCCTTTTAGTCTAATTAAACATGTTTATTCAACTGTAATATGGAAATACCACCATCTCATGTTAGGTCCCTTGAGTTTTAAGAACATGAAATTTACCTTGATATTATCTTGTGTATCCAAGAAGTCAAAGATCTGATTGATATTTTCTATCCGACCATCTTCCTTTTGAGGTTTATTTGTAACCTTAAAGGATGGAGGCTTCTAACGTAAGAAATTTTGTGGTTAATACCTTTCTCCAGTAATTACTAGATGTACCTCAATAACTATGTTATGGACTTTTGGTAATTTTTTTGATAACAAAAACTGACCATATGATAGCCTTGATAATATTCTGATCTAGAGGTATATTACCTTGAAGAGAATCCATTGCATTCTCCTTAGGAACTCATGGAAGTCGTCTTGGAGGCATACCAATTCACACCAAAATATAAGAAAAAATCATACAAAAAGATAATATCAGTTCAAACTAAAAAATGATAAGAAAACCTGAGATTAGGATAAGGAACTCAAAATAGGAGACACACATCCTAATATCCCATGGTAACTTGAGTCTATTTATGGAAAGAGTTTTCCATGAACTCCCCACAACTTACCCCTCAAGTCCCAAAAATCCTTTCTCTAGTCGACCAACTTACTAGAACTAAGAAAAACCTCCTTTGATACCAATATATGAAATAACTAACTCAAATACCCTCTCAAACCAGTACCCAACCCAAACCAACACATACTTAAAAGAGTATTACTGATCCTAGTAGATTATTTACTGGCACCTGGACATCAACAAAAACCATAGGAAATAATTCTACCAACCTAAATCAGACAACATAAAACATAAATAAATAAATAAATAAATAAATAAATATATATAAACATGAAGGGAAGAAATAAGAAAATATTAAAACAAGAAATATATGTCATAGAAAAAAGCAAACAACTGAAGTGATACAACTTAAAAGTAGCTAAAAATATCCATGGTAGAATTCTAAAAACAATGGAAAAATAATACTAAAAAACTACTGGATGTGATAACATGTGAAAACTCAAACCATATCACCACTATCTACTTTGAAATAGATAATAAAAACCACAATGCCTCCCTTTGGAACCATGCCTTTCTCTACATCGAAATAAATAATAGGGTCTATGAACCATTGAAGGGGTGTGTAGAGTGTGAGATAAATAAGCTTTGTAGAATCCCACCCAGGTGTTCTATATCATGTCTCTGTACAAAAATCGAAACATGCTCAAATTTAAATAAAATAAAGCCTGATAATTAGTTAAACAATTTTTATATCAAAAGAATAGTAATTTAATCCCCCTTTTATACATTTCCAAATAATCCATGTTAATTTTTTTTAAATAATATCATATATATCAAGTATTCAAAGAACGTATCACACATCATATCATATCAAAAGTAGTAAAAACCAAAGGAAAGGTAATATCACACCAAGGATCAGAATATGCTGGGATAACTAGAACACTCATAAAAATATATATATAATCACATTAATAAAGTCTCTAGATATATTTATTTAATTTAGAGAATAGAGGACCACCCCAACAAGTGAACCTCACAACGGGTATAAAAATTCCCTAGAACAACAAGCCTATGGTACATAGAAATGCCCCATGAGTGAAACCCCAATAGTATCACCAGATGAGACCTATTACTACACCTTATAAATAAGTACACAAGGCTTCCCTTGTGATAAATTTTTCAAACCATTTCATCAAAACTATGATTTGAAAACCATTTTATGAAACCATTTAAAAATTCTTTTAAAATACCATTTCTTTTACCAAAATCAAGGGAAACCATCTTTTTGAAAAAATATATTTCCAAACACACAGTTAAATCATTATAGTTCATTTATATATAATTTATAAAACTAGATCAATAAAGTTCATCCAACATAGGCTAGAGATAGAACCACCTACCTAAAATACAGATCACACACACCTGAAACATGATCCATAAACATAAAAGAATGAAAATACAATAATGGTGGCCCTAGAATTAATCCTCACATATCATAATCAATTCAAAAAGTAACATAGCCAGTGTAGAAGGAAAAAAAATACATACATCAAGAAACTCACACATTGCACCACAACTAACAAAAAGGTCATCCTCTGAAAGAAGATCATAGAAAGGATCTAGAAATTATCAACAGAAACAACACCACCAGACCAATGGATCTGAAAACATTACAAAATAGTGCTACCGTGTTCAATGAAAATGAACAAATAGAAAGATCGCTAAACAAAAGAGACCCAATTCAACCACAATGAAGATCAATAACCTAACGTAATAATCCACAAGGAGTGGAGGTCCCTAAAATCACCATGGATATATCTTATATTCTAAGGGGGGAGTCTACGATTGAAGGAAAATAAAATCATAAGAGCATATAAACCTATAGGCCATGAATATTATATAATATGATTCCAAAGTTCATGATGTGAAATCTTGGTAATCCATATACATTGAAAAATATATCACCTGAGTTAAAAATACACTAATAAAAATTGTCATGATGTGAACTAGTCTCATAATGTGTTTTCATTTCATACTTTGAACCAGTTCACAAAATCATCCTAGTAACATATTTACATTGTGCAGCCCTTTCTTGAAGTGAAATTATAAAACATGTATATTCCAAAAAAACACTTAGAAAAGGTTCCTAATCCAACCCAGACCCAAGGGACATCATCTTAAGACTTTTTCAGATTTATACAAAGATTCCATTGATTCTAATGAACATTAATTCCTAAAATTTAGGTCATTTTTTTATCAAGGGAACTCCATCCTCTAAATTCACAAAACACACCAAAATAAAGTGGGAAACAAAAAGATAGATGAGAAATACCAGAAAGAAGGTTACGGGATATTACATAATTCATTTCTACTGCGTGTTTTCGTCCAAGATGTCTTCAAAACTAAATTGTTTCACACTCCCATACAACTAAATTGTAAACTTGACTCACACTTTAATGAGTCAAAATTCATCAAAAATAGTCTCACTCTCTTAAATCACTAAATTTGATCATTATTCATGTTAGTCATGTCAAGCTAGAAATATCTCAGATGATCTAATAAAAAATCCTTACATATCACCCATGTCTAGAAAAACCACATGCTTATCCACCATCCAACACCATTTTAAGTTACAAGCATAATACCACACACTAACTACACTCTTAAAAGGATATCCAAAATAAATAAGGCTAATCACTCGACTGGTCTTTCCCCTCATTACCCAAAACTAAAACGAAAATCACTCTTAAGTACTCCACATTTCTAAAGGTACACAACCTTACACATTGAAATATAAAACTTATATAGGTATCTCCATTCCAAACCACATTTATGAGGAACTGTATATTTTCAAATATCAAAAGAAAGAATCTAACCATGCTTACTACCTCTAATGAACTTAGAAATTTGGGTTGAACCCACACCTGGGTCACTCTTACAAATTACAACTAACCATAATATCCAAATCACCGACACCCTAATCCATATCACAAAACACTAGGCTCTCATTCTTGACCCATAGTTCTTATATCATATAGGTCACACCTTAATGAAAAAAACACTTTTCTCATTTCAAATGTCACATGAAAATTCACATGCCCAATACACATACTCCATAGTTTTCATATATAATAATACATAACCAACATCACATGACAAAACCCAACATCTAATTGGGGAACATATTCTCATAGAGCATTGACATATAAGACTTCCACCCTAAGAATCATGATCTCATCTTGGTATATATAATGAACCAAACCTCAATGTGAGTCCATATATAGGATTAAACCCCTGAGGATCATAATCTCATCGATCCAAATTTATAGATAAACACACACACACACACACGAAACACATAGACACACACATATAATGGAATTTCCCTAGATGATTCTTGTCAATTAAATCATACTCATATGGTTTTGTTAAGAAGAATTACACTATGAAACTATATGGGAAAATAACCAAATAGAATATTTCTAAAAAACTAATAAATGAACTTAATTTATCTCTAGAGATAATACAATATTAACCCACAAGTTATCATGTTCTTGTTCCAACCTACTAGGGTAATGACATATCCCATACACTGAGGGATTGTATATTCATCCTCAAGTTGAATGTCACTAGAAATCCAAATAACCTATCATTCGAAGATATATAATATGGTATAGTTGAGTATAATTTCATTTCATGCTATATTTTAAACCTCAATATAATCTGTTACTGAAATCTTAAACAACTAAACCCCATCATTTATCATATCAATCAAATAGAGATAAGAATTCTATGTGAATCATATGTGCTAAATAAGACTCATAAAGCACCTATTTACTAAACAAGTTCCAAAAAATATGAGAAATCAAAAATCTATAAATCTATGTGCATGTTTCATGGGGAGAATCATACAACTATAACATCCAACATTAAGAACAACAATCCCATACCCCTAGTGACCTCGACTTCCACATGAAATGGTTCTCATGATGCACCAGTGTAAGTTCCATTCCAACATCAGTCACATCCCTATAAATTTATTATTCTATCTCCCCAAATAATAAGACAAAATAAAATATTATCTGATACCACTTTGTATTCTCTGGAATCATAGGCTACCCAACTAGTACCCTAACCTAGCTCGTCACATGAACTTAGGCGCCCCTCCCCATATGCAAATGGCTATGAACTAGTAGCTGGGGTTTTAGGTTGTATTTTGGGGAGACTATATCCTCATGTTAGAGTGTGAAATAACTAATAGATTAACCAAACATAATCCACAAAAAGGAAACAAAATAAAAAATAATAATAAACTAAATCATTCTATATCAGATGAAATATGACATATAAGGAAAAATAGACAAATGGTCACTTGTTGGTATGCCCCATATACAAATTGAAATAAATAAATAAAATACATGAGGATCTACCATCCAAACATCAATCTCACCTCATCCCAGTCTCTTGATCTCATCGAAGATATATTTTTTGACCATTATATTTTGTTCCTCTACCCAATCTGATCATCCAACCAAATGGAGGTCTGCTTGGGTACCCAAGTTCCATAGCTTCCTAATTAAGGTGTGAGTACATAAATAAGTAGAGAACCACTAACATGTCCATATAGATAATAATAAAATGAATTTATATGTGAATGTGATTTTATTAGAGGAATAATAAATAAAAAAATGTGATGTTGTGAATAAAATAGAATAAAATAAATAAACAACCATTGTCTATCATTGGGTTCTAACATGACATTTTGTGATTGAAACATTATTTCTTTTTCGAATTTCAGATTATCTATTAGAATAATACATAACCTCATTGGTATAAAATTCCTACCCTATTACCACATACACATTCCTCCACTATGGTGTAAACACTATAACCTAGGAAGTACTATGGGAATCCATAAAAAAATCCGTCCCAAAAGACAGATCCCATGGGTGATCTAGGAATATATCTAAACACTATATAATAGGGTTCATAGATAGTTCCTAGGAGTACTAGGAAATAAAAAACCAAAGTCATTAGGATTTACTAGATGGACCCTATGGTAGACCCAAGAATCCCATAATAATATCGCCATCCTGCTTAAATGACCAGTTCCTAAGAATTCTATGAAAACCATAAAATTTATGGTTCAAAAGTGGATCATAGGAATCACCTTTAGTTATCCATATAGTAAATTAAGGCTCAATGGCTGGATCCTTAGAATACTAGAATATTAGGGATGCAAGGTGTCACAGGCATCCTATTAGATCCAAAGGTTTAATTATGGCATACTAGGCATTCCTTATCAACACGATACACAAATAAATTCTGGGGAGAATTATAATAAATAATTAACTAAATGTATGCACATATAAAAATCACAGGTAATCCTTTATTCATTTCATCTCAAGTATCGATGTTAGTCCAGACCTCTATTCATATCTTAAATTGTAAGAAAATGAATGGGTTGGATGAATTCCCAAACTTCTTATACACATTCTTGGTTATCTTGCCATGGTCTTGACCCCGGATCATGATCATATTTATATTAGGCATGCATGACCATGGGTTTTAAGGTCAAACGTAAAATCATCACTTCCCAATCCCATACAAACACCCTTACCAAGTTCATTACAACCTATAGGAACCCACTCAGGCACCCAATGTTCCATTATAAAATTTTCATGGCATTAATGGCCTCATAAGCTTGCCTAAGTGGAATAAATACCAAGATATTTCTTAGAGTCCATCTCATATCCCAAGTCAAACTATGGCCTACCTTGTCCAATGTTAGATTCATCACATTCCTCTACTCAGAAGGCTCATTGAGGCACCCACTCTAAGGGACAAAATACTTAATTCATTTTATTTCATTTAATTTTATCCATAACCCTTAGGCTCCACTCATCATTAATAACATGAATATTATCATGGACTAAAATATATATGTTTTATATGAAAATACCTTATTAAGGACCCTCTTCATCCCTTTAACTTTGTTCAATTTATCTAGGGTATTCATTTTAATTAAAAATTTAATTTCAATTTCATAATCCTTTTAATTTAAAATATGCCAATTCTTTCTCTGGTGAGGTCGAATAACCCACATAGTATAAATAAATTCATAAATACCATTGGGTAAATTAATGAGGACCACCTAAGTAAAACCAAATCTATTTCCATTTTAATTATAACTCCCAACAATTCTACCTAAAATTTTCCACGATCAAGTAAACAACATCCACTCACACACAACCTTTACTCACCTCAAAAAAACCAATTTTTAATTATAAACCACATATAATTAATTATTCAATTCATTTTTATAATTTATAAATAATTTATAAGTTTAATTAAATTAGGTACAATTCTTTAAATCTCACCCAGTGCCCTCTTCACATCCAAACCATAAAAATGACATGCCAATACCCGATGGAATGATCCTAGAACATCCCCACTCAAAATTCCTAACAGTACACAATGACTCAAAAATTAATTTAATTTTAAATAAATATATTAGAAAAAAATTAATAAGGTGACATACCTACACTGAATCATCAAGAAATTTTATTAAGATGTTATTATGGGATGTCCTTTCACTAGGCTGTATGAAAGACCAGTCAAACTTGGATGATTTGACCATGATCTTGTGAAATATCAATTAAAAACATTAATAGAAGGAAAATAAAAATTAAATTAGAAGTAGAAAAAGGTAGAAAATATGTCAACAGAGGGGGGGGGGGGGGGTCACTAAAAATCACTGAATAACGGCTTGAAACCCATACAAAATAAAAGGGGAGTTAAAGGAAGGAAAGGAGAGACCTCTTGGGTCACACATGTGGTGAGGAGAAAAAGAGAGGGGGGATTCCCTCTTAAACACATAGGGGAAAATGGAAATTCACCACTTTTAATGAGTTACATTGTTTGGTCACATGGGTTTCCAAACCATGGTCAAACCATGTAGTAGGCACAGTCCAAGTACACCCCTTCACATGGTTGAGCCAAATAGTTTACCAAACCTTGTACCCACTATGAAAATTGGAACTACCTTAGCTTATAACATTTCACATAATTCATCTGTAACCATGAAAAAATCGTGAAACAATCCCTAGTTCAAACCAATATCACATGGTTTACTTTTAAATATCACGTGGTTATCTATAAACCATTTTCTAACCATACTAGACAACTATGTTCTTTATAAAAATAACTAAAAACGTCCTTATTCTCAGGGGAAGAAAGGTTTATCCTAAACTGTGCATAAAAAACCACACCTTGGGAATAACCCTTCAAAAATTCCAAAAATTTACCTAAATCTACTAATACTCTCTTGATCACCCAAGGCACATCACATTCCTCAAACCATATCCATAAATGTAAATTTGGGATGCCCAAAATCTATGATTGGAAATATAATTCCCAATTCTTAAAAATAAACCCTCCACCAAATAAAAATTGGAATTACTTCTAGAATTTTTACACCTATACAGACAGAAGGTATTATATAAAATAAGATAATCATACCCAATAAAACATAGAACATATAGAAACTAGTAACAGTGTAAATATTTGGCATAACATAAAACAAGTGTAATAGGGGTCTAAAGACATAAGTTAATAATCACGAGCTATAAAAAATAACATGGAGATAACGATAAGGAATAAGAGTGTCTCAAAAACATAGGTATAAAAAATAATTTTCTATATCATGGAATACTTCCAATACCAAAATCACATGGTGGAAAAAGTCTCCTGGTGGGTTGGGTCAACTCCTTCTTCCATTTAAAGTTTAGTAGATAGAGTCCCATGGTGGATTAGGTTCAATCCCTAGTACCTTATAGGTCATCTAATGATATATAAAAGGTTTTCTTATAGAAAATTTCTAAAATAATATTGTTATCACACTTTTTTAAGAAAGTAAAAAAATTACCATGTAGAAAAATTTAATAACATTCCCCTTAATATTTTTTAAATTAATTCAACATAAATATAAAATGATCTTAATACAAAATTTAATTATAAATAATAACATTGATAAAGAAATATATTGAATATGGCTATGTATGAGAGATATTCTTGACAAAAAAAAGACATATGGTCGGTTCCACTTGAAAGCATCCTTTCAGTTGAATTGTGAACCGAAGTGAAGATAAATGATAATAATACATGTAAATAATAGAAATAAATATGGGATAATAAAATGTATTGTGTTTTATAGATATGTAACATATAATTTACTTAAATAAAAATTTAGACATAAGAAATATCGAATTCAACATAAGATTGGAAAAGAAACCCTTACATTAGACTTCTTCTTGGCCACCCACACTCTAACTCCATTTATAATAAGTTCAAGTCAATTATTCATGTGAATAATAACATTATTAATATTTATTTATCTTTATACAATTAATTTTTACTTCTTTTCTGCCAACTTATTCATTATTTTATTGTTGAAATTAATATTCGGATTTCAATTGTTTTATATTACCATGCATGCTTCAATTTGGTAGTTCTAGTCCTTATTCATTGTTCATGGGTTAATCACCAAATATTTTTTCATTGATTTAAAATATTTCTCTGATATATTTATATATCTCATGGTTATTTCATGGATGTTATGATGATGGTTTTTATGGAACACTTGAGAATCTACTTTTTTTTAGTTTTGATTTAGTAAAAATAATTAATTTTATTGATGATTATTTTTATAATTATTAATATTCTTTAATTGTAGAAAAAATATAAATTAATCGTTATTAAATAGTAATATATGTATTTATCATTTTTTAGTCATTCATGTTGTAAAAATTACAACATCGTTTGTGTTTGTGGAAAAACCTGACCTAAACAAGAACCCATTATAATTACTAAATATATAAGAAAATGTCATTATATAATAATAATATCATTTTTATAGAATATTAATGATTATTTTTTATTAAAGTGATAAATTATATTTAATAATATATATATGAATACAATATGGACGAATATTTATGTAAATGATAACACTTAGGTTGAATAATTGAATATCCTCTTAGAGAGCCTCTTGGAAATGAGGGGCTCAAGACTTATTCTTGGAATGAGAGGTTAATAAACCAAAAATTGGATAATTAGAAAGTGAATATGGAATGGTATTCAGGATAATTTCTAAGTAATTGTCTGTGTTTATTTGGGTTGAGGATGGGTCCTTTTATAGATGAAAAGTGGTGGAATTTTTGTAAATAATCATTTATTAAGATAAAAGGAAAGTCATATTCAAGGAAATTGGATCGAAAATTTTCAATTATTGAGGATTTGAAAAGGAGAGGTGTATAAATATCTCATACAACCATTTGGAGATAATTTTTTGTCATATTTTCCATCTTATCCTTTATTTTATCTCATTTACCTTATTTTGGATTTTACAAGGGTAAATAACTTTTAATTAGGTAACATATTTTTATGAGAAAAAAAGAAAATTTGACATTTTAAAAAAATATAGATATTATGATACCAAATATGATTTTTTACTAGAATAAAAATTTAAAGTTGATAAAAATAAATTTTAATATAATTACATATAATGGAATAATATTTTTTTTAAAATTGCATTTTAAGTCTAAAATGAATTAATATGAAATCCTTGTTACATAATAATATTTAATTATTTGAAATTTGTTTGAATATAATTATAAAAATTAATTTCATTAAAATACATACTTAAAATTTTAAAAATTAACTTTTAAATAAAAATACACAACATATAATAAAAACAAAGTTTTTGAAAGAAACATTTTTTATTTAGCCATGAATAATGAAATTAGTACTCATTAAAGTTACTTAATTATTTCTTGGATTATAATAATTTAATTTAATAATAGTTAAATGAATTTTAACAATATATTTTATTGATAAAATTCTTCAAGAGTAATAATTTTAAGATAATTCATAAAAGTTTATTTAAAATTAATGGTATATTTATATATGAATTATAAATATTTTATTTAATAAAATCATTTACTTTATAATAATGTTTTATTTAACTATATTGAAATTTATTTTCTTATTTGTTATAATAAGGCATTATTCACTTTTATTTGGTTTTTTATTTATAATAATCCATCAAATACATCAATTTTTTTGAAGGTAAATTCATTCTAAAATCACGAGGTGATACATTTATTAGTAGAAAATATGATGTTTCATCACTAATTTGATGTTGGCTTCTTAAAAATGATTTGATAGTGTGTAAAGAAGTAATTTTAAGGTTGGGTTTTTTAAAATTGACTTTAATCCTCTTCTTGATACACTTTGGATATCAGTTTTACTAAAAACTAATGTTGATGATTTTTTTAACTTTTGAATTTGGTTTTTTTTAAAACAAACATATATGTTTTTTAAAAACATTTTACATCAGGTTTTTTAAATTTTTTGTAAAAATAATTAAAAAAAATCAGATGGGTTACCCTTCATTCATTAATCTATCATTTTTCAGAAAACCTAAAGATGCGATGCACAACTCTTGACCCTGAATCATCAACCTCAATATTCCTCATTTTTTCTATTGTTTTACATTATTTTCATTTGTTTATTCTCCATTGGATCCTACCCCTCATCCTTGAATTCATCTAGCTCACTAATACATATTTTTTTATCTTGTTTGAGTCTCATCATTGTCAAATTTCATATCTATTTTGAGTCATATTATTTCATTTGTTGCAATATGTGTTCATTAATCATCATTTTAGACATCCCTATCACATATTTTCATCTTGAATCTCTATATTTTTCAAGCATAATTTTTATTTTTAATTTTTAAAATATTTATTATGTATTTGTTATTTTTAAATTTTATCCATTGATTTGTTTTCTTATATATACATATTTTTCAATTATAAATTATTTTGGTTATAATTAGTTTGAGATAATAATTTCATTTTGATTATAAATTCTTTATTATTGTGATATAATTTCTTTGTAACTATAATTGTTTTTATTTATAACTTTTTATATTTATAAATTTTTAATCATTAATTTTTTAATATTTAACCTTTCTGATCATTAGATAACAAATGATATATATTTTAAGATCAAATTTGATGTTTTGATATCATGGATTGTTAGGTTATCCTGATAAATGATATTTAGATAATCATGGATATATATTTTAATATTTAGTTGGATTTTTTTTAATATTAGAGACTTGTAGGTTATCTTGACAACTAAGATCATTTTTTATCAATCCTTTAACTTTAAGTAAATAATCTAATGTAGGTGTATCTAAACATTTCCTATTATTTTATATAATTGTTTATTTTTATTAAATAGTTATCAATAAATGGTTAATTTATTATTTTGATTATATTGTTTTTATGTTTTAAATTTTTATATTTATAAATAATTTTAAATGTCTATATATTTTAATATATTCACCTTTTATAATATGATCTTAGGTATTTAATGGATCAAAATTGGATAAATTT
This sequence comes from Viscum album, assembly GCA_963277665.1. NCBI lineage: Eukaryota > Viridiplantae > Streptophyta > Magnoliopsida > Santalales > Viscaceae > Viscum > Viscum album. The sequence goes on along the minus strand of OY728157.1, from coordinate 348,626,332 downwards.
ATGAAGAACCATTGATGAGTATAAAAAATTATTTGACAATTTCTTGGAAATTTCTAAACAAAATCTTGATAAAAGATATAATATTCTATCCATTCGTGAAGTGTTTGAATATTTTAATGTTAAATTCTATAGAAATAAAAGTCCAATAAATTTGTAATGGTTTTAATCATAATTATACACCTTAATCTAGAATGGTGAAATAATAGAAAATTAAACATATAATATTGATGAATATATTCTTCTTTATATAGAGGATCACATTTAATTATTAATTCATGATATAGATGTTAAAATAATTAAAAAATAGTATTCGTTGAAGTATTTTATGAAGATAATGAGAAATAACTGTTATAAGGTTGTAAAAAATGTACAGTGTTATCAGTAGTGCTGATATTAGTTAACTTGAAAGAAAGAAATGGGTGTAGTGGAAAATGTTTCATATAATTTCTTTAAAATTTAAGGCAGATGACCTCTTGATTTTAGTTATGATGAAAATAAAATGTTATGACAAATTGTATTGAGATATAAAAAGATACATGATTTCCCCAATTACTGTGTATTATATGAGAAGGAATATGAATATTTATAAATATGTATGAAATGTGGGAAATGAAGATATAGGATCGATAAAAAATTCAACTCTGATTAAATCTAAAGTACATGCACCAAAAAACTTTCTAAATAAATTTGGTATCTTCCAATAATTATTATTTTGAATCATATATTTTTAAATTCCATTGATTAGAATTTGTTAATATGGCATACAGATGAGCACACATCCAATTGAAACTTATGTCGCCCTCATGATTCACCATAGTTTAAGGATTTTGATATTTTTTTTCTTCTGATTTTCGAAGTGAATTTAGAAATCATAGAATGGTATTATACATAGGTATAATGAATCCTTATTGGAGACTCAGTAACCATAATATTTTATGATATATTTGTTTTGTGATTTTATAAATTTCCCCACTGATATGTATAGAGATTTTATTTTGAGATTGAAAATTTTTGGACCAAAACTGTCAAGAAATTATATCAATGTGTATCTTTTACCATTTATTGATGATTTGAAATTTATATAGGAGAAGTGTGTTACAATTTTTGATGCATATGAGAAATAATATTTTGTTTAATGATTATTATAATATTCACTATCAAAAAATTAATTTATATGGAAAATTATCTCGATATAGGTTCAAGGGACATAATGGTTTCACAATTTGTGAAGAATATACTTTATATTAGAAACTATAGAATGGAATAAAGATAGTGTATTTGAGACATTAAATATTTTTGTGAATAGAACATACTTATTTAAGGTTGAAAAGTTTATTTAATTGTTTAAAATAGTTCAATATCCCCCCACAACCATTTTTATCTATATAATATTATTTTAGGGTGAAAACTATTGATTTCATATTTGGAAAAAGGAAGTTTTTGGCATAAAAAAATAGAAGAAAAAATATCTTATTTGAGCTAATTTATTGCATATATTTAAAGAGAATTTTTTTTGGACATTATGAATTTTTTGAAAATTTATTCGATAGTATGATTAGAATATTTTTAGTCATAAAAGGAAAGAGAAAAATGGATTTTATTCAAGATTGGGATTAATATCCATGAGAATACATTTTGATTTATCTCCCACTATGAAAGGAAACAATCCATATTTATATTCATCTTGTTACACTTTAAACAATAGTGAGAAGATGAATTTTTTTCAATGTCTAGATGGTATTAAGGTACCCAATTGATATTCTTATAATGTAATGAATTTGGTTTTATTGAAGGATTTTAATTAACAGGTATATTATCTCATGACTATCATGTATTGATGCAACTATTTTTACTGGTCATAAAACATGATATATTTCCAATACTTGATAGAAATTCTATCAGTAGGTTACATTACTTTTTTGAATCCATTTCTAGAAAATTAATAGATTAAAATTATTTATATGTGTTAGATAATGAATAAACCCTTGTAAATTTTCATCTAGAAATTTGTTCCCCACCATTTTTTTGATATAGTGGTTCTTCTAGTAGTTTATGTGGTGGGGGATATAATAATATTTTTTCCTGCTTATTTACAATGGATATGTACTTTTAAAAGATATATAAAAATTTTAGAGGAGAATGTTAAGAATACACATCAACCAGAGGCCTCTATTGTTAAAAATTATATAACGGATGAGGTGATTGAGTTCTGTAATAATTAGTTGAATGAAGTGGAGCACATTGGTCTCCATTTATCACAAAATTTGAAATTTTATAGTGGAGATATATAGATTTCGTGCTTAAAGGTAAAGTTAATTCATTGTGATGAACTGATGAAAGAACGTTTATAAATTTTGAACATAGATGAGGTTCACCCATATGTATCACCACATACTGTTAGATTTAAGTTATGATATCTACAATTAAGGGAAAAGTGTCAGATGTTTTAGAATAAAAATTCATTTTTTTCTTAGTTTAAAGAGGAATCCAACACCGATTTATCTATAATAAAAATATTTAAATGGTTAAAAGGGGGACCATGTATTAATGTTATCACATTTTCTTATTTTTATATTAATGGTTACGCATTTTTACAAAGAATCAGAATGAAAATAGTATTGTTCAAAATAGAGGGGTAATGGTCACTACTGAAGAATTGAAAATTTCAAGTGCAAAAGATAAAAAACCATTTTTTCCATAAATGAAAAACTTTGGAGTTTCTCCTGATATATGGGAAATTGATTTTAGTAATTTTTTGAAATAGTTTTCAAGTGTAACTGTGTTTATAGTAATTGGGGTGTGAAAGATGATTATTATAGATTTACACTAATTTATTTGAAAATTTTAATTTCCAAGAGGAAAAATTTATCATGGAGGCACAAGATAAGTTGGTATTTTATGTTAATTACCCATCAAGTGATCAATGGTTAATCATTTTTAAATATAAAATAATTAATTTTGGGGATGAGTCTAATGATGATGTTTTGGATTTATGTGATGTTTTGTCATGTATTACGTGATTTTCAGATGAAAAAAATGAGTGCAAAGTAGACATAGTCCATGCTATATGAAATGATCATGTTTGAGGGATATGTGAAAACACTTAGTTAATCTCCTAATTATTCAAGTATTTTTTTTAAATTTACACATTTAAAAACACTATTTTTTAATTTTAATGTTTAAATATATATATATATTGATTTTTTTTATGATTTTTTTTAAATTTACATCATGTGTTCCAGTTAAACATTTTTGATTGAAAAAACTGGCATCATTATTTTTTAGTGAAATTTACACACATAAAAAAACTTTTTTTGAAACTATTATATTTAAATTTATAAATTTTTATCATTTATTTCATTTTTTAATTAATTTTTAAATTTATAATTTTAATTTACATATATTTTTCTCAGTTAAGAATCATGAAATCATTGTTTTTTTACGAAACTTACACATGTGTTGATACTATTTCTTACTTATATATTATTGTATTCTTTGTTTTTAGATATTCACTTTTCTAATAATAAAAATTCACATAAAATAACATTTAATTAGTCTATTTGAATAATAAATATAGAGGTAGATCAAAATTTAATTGATAATAAAATTATTTTTTGAAGGTGAAATTTTTAATTTTTAAAAATTATTTTTAGGATTACTAGTGAGGCTACTACGATAAGGAATTCTTCTTCTTCTACAAATATCATGAAGCCTAGAGTTTCTAGACATGAGGTTAGACATTTACCAAAACTTTCACTTTCTCATGGAGAGTGGATGATACATATTGAATTAGATGATAATAATATACTAGTTGGACAAAATGAAACACAATTTAAAAGATATATCACCAATAAGGGATGTTGTGGGATTAAAATTTTATATCCTAATTGAAATTCCATCAATAAGATAATAAAAGAGAATATGTGGGAGCCCTTAATGGAAAAATATATTTATTGATTTATTTTTATCTCATTATCTAAATATTTTATATATTTTTGCGACTAATATTTAATGTATTCAACTAAAAATGATATTAAACTTTCAAGAAATGAAATAAATTAAAAACTTGTGTCTATCTTTAGTATAAGTTTGATGTAGATATTTCTTTAAAATTGAAAAATCATTATGTTTTTTAGGATGTTATAAAATGAAGAACCATGCCTCAAGTATGGGTATTTGTATATTGATTCATGGGATAAAATTTTCACAAGATGGAATGATGAAGCATTTTTGTTCTAATAGTTATTTTATATTGTAAAATTTTTATTACCCAGTTAATTATATGTTTTTTATATAGGAGGCATTATTGATATCTCACCAAGAGATCTAGTTGTAAAATTTATACCCCCATACTTTATGACATTGAGGGTATCATTTAGAAGAGTAGAAAATGATTATAGAAAAGATTGATACATTATAAGATAAATCTAGTAGTGGCTCAGACATGGTCCTATTCAATCCTCCCACCACTCACTATGAAAAATTGAAAAGGGTGAGAATGATAAAAAAATGAAAAGTTTCATGTGGATCAAACCAAAGAAGTATATAACATAATTATAAGAAATTATTTTTTATTTTTCTTTAATGTTACTATTTTTTAAAATTAATAACAATAATATACGATTTTATTATATCTTTCATGAATGAACTTCAAGAGAAATAAACACATGGGAATCTTATCCCATAGGGTTGGATGGAAATTCTTGCTACTACAATAGAAAATCCAAAACACCCTAACAATGTAAGAGGATATGAGTCAAGTGTCAGTATTGGGAAATGTTTTTCTTGTCCAAGTACAAAACCGAGAGATGTAGAAATAGATTACTTAAAATCTAAGATGAATTTCCTAAAAAAATTTATGGTTCATAAAACTAAATCAAATTTGTAGTCTATGTTTTAAAAAATGTTGATAGAGTCAAAACCTAGGCAGCCTGCCTACTCAGAAACTCCACCTCCATATTCAGACCCGATATTGTACAATGGGTTGTATACTGGGGATCCCGATGTACATATTGAAGTGTATGAAGTAGTATTTATTTTAGGGGATAATATAGATCAATATTTTATTTAACTGGGTCACGTAAGAGTAATTATACATGATATTATTAATCCAATTTTTCTAGTACAATTTCCTACAGAACAGGTCACCAAAGTTATAGATTGTGTTGGTTATTTTTTACTCTAGATATCTATCCCTCATCATCACTGAACATATGAGGTATGCGTTGTTTTTTAAATTTTATTTAATTTTGATTAAAAATTACAAATAATTTTTCCTTATATTAAATTTATATAGGAGTATAAAATGTTTAAATATTTAGTACAAAATAAAAAAAAGTTTTAGGAACCAACAAATATAGATAATTCTAAGATTTATAATGGGAAAAGAGAATATCCCAAATTTATTCCTTCTCAGATCTTTTTTTAAATTTTCAATGATGGTTGATAAATTTTGAGGACACTGTAGATAAAAAATACTCAAAAAATATATCATGGATCTTATTATTTTTGACAGACTCACTGTACCCATGTTGTATTTATTTTCCTTGTAAGTTAATTTTAAATTATTTTTATCTTTCATTAAATAAATATGACTTACAGTAAATTTATTTACTACTTATTTAATTTGGTATCTCAATACACTTTTCATCAAAAATGGAAGAACTATTTTTTTAGGGTTTTATGGATCCTGAATATATTTCCAATGATAGACTATATTTGAATGATGATTCTAGAGTTATATATATAAATGTCAATGATTAGAAAATTGGATATTGGGTGTTGGTTTTTTCCATTACTTGACTGGTAAAAAAAATACTATAATTATGAACTATTAGTAATGACAATGTCAATAATTTTGAAATTTTTATATTGTAGTGGTAAATGAATTTTGGGCATATTCTTCCCACATGAATGTTCAATATAATGTTTTCTCTTTATTAGGTGGAGCTCATAATTTCTTTTGGAAAATTGCTAAATAAGTAAATTTTATTCATTTTTATACATTATTTAATCTTAAATATTCATGTTATATATGTTTTATTAGTTGATATATGAAAACATAGTCCATTAGAAAATTTTAATGATTTTCACTTGAGGATATAGTAGCCAAATAATATTAAATACGTAAAAATACCTGTAAATTAATTTTACATTGGATAATATTAATTATATATATATATATGTTGTTTTTTATTTTTATATTAATGTTTTATAACCATAGTTTCATCATAAAAAATGAAATTTGGAATGTGGTTATTATGTTTTAAGATTAATTTTAGAGATAATCACAACTCGAGTAGTGATTGAAATTAATAAGGTTAGTTCAATTATGAATTTTAGGTCATATATAAAAATATTATATTTTTTATTCTTATAAATTAATTATTATTATAGGTTTTGAATGATGTTGCCTCGTATATGGAAAAAGACCTTACCATCCTTCTAAATTTGTTTGAAAACTATTTTTAGGTGTTTTTAATTTACAGAGAGAGTATCATGAATGACTTTTTATTTTAATTAAAGTTTAAAGAACGAGTATTTAGTTTTTTTTGGATTATATTTTTTTTACTATTTTTTTACTTAAAAAATTTTCATAGGTTGTCGGGGAATGTATATTTCTTTATATACATTATAAAAATCTAGTACTTTTGACATAGGTTTATACAAAAATCAATGTGGAATACAAAAAACTTTAGCTTTTAGTATAATGTTTTACCTAGAACTAACAAGGAAAGATAATTTTTTTTATCTTTCTATGAATATTTTTTATATGAAACCAATGTTGAAAGATTTATCTATAATTTGTTAAAAAACTGATGTGAAAAGTCCAAATAAATTCACTTTTTTTAGATGTTTCAAAATAAATTTTTTAAAAAGTGACATTTTAACTATTATTTCTAACATCGCCTCTATCAACATCAAATAAAAAATAATGTTAATAGTTTTAAAAGAATATAAATGTTGTTTTATAGTAGTGATTCTACCCCACATAAAATATTTTTCCCTTGAAATTCCTTTACTCTAATGAAAAAAATGAAGTTACTTTTCCTACAAGAAATCTACGGATTCCTATATTTTCACAAACTTATGATTCCTCAAGATAAATTTAATAAATTTAGTGGTATTACTTCATAGAACTTTCTCAATATAATCAAATATTCTTATAGACCATTCTTCATAATTTAGATCATTGTACAACTATATAACCTATGAGTTTAGTATATTTGAATGGTTAAGTATGTACTTACTAAAAATTTTCATATATAATACATCATGAACTCGATAGAGCTTCAATGAAAGTGTAATATGATAAGGTAAAGCCTCCACATGATCAAGGATTTTGTAAGGACCAATATATCTTGGACTCAACTTTGAATTTTTCCCAAATATTATAATTTTTGGAAATACCTATAATGAATTCCATGGTGATATTCTCCCATTTCTATATAATTATGGGTAATAGTTTCAATATTACCTTAAATATTTATTGCCGAGCTTTATCTTACTAGAAATCCAAGAATCAAGATATATAATATTCAATATCCATCTTCATGTTTTCCCACTATAAATTATTCTTAATATACCTATACATATTTAAACTTCCAATATGAATAGAGAATTATGATCTATATGCATTATCCTATAATTAATTCTTCAATTTTGGTTTTGGTGAAACACATATTAATTTATTGAATCTTATAATTCTATCATTTTCAAGGTTGAAGTAAAATTATTTTATTATCTTAGTTTATAGACTCATATCCTCATTCAACTACTCCTTGATCTTACCATGGATGGATTATTGAGTATTAATTTAGAAAAGTTAGGATTTTTCCCATTAACTTATGATTTAAAGGTCTACACTTGGAAAATGCATGATTGTATTTTCTATTTTTATCATCATTATGGATAAAGTATTATGATCCTAATACTTAGAGCATTAACCAACTTGTTTCCCATATTAGGTCATTAAAATATCACACAGTTATAATCCTTGATAAACTCTAATAATCTCTTTTATAACATGTCCAAATCATACTATTTGAATATATACTTTAATATTTTTGAGTTCAGTATATATATCACACTTTTAACCTTAGAGAAAGTTATTATATATATTTAATAAAAATATTACTGATGATAGCTCCAAATCATGTGTCAATTAATTATTATCATTAACTTTTAATTGTTTTGAAGCACATGACACTACCAAGTCCTTTTATATAATAAAAAAATTTCAATACATTCTTTGACAAACATCTATAAATCAAAAACTGTTCTCAATAGTAGGGAAGTGTGAGTAAAAGTGCACTGACCAATATTCTCCTAATCTCCTTAAAATATTCCTTATATCCATCCATTTATAGGCGCTTTACCCCCTGACAAGTTATCTAGGTTAGTGTATTTTACAATCATGAGAAATTCCCCACAAAAAAATCAATAAAATATGTATAATCTGATGGATGATAATTTGTGTTGCCAGAATTAACACTTTCCAAATTTATCATAAAATTTATCCTTTCTCAAGGTCTTAGGTATAATCCTAAAATGATATTTGTGAACTTACTTACTCTTAGAATATAAAAGAATGTTATTTATATTTACTACCACAAATTGATTGATGTAATATTTAAAGACTTTATTCATCCGATCTATAATGATTGCATGGTAATTTATAATTCCAAATAGAATCACTATGAATTTATATTTTCATTATATTTAATGGACGGATATCTTGGAGACATATTATATATTCAAACCTAATTTATGATATACTAATCAAAGGTTGGTCTTGGATAATAATTGATGTGACACCCCATTTGTGATGGGAAAATTTGATATTTGGTTCTTGCTTTAAGGTTCTGGTTTTGATAGGTAGCAGGTTATTGGGACGTTACTAATGTCACATTAAAATATGATTTGATTAATAAGGAAGGAGGTTAGGTTTATTGCACCTAATTTTGGATATTCCCTCCCATTCTTGGTCTCCTTTATAGATTTAATCCATGTTCAGGAAACCTTTTGAAGTACTAGTGCAAGATTGTTTATCCCTATTCCATTAGTTATTCATTAATATATATTGATGTGAATGTCTATATATATTATAGGTTATTTTTTTATTTACAAATTAGTGATGCTTAATTTTATGGTTCTATGGTTTAAAGTCATACAACTGACCACTATAGAGTTTATCATCATCCTTAGAAGTGATAAGTTCTAGTTGTTTCAGGATCAATACCATGAAAAAGGATTCCCATATATCCCTTTGAAATGAATCAGAACTGACATAGTTCTTTTTCTATTAATAGTGAATGACATACCATTTATATTTATGTGATAAGTAAAAATACATGCATTTTAACAAGATGTTTTAAGGATAACAACCATGTTGTTTAACATCATAGAGGGATGAGGTTTTGGCTAATGGTTTCTAGTGATGGTTATTATAGGAATTTCACATTAGATTCTATTTTTGGTTGATCTAAAAGGGAATATATCCCAATTTTATTAGGTTATGTTCACTGAGGATATATCCCTTTGAGGTTTAAGCTTGATTCAATTAGCAAGAATATGGACCACTGAGCATAATATGTTTTTTAGTAATATAACCTAAAAAAGGATAAAAATGATGATTACTAGATGGAATATGAAACTCTATATGGGAGGTAATCTCATCAAGGATATATAAAAATGAGCAGTGTTCCTATGGAATATGGTCATAGTGAAATTGACACTTGAGATCATGGATGATATAGCCCGATAAGGAAGGAAATAATTGAATCCATGAGGAATATATCCCCTTGAAGATGGATAAGGGAGGATTGATTTTGTTAGGTTTCAACCAATGGGAATTTTTTTATAATTATTGGTTGGAATCAAATAACATTAAGTTTGAGGTTTTCCTTTTATGGTTTTGTGGTAGAACAATACAATATAGTTTAACATAATATGGTAAGGAGGTTTTCGTTTTGTTTTATATCATGAGACTAGATAGTTGAACACACATTTTAACATTATTCTATAGGAGTGTTGATCATGTATTTTAAAATTATGTTTTGGGGAATTCTATGCTATTAAATGTGCTACAATAGAGAATTAAGTGGGCCTTATTCATATGGGGAATCCATGGATTTTCAAGTTCAATAAATGACTCCGGTGAAGGCATGGAAAGTTGGGACTTAATGATAATAGGAAGACCATCCCATCTTCTTCCTGCGTATTGGTATGTGGGGAGAGATAAAGGATAGTCTCTCTCTGTCAAGGTATTGGATGTGTATATGGTGGTCTTACACTAGCTTTGTCTAAATCCCTTGCAGAATAGACTAGGGTGTCCACCAAGAACCTAGTCCAATCATAATTTTTCCATGATTGTTTAGATTAGATTATATTTCTTGGGGATGGTATCACTAATGAATTTATGATAAGGACCCTCATTATCAAGGGAATTCAAAATTCAAAATTCCTTTTAAGACCTTTCAGTTAGTGGGGATAATTGAGAAAATTCCCTTTAACATGCAAATTCACATTTCAAGGAGGGGTACTCTAGCATGACTAAAAACCAGATCCTATGCATCGTTTGGAAATGGATGATCTCTTGTCTTGGACTCTTTAGGATTTTAACTTAGTGATATGAATCTATATAAGTATTTTTGGTGTTCATGAAGGGGAAATGATGAATCCAAATCCTATGCAATAATGATATAATTATAAAGGGGTTCTAAATACCCTAGATAACCCCATCTCACAAAGGATATTTGGTAAGTAGGATGAAGGGTTTCGTAGAGTGTCTCCCTTGTGATAGGGAATGTGAATAAATTATTTAGTGAAATATTTTGAAGGCCCTCCTTTATGAATGGATTATAAAGGGACTCCTTCATGAAGGTATTAGCTCACAAATGGACTCCATAAAAAAGGACCTCATCTCCCAAATTGGATCCATGCTCTATTTTATGATAGATTAATTAATTTTGGGTGGCTTCATGGAAGGAAATATGTTGCTGATGTTTCCAAAATCATAAGCACTTATCATTTTATCTCTCTCTCTCTCTCTATATATATATATATATGGGTTTCCCCTTTTGTGTCCATTTAGATAAGTAATGTGGTATTTATAAAAAATCCTTGGGGACCCACTTTCCTAAAACAGGGGGCCATGTGACCCTTATTGTGGGTTCTTTATGGTGGATATGGTATTTTTCAAAGTGCTATGAAATGTCCATAAAGTACCCACCTCTAATCCACTTTTGAAAAAAATGTTGTGTGGGAGGGCACAAATCACCACATTCTCACAAATGAATATGTATTTTTAATCATCAAAAAATAATTAACTTACCATAAATGGAATTTCTCTATGGGAAACTTGGACCTTCTTGGATGGAAAATTTATTCATAGAGTAAGGGTTTTCTTAATAGGGGAAGTGTTTACCTCATGGAGGATGGGTTTTCTTCTAAAATCATTTAGGTTGAGCATCCCAGGTTCCATGTGCACGTCTTTCCTTTTCCAAAATTTTCCCACTTTTTATCTCATTTATCTTATCTTTGATTTGTGAACTTACTCCTAATTTTTTTTTGAAATATTTTTAACTTTTTAGGACACAAAAATACCCCCTTGGAATTGGGTCTAATTATCATGAATAGGAATCAATTTAGAAGAAGAGAATTGGACATGTTTTGTCTTTGTGGTGTACTTGTATATTGAGAAGAGGTACCCCCACTATATAAACGATGTTAGGATTCTCATTTAGTATTTTTCTTCCTTGAACAAATATGTTCATGATTGATATCTTGTGATATGGCCTTATCATAAACTTTATTTTCAAATGGACATTACTTTTGAATGACCATTCTTTATAGAAAACCATTATTTGTATATTAGGTACTTCAATTTTTTTTCTTATTCTTTGAAAAGAATATCATTAATAAAAGTAGATATCATCACCTATAAATATATTATTCCACATAACTATTGAGTCACTTTACAATTTCTTTATCCCTTATAACACTACATGGGATTTTGAACAACACTAATTTATTTAGAACTTTATCATTATTTATGGTTTTGAAACGAAGGCTTTCCCATTATTTATATTTGCAGAGACAATAAATTATAGGATTAATTTTTTTTCTAATTCAATAACTATGACATAAAAAATGGTTTCCATCACTATAAATGTTGAGGCAGACACTCGATATGGGACATCTTAGGTTTTTGGAGCAGGTCGAATTCCTCACCCATTTTGAATTTTCCGAGTATGGTGGGTTGACCAACTCTTTTCTAGATTAAAAAAATTAATATAAAATTTTTACTTATAAAAGGTCTTATTTAGATTATTATTAATTATTAGAAATTTCATTAGTATTTTGGTTGTGTTTTAGGAGTTTCGAAGTATGAGAACCAAAGTTTCTGGGGTCGGCTAACTGGGGAACACGATTTGAATAAACTGTGAAACCTCTAAGGAGAAACCGCATGGCCCTTCTAGTCTACTGGACATAGTTATTAAAACAATTATGGAGGGGGTGTACATAAATTCATCCATGTTTTCAATTTTTTAAAGAGGGATCACACATGGTTAGAGCATGGTTTGGCAAACCATGTGCATAAACCGTGAAATCCTAGAGCTTGGGTAGTGGGAATCGAATGATTTTCACATGGTTTTCCAAATTGTGTTGGAAAAATATGCGACCCAATAAAAGTATGAAATAACCATTTTTTATATATCATAAATTTACCTTTTCCTCCTCCTTTCTCCTCCTTTGTTAGTGCACAATAGAGGGGGGTTCTCCATATTTTCTCCCACCTAGGATTTGAGCCATCTCACCCATCCAAGATCCATTTATCAATACATCTATAATGTTGGATCCGTAATGGTAAGACCTTGAATCAAATTTCATATTTTATCCTTTTATCTTACCTAGTAGAATGCTAAATCCATATGAGTTGATTTACACTATTTTATGGGTGTTTGACTAAAATGAAAATTTCTTCCAGATTGGCTCAAATTAGAGGATAACATCAGACATGTGGGCATCTTAAAACATGAGGTAGGTGGTTCCTATCCTTCTTTGTGATTTTTGAGTGTTTTGGGGGTTCTTATTTGAGCGTTCCATTTGGTAATCCAAGAAAGCTCCTATAAATTAAATGTTTTTCTTTAATTAATTAAATGAGCCCATGGGAGATGCCTTTGGGCATACTCAATCAAGACTACACGTGGTATGGGCTTGGTGAGAGGATTTGGGCCTTGGGAAGTTTAGGAAGGGTGGTTATATTTTTAAACTTAATTATTTTAATTAATAAAATTGATTATAATTGGTTCCATGGGAACATGATGGGCTGTTCTCATGGATTGAGATTGTGTTGGAAATCTTGTCTGAGGTGATGTGATCGTTAGGTTGGGTGAGGCCTAAGAATTGTGAGTGATTTTGATCATGTAACGACCCTAACCCAAACTTCCACCTCTATAGTGCTAAACAGGTCCGGTGCTACTGCCTTAGGTGTACCTCCCCAAATGCCAAAGACTGCCAACTAGCAGCGACGGTCTTATAGGTATTGTGGGGAGGATATACCCTCTTAGAGGATAATAATAGTACTGGTCCGAGTATAAAAATAATGATGTAATGAAACAAATGACTCAGCAGACTCCAACCATAACCGCAGAGCAGAAGCACATTCAATATTGATAAATAACATAAGAAATAAATATAACAACATCATTAGAAAGTAAACACAACAACATGCTGAACACCACTTGTAACTAGCACTGAACAACAAACATGCTTCTGAAACACTTCATACATGTATTAATATATAAAAAGGCTCCAATGGATAACCAACTATAGCTATATAACAAATAATCATGCTAATATAGGAAAGTAAACTAAAAAAGATGAACATTAGCTTGGCAATACCTCAAGGTCCATACCATCTCCATGCAATAACTAATACAACCCAGCTCCTGAAGCGGGCCTCTTTCCTGTACGTAAATACATAACGTCCGCAAGCGTCCCGAAGGGCCCATGCATGGTGTGAGATGAATTTCAATAGGATAACCACCCAACTGTGCGTACCTAATATAAGTTTTTAAGGAGGCATACATTTATAAGGAAACAGTATACAATACGATGCACAAATAAACACAAACTCCACTGGTTCTTAGCGACCACCATGGAGTGTCACCTGCTTCAGCCAATGCTGAAATCTCTATAGTGTAACCCAAAACCATGTGCCCCCTAACATCTCGTGCCTCAAGTACCGACGTCCCGAAGGCACACCCAAGAATAGTAACCCAGAACCTTATGCCTCTTGACACCTTCGTGCCTCAAGTACCGACGTCCCAAAGGCACGCCCAAGAAGTAACCCGGAGGAACAACGATGCCCTTCTTCAAATAAATAACTAGAGGTACAATGATGTCTGCCCTCAAATAAATAGTTGGAGGGACAAAGATAACTACCCTCAAATCAAGTAACTGGGGGGGACGACAATATCCGCCCCTCAAATTAGTAACTGGAAGGGACATCGATACCTACCCTCAAAATCATGGCGAGCCTCAGCCCCCAACCCGATAGCCTCAAAGATATCTCCTGGAGGCCTCCTCACCTCCCCATGTGTCTTCCTATATCAAGTTAACCCCAACCAAAGTACCTAAGCCGCATCTATGGGAGGCTCTACCCACACGAAGTGGTCAAAACCACCTCATCACGAAGTATATTTCTGATTTATTTCTGTGTGCACACTACTCTCAATGTCCCAGAGTGAGTGGTAATCACCAAAATAGTACCTAAGCCACCACACATCCGACACCTCGTGTCCCTAAAACCATGCCGCTTGAGTCTGATGGTCTCTCCATCCATGCAACTTGGGTCATGAACCAACCTGATAGTCGTAACTGCCTCAAGAAGCATGACGTCCATGATGCCCCAATCCTGTGGTAAAAAAACCACCCAATGTAACCCCCATGCCAAGCCCAACCTGTGATCAAAATTACTCAACAGTACCAAGCCCGACCTAAAGGTTCTATAGTATATGAAATTCAGAAAATTACATATATAACACATTTAAACAGAACACATAAATTGGAAAAAACCATTCTAAAGCACTGAAGTTTCTAAGGTATCTAACAATTCATATAAAGGTTTAAATAACTAAACCTAACATTTTAAACCAATAAAATTCAAGTATTATCATTTTTGAAACCCCAGCCAAAATGCCCCATATGAACAATGGCCTCTCACCCGACCCTGCTCAATCAAGAAAGGACAAAGGGTATACCCAAAGGTACCCCATAGGTCTAATAAGCAATTTAAATAAGAAGTAGCATATAAATTAGGGTCTCTCTCAAAATACCTGAAAATGCGCCAAAGGCCGCAATACCCAAAAGACCACGAAAAAACAAAAAGAGGTATGCACCACCTACCTTTAGGGTTTGGAGATAATCACCCTTCTCCAAACACACTCCAAACCGGTGAACTCCTCCTTGAATACTCTTCAAAAACCCTTCCATAACATCAACAAGATCGAACTTTAACACACAAAGTCAACACAACCCTATATCTACATCAAAACCTAGTAGATATAAGAAACTAAGAGAGAGGGAAAAGAAGACCTAGAAAAAACCAAAGAGGAACCAAGAGAAGAGACTTACCCGAGTAGAACCGACTTCGATACACTAAGAAACCCCTTAGATTTGCCTCCAAATGAGACAATAAGCTCCCCCAACCTCAATAAATCAGAACCCCCGCATGAGCCACTAGTGGGAGGAAGAATGATGGAGGAATGAAAAATCCTGAGTGTCCTGGATTCTAAAAACCCAGATTTTAAGTGGCCGCATAGTTTGGAAAACCGTGCGCCGCCCGTTGCGGAACCCACTGTCAAGGGTGCATGGTTTTCTGGGTTGGATGCATGGTTTTTTCAAACCATGCACCCCTGTATGACCTCCATAACTTTAAAAGTTTTTCCTAGATTCTCCCAGTTTTCTCAAAACAAGCCAAAATTCAAACAGGTTCAGGATTTTGACACGTTCTAAAACCTCGGGTTCTTACAATCTCCCCACCTTAACATTGCTCATCCCTGTGCTATCAAACAAAACCTAGAGATGGCACCAAACATACACCCTAATCAAAGCTACCCCAGACTTCCCTGCTCATAAGGTTCTTGCTAAATTCTTCAAGGGTCTCCCCACCCTAGGAATCACCTAACTCGGTCTCAACCCGACAAAACATAGAACAAGAAAAATGGTTCACTAACCTGTTTCTGGACTCAAGGTCCTCTCGTGACACATCATCAACCCTGTGCCTTAGGTGGCACTCCCGTGCCACTTTCGACATCCAACGTATCACACTTCGAATCGGTGTCCGTGTCCATGAGGTCATGCATCCCATGGATGCTGAAAAAAACCTGGTGCCTAGAACCTTAAGTAACCCACATCCTCGATGCCCTGATGACTGTGGCACCTCAAGTAACCCACATCCTCGATTCCTTGATGCCTATGGAACCTCAAGTAACCCGCATCCTGGATGCCCCAATTCCCATGTTACCTCAAGTAACCCACATCCTCGATGCCCCTAATGCTACGCATCTCAGACACACACACACACACACACACAAACAAACAAACACACACACACACACAGATATATATATATATATATATATATATATATATATATATATCACGCACCTGATATGGCTCCAATCCCACTGACTATCATCTAGTCCAGTCCACGTAGATCATGTGCATCACGTGCACTCAAAACAGACATGCCTCTATAGGTCATACCAGAAGAGAACAAGGAAATCACGGCCACACCCGTGGTGCACCTCTAACCGTCATCGACACACCAGCTTGCTCAGCCTTTGGAAGCTCCATGAAGTGCACCTATCCTAAAGAACGACTGCCTGATGCCTAACCTCCCTACGGTGCTTCTCCAGTCACCAACTACTAAATCCTAAAATGGATCCCGCTATCTCTGTCATGTCCTCCACGTGTAGCTAAACCTCAGCTACCCTCTCCTAGTACCGAACCTGAACCAACTCTAAATGCCACTGTTTGTCCTGGTCCCTGCCTACCGGCTGTCTGAGAAGGCTACCTGCAGAACCTCTCTAGATTCCTAACCTATCCACACGCCTGACACTCCTTTGGAGGCCTATCTCACTGGGTCTGAACATGTCATGGCTCTCCACACTGAAAACAAACCACTAAAGAACTTCTAAGAGGTGGTCTAGCTGAGTCCTTGGCCTGATCGCCCTGCTGGAACTCATCATGTTCTTGCTTCTTTCTATCCAAACCATCACCTAAGGCTGTCGCCCAACCGACCTAGGGCCTATCCCTCTGATTGTGCTCCGCTATGAGGGCTTGATTTACCACCTCTAAAAAAGAACCTAGCCGGGAGATATTTACCTGGATCCAAATGGTGTGTCGTAAGCCATCCTCGAAGCATCTCACCTTACCCGCATCACTGCTTACCATACCGGGTGAAAATCAATACAACTTGGTGAAAGTAGCTGCATAGTCCATCAAGGACATGTCTCCTGGCTGAAGGCTCAAGAACTTCCAAGCTCTCTCTTCCCTCAGTGTCTTCGGGTAAAAGTTCTCAAATAACCTGTTGTCGATGTCCTTCCATGACAGTCCCTCATGCCTATGAGCTTGAACTTGTACATCCCACAAACACATTTCCAGTCCTCGCAGCATGTATGTCGCCAGCTTGACCCTCCACCCTGGAGGTGTCTCGAGCTGCTCAAAGATCATCTGCATACTCTCTATCCCATTCTCAGCCGCCTGTGGACCACCCTCACCCTGAAAAAGTGGTGGGTTATATGACTGGAACTCCCACGTCAGGTATTCCATGGATGGATCTGTACCCTGCGCACGTCTTTCGATCCCCTGCAAGACATGTACCAGGCTTGCTCGGAGATTCTCATCGATCCATGGCCCAAAAACTGCCAAACCCGGCTACTGTCCGGCCTACACTGGATCTTGAACCTGATCCTATCCCCGAGCCTGTACCTTCGACTCTTGCTATGCCTTCTCCGGATCCTAAACCTGATCCTGCACCAGCGGTACTGTATCATCACCCGCCTAATGCTCCATCGTGATGTACAAGAGGAACCCACTGAATACCATAAATGGTCAAACAACCCATATATATATATAACAATATATATTCAACACAGATAAGAAAGCAGTAAAAGGCATCACACAACTACCATCCTTAATCTCCCCCAATGCAGCCATGCCCCATGACATCCCGACCTCATGGCCTTTTTACCCACCCCTAATAGAGCCAAGTATCAAAAGTACATCGGGCCATGCTCATCCTGACAACCAACGTTGCCTCAAACCGATGACTGAGTCATCCAATCCTGGTGACCAAAGTCACCTTGACCATAGTACCTGCCTGCTCTAATAAGAGACAGACCCAAATATCCTATC
The DNA here is from genome assembly GCA_963277665.1 of Viscum album. Lineage (NCBI taxonomy): Eukaryota > Viridiplantae > Streptophyta > Magnoliopsida > Santalales > Viscaceae > Viscum > Viscum album. The sequence continues at coordinate 348,607,903 of OY728157.1, read as the reverse complement.
ACATACAATTATACAAATATATAAATCATGTAAATTGATATTATTCACCTGGAATTATCACATCACAAAGCATACGTGTAGTTGTGAAATTGAAATACCCTAAAATGTGCCTATCAAAACCCAAGAAACAAACCTTTCCATACCAAGTCACGACCGAAGTCTCCCTTACCACACTGGGTAAATTGTTACATATGACAATCCATAACATTACACACCAAGTGATCCACTGAGGTGGAAATAATATAAAATGTAATCTAGGAAAAAAGAAAAAATCAATTCCCACCCATGTCAACTTGGTCTATCCCTCATACCTGGGGCTTCAGGCACCTTAGCACAAGCTAGAAACCCAGTTCCAGTTAACAAACTATCTCTAGTCTACAATATCCCAAATAGGAAAAACAAGCAGAAATAAAAGATAATCCTCAATCTCATTAGTATCTAGAAAAACATAGCTACTAAATCCCTATCAAGAACTCCTATGATACCACTTTTGTGCGCCAACCGTGCACCACTATACGACCTCCACAACTTTAAAAGTTTTTCCTAGATTCTCCCACTTTTCTCAGAACAAGAAAAAATGAAAACATGTTTGGGATTTTGACCAGTTATTAAACCCCAGGTTCTTATATATCACTGGTTGGGATACTTGGTCATTGGTTTGTGTTGGTGAGGCTATTAGGTTTTGGGAACTACTTGAGTAATTTGAGGTGGTATTGGCTGTTGGATGAGAGACATGGTCACAGGGTAACGATGTGCCAAAATGGCATGTCTTACAGAATTAATTGGACATTTTCACTCCTTTTGTTTTCCAATATGCCTTTTGGAATCATTTTTACACTATACGACTCATATAATGGGGTTTATTGACCACTTTTGTGGGTTGAGACCACTGTTAGATGTGACTTAAGGGAATAATTGGTGGTTCTCACCATAGAATGTCACAGGGATGGTGAGGAGCCATCAATTTTCAATGTTGATATAGTTGGTTGGGGGATAAGGCTCCCTATACTTGAGGCCAATGTGACATAAATTATTTGGGAGGATGTAAGCTTCCATTCCTCAGGACTTCATCTGTTAAGACAACAGTGATATTATTTGAAGGATAGGTATCATTGTGCCTCAAGACATCAGGATTCGAGCTGACAAGATCTTTTGAGAAGGGGTCTAAGGGACCAAGTAATTATTATTTAGGTGTCCCTTTTTGTATTTTGGCACTTATTTTTGGAATTAGGCCTTAGTTTGAATGAGGTGATGGGTGATTTTATTAGAGCTGGTACCAAAGGGTTAACCTAGACTAATTTACATCAGGGGATGCCTTGGGCTACACGCTAGATATCTTATCCTATGAATTTATACCATTGATGACCTAAGTAGGTGATTTATTCCTTGTGGTTGTTCAAAAGATGAGAATGAGTTTTAATTATATGATGTACATGTTCTGTTTTATTTTTTTACACACCTACTTAATCACAGATGTAAGATAGGCACATGTTGGTGGTGGCCAAATGATATTTTTTCTTACACCCTACATGGGTGTAGATACCAAATGCTTGATGTACATGGATATTGCATTACTTTTTCATAATATTTAATACATAAAAAAACAGACACACATGGACCGTAATATTTTAGTGCCTTTGGAAACTCGGAATATAATATTCTAATCATGGTGAAAGATCTTTAACATCTCCCATAAAGATCTTCCCCATTTGTTTTCTTACCTAAAACCTTTCTTTATATCCTGGGGAATAAAAAACATAAAAAATGGTGAGATAAAATGCTCAGTAAGGGTAAACAAAGAAAATATCATATTCATAAGAACATAGCATTATGGAAATCTTAACCTGCAAAATAGATCATAATATCATAACATGGGATAAATTATAGTAGTGAAATGTAATCCCAATAATCATAACATAAAACATGAAACTCTGTGGCATACACACATAATCATAGAAAATCATTTCTTATTAGTCAAGACTCATTTCCAAGACAATATTAGCAGAAAAATTCCATTTCTAAACCGAGTTCAGTCCTCGTTCCAGTCCTGTATCACTGAACCAGATTAACTTTCCATTCCAGCCATGTCTATCTCATGAGATATAAATCTTTACACAATGCATTGGAGGGAGATTTAGGTCCCACCCATCTCATAATTAAACCATTATTATGTGTTCCACAATGTCATAAATCATACATCATAGCATAACCCATGTAAAAAATGGGATTCTTAAACATCATGCCATCATAACATAATCCATATAAGATAAAAGGACTTCATAAAAATAATTCCATTATAACATAATCAAAAAAATTTAAAAAAAGGGATATAACTATAACACTATATTATCTTAGTTGGAAAAAATTTTTGATAAAATTATTGAACTCCATTATTGAGGAAAATATCCTTTCTACTTCAAAAACATTTTCCTTTCTTAACATGTAATACAATTTTAAACTAAATTAAGTTGATTAAAAATAAAATTGAAAACTTGTAAAGGAATATTCATGGAAATAATGTTCTATGAAATCATATAAATCCATTCATGCCGTATAATTTTAAAAAAACATTTTTCTCTTACTTTGGCTGGAAAAGTCAAAAAGTACCTCGTACTAAAAATGACAAAAGATTCCTTTCATATCTTTTACTAAAAACTCACCAATGAGTAAAATTGGATTTAAAAAATTTTAGGAGGATAGAAATAATATTACATATTTAGGAAACATGGATGTGGATGATATATACACCCCAGTAAATACCAAAGTATAAACAATCTCAGATAAAAATGAGATTGTGATATTTTCGCTTACCTTAGGTCCGATTTGCTTTGCACGTGTCCAAACCTCCTCTACCTCGACGTTCTTCCTTTAAACTTCCAATTAAGGGACTATAGTTGGTCTTTTTGGAAGACCATAACAGCTACTATGTTTATAGAGATATTGAGAGGGGAAATTGGCAGGGGTTGGCCGAGTTTGAAGGCTCAAAGTTGTGTAAAGAGGAGAGGGAGGAGGTGCCCTTTTATATGGGAGGAGAGGGGCACCTTTGGAAAGTGTGAAAATATTATTTTATTATAAACTTATCTTCGGTTTCAAAAGGTCCAAAAATCATTAAAGATGAAGATAATATGACTCATGGCCGAAATAAAATCATCCTATAAGAATTGGACATGTTTTTTTATAATATTTTAATCATTATAATCTTATTTTTTTAAATCATTTATTAATGAGGTAAATACTGCATCATTATTGTGTCATAAATAATTTAATTTATTTGTTTTCTAAAAATTATAAAAAAAATACCATCATGTAGGAAATATTTTTATATTTCCAATTATTATTTATAGTTGAAAAGATAATTTATATAACCCCTTATAAAAATTAATTACTAAAAGATTTTTGTTAATGTTAATTTTGTCTTTACATTAAATTAATTAATCAAAATTGTCATTATCACTACCAAGTGGCTCAATGGGGTCCCAAAATCGACCCGAGGATGCCCATGGTTGGAAAATACTCATCCAATAAGGTTAGAACAGGTGTTAAGGTATATTTAAATTATTATAATATTATTTTAACCTTGAATTACCCTATTTACCTTAACTAGGGTAAATAAAAGTCAAAAGTTACTGTTCACCAAAAATTATTTTCATTTTATTGAACCACATTTTACTTCTTGACAAAAAAATTGTATGTTGTATTTTTGAAATTCATTTCAAAGAAGTGTTAAAATTTTATTAAAATGAAAGAGTCAGTTTTTTAATGACAACTAAGTGGTTTCACTATTCATAAAAAATTGAAGTTTTTCAGAAAAATACCAAAAATTCAGCCTAATCTATATTTGATATCCCAAATTTGAAAATGTTGTCTATTTTTTCAAATTAAAAACATATAAGTGGCAATAATTAATATTAAAATTAATTTCTGTTATCAAAACAAATAGCGTGTTTTTAAGAAACAATAACTATCAAAAGATCAACACTTGTTTATGTCCAATTTCAAAGTAAAATTAATTTCAATTACCAAAATTGGATTAAAAGGTAAAAATATATTCTAATTACACTTTAAAATCAATTAAAAATATAATCTAACCATATAAATTATTGTGATGAAAAATGTTGTTTTTAATTAAAATATAGCGTGGTTTTATTATTCATTAAAATATGAAAGTTAAAAGAATAATATGAAAAATTTATCCAAATTAAATTTTTATCTTCTGATTCAAAGGAATAATTTTATTTTGTAAAATTAAACTTATAAACATGTCAAAAACTATATTTAAAGTGGGTGCGCCATCAAAAGGTGGAAAAACTACATTTTTTTGAAAAATACTAATTTTACCTGAAAAATTTATTTTGTTCTGATACCATGTTATAGAAAATGTGTATGATTAATAATAATGTTATAAAGTTCAAAATTTATTTCATACTATTCATAACAGCTAGTTCATAATAATATTATAACCATATATCATTGTTTAGTGAAACTCGATATTGCATACAACACACGCTATCGAGGAAGGTCACGATTGTGTGTAATGAAATCCAAGTCAGGGTTGTGTGTAGTGCAATTCTCCTTTGTTGTTGAATATAATAGAATCCAACCATATTCCATTTATACATTGAATATATATATATACACCTAATGTTGCGTAGAATAACTACTATTAAACAAACTTGAAATTCTGTGTAACACGATCCAAGATAAGTGTTGTGTATACTGCAAGCTAATATAATGTTGCGTATAGTGCAAGAAAATCTTGGTGTAATGTATAACAGAAGATATGAAATAAATAAAAAAGAATATATCTTTTAAAATCTAGGGGGGTTACATTCTACCCCCCTTAAAAAAAATTTCACCCTCGAAATTCGTCGGGGATATAAATGGTTTATTACTTGAGAGTTTCTTTCATAGAAACCCACATCGTAAAAAGCAATACCAAATATTAATTTTAAAAATGAACGTTAGAAAAAAAATGGATACCCAAAGTAACTCATCACTTGGATTCCCACATAGGATATCATAGGTGAAAATATGGATATAGAAGAGAAATCTATCTGTCATGTTCTAATGGAGAGTGGTAGAGAACATGGCTATGAAAAAGCAAACAATCACAAAGCCATAAATTTGTGATTATATAAGGTACCATCTGATTCAACAGATATGAGGGAACTAGGAAATCATTTTTGGGTTTCAAGATTATTTCCCTAATGTTGGATAATTTGAATTTGAAGAAATACTTAATTTATTTTGGTACAATCTCACCGTTGTTCATGCCTTGACAAATTTCCACTTCATCTCTTAAATAAATGAAGATAAATTTGTCTTCCGTGAAGGGCTAGAGGATCATGAGAAAGAATGATAGGTCATTCTATTTGTCTCAAACATAAAGTTAGAAATAATTATATACATAAGTTTATCTACAATGAGATTAATCGTATATGGTTCCAAAAATGGAATTATACTTCATCTATCATACCGATTAATAAAATAAAAATAGTTTCTACTAACCAGGGACTTCCTATTGGCCAGAGGTAGGTGATAAAGTCCTGTCACACTTCGGTTGTAGGTTCTATTCCCAAAACCTTGTCCGAAGCGACGGGTTGTCACCCATTATGTAGGTTGTGCCTTTTTCGAAAAGGACACTATTATAACATTTCAGAATAAATATCGAAAAAATGTTCCATCCTTAAACAACACTATCTGATGTCCAACATAATCCATTCCAATCTTTGGGCTTATCCAAAATACATATTTCTAATCTCATAGTATAAAGAAAATTATTACTTAAAAGGTCTCATAACAAGCATGTGAATACCTTAATCATGTATTTTTTTCAAACATGAATTACCATAGAACCTTAGCGAAAACATGAACGCTGTCAAAAGTTAACTCCTTCAACATAACAAAATCCCAAAATTTCTATATACTCAAACCATGATATCACATTGTCCTTATATCATTCATGAGCTCATTAATACTATCAAACATATCATTATGTCCTTATCCCTTCATTATGCGCATATCATCTACTTTCCAAAAATATTTCAATAACTTTTCATGGTTATTGGTACCATATAATTATTGAAAACCAGTACATAATTATTCAAAAATTCCACAATACCAAAAATGAGATTCCATGATACTATTTTGAAATCCGATTACATAAGCACTTAATCATTCCAGAACATCATTGTCATATTCAACATCACAAATTGTGATCGCATGTGACTTACCTTTATCCTTTTCATTAATTGGTTGCTCACGTCGATTATCATTAACCATTGGATTAGGGCATTGATTAGCATAATTCCCCATTTCCTTTCACATGAAGCATTGAAGTGTTAGTGGAGAATTCTCTGTAGTCTTTTCTCTATTCACATCATTAGCTACCGTTTTCCCATTTCTTCAACACTGAACTGCTCGATGACCTTCTTTTCCACACTTAAAACATTTTCTAGTCCCTTTTAGACAATCTTCACTATCCTTATTTCCACACTTTAAGAATAAAGAAACATTCATATTCTTTTCACCATTGTTTTGAGATTTCTCCATGAACTCCATCTTTTGTTTCTTGTCAAAACCATGAGATGGATATGTAACACCAACTTCCAGTTATACCTTGATAGGACAACACACAATTTTTTCCTAGCTACTGAAGTCTCTTATCACTAATTCCATTTAAAGACTTGGTTTTAAGCCACTGAATAATATATCAACTTTACTTTCAGGTTGGATGATAAATCCAGATGCATACCTTGCAAGCCTTGTAAAATTCGCTACATATATGCCAACATATTCATCATCCTTTTTCTTAAGCTCAAGAAACTCCTTCTATATCTTTGTTTGAAGAATATGAGGGAATTACTTATTGAAAAACAAGTTCTTGAACTCATTCCATTCCATGGATTCAATTTCATCTTGGGGCCTTGTATTCGTAATTAGAGTCCACCACTGGTCTGCTTCACCTTCTAAATGAAAAACAACTAAAATGACCTTTTCATGTTCTGAACAGCGAGGTATGGAAAATATCTTTTCAATGGTACTGATCCATTGTTTAGCAACAAGTGGATCATAAAACCCATTGAAAGAAGGTGGACGTTCCCTCATAAAGGACTCAATAGAATATTGTTCCCTTCTCTGCTAATTTGGAAGTTAAGAATGATTAATAGCTTGTGTAAGTATAGAAATAAGATTTTGCACTCCATCTCCCATAATGTTGGTTTGTTCAGGAGGAAAATCATTGCATCATCCATTACATTGATGAACACGGTTCCTTCGGGTTCCAACCATCGTCTAAAACCCAAAAAGAATAGCGTGAGAGGGAAAATCATGCTAGGAAAATAAGATAATAAGGGGGGGGGGGTGCCTTCAATATCTAACATCTTAGGTTTAATTCTAATATCATTACCCTAATTCTATGACTATAACCTATACTTATACTTAACCTTAGGGACATCCCTAGACATACTTTAGAAATATCTCTAGGGATCCCACTAAAGTTTTCACATCCTAGTTTCCAAAGGATAACTAAACCTTTCCTCTGATACCAACTGTAGAGACCCAAAGATTGACGTACATGGATATTGCATTACTTTTTTGGAATATTTTAAACATAATAAAAACAGACACACAAGGAACATAATAGTTTAGTGTCTTTAGAAACTCGGAATATAATCTTCTAATAATGGTGAATGATCTTCAACATCTCCCATAAAGATCTTACCCTTTTGTTTTCTTACCTGAAACCTTTCTTTATATCCTGGGGAAAAGAAAACATACAAAAGGGTGAGCTCAAATTCTCAGTAAGGGTAAACAAAGGAAATATCATATTCATAAGAACACGACATTTCAAAAATCTTAACCAACAAAAGAGATCATAATATCATAACATGGGATAAATCATAGTAGTGAAATGTAATCCCAATAATCATAACATAAAACATGAAACTCTATGGCATACACACATAATCATAGAAAATCATTTCTTATTATTCAAGACTCATTTACAAGACTATCTTAGCGGACAAAGTCTATTTCTGAACCGAGTTCACACCTCATTCTAGTCCTGTATCACTGAACCAGATTAACTTACCATTCCAGCCATGTCTATCTCATGAGATATGAATCTTTACCCAATGCATTATAGGGAGATATAGGTCCCACCCATCTCATAATTAAACCATTCTTATGTGTTCCACAAAGTCATAAATCATACATCATAGCATAAACCATGTAAAAAAATGGGATACTTAAACATCATGCCATCATAACATATTCCATATAAGATAAAAGGACTTAATAAAAATAATTCCATTATAACATATTCAAATAAATGTAAAAATAATGATAGAAACAGAACCCTATATTATCTTAGATAGAAAATAATTTTGATAAAATGCTTGAACTCCATTCTTGAGGAAAATATCATTTCTAATTCAAAAACATTTTTCCTTTCTTAACATGTCATACAATTTTAAACTAAAATAAGTTGATTAAAAATAAACTTGAAAACTTGTAAAGGAAGCTTCATGTAAATAATGTTCTATCAAATCATAAAAATCCATTCATGCCATATAAGTTAAAAAAACATTTTTCTCATACTGTGGTCGGAAAAGTCAAAAAGCACCTCGTACTAAAAACGACAAAAGATTCCTTTCATATCTTTTATTAAAAACTCACTAATGAGTAAAATTGGATTTTAAAAATTATAGGAGGATAGAAATTGTAACACCCCAAGATTTTATGAAAAATATTCTTTTTAATTTCATTAATGTCTTGTGTTGTACGCTACACCAAAAGGAGCTTGCACAACACACACCCTTGACTTGCCTTACATTACACGCAATCGCGACCTTCCTCGATAGAGTGTGTAGTATGCAATACCAAGTTTCACAAAACAATGATATGCTATTAAAATATTATTAAAACTAGCCGTTATGAATAGTAATAACCACTTTTTAAAATTTTGCAAATTTTATTTTTCAAAATGGACTTCATTTCTAGATTCGGAATATCGAAATTAGCTCAGGGTGAAATTTTAGTACTTTTCGGATAACTTTCATTTTTCTGATGAATAGTGAAAATTACTAAATTTTAATTAAAAACAACCTTTTTAATAGAAATAATTAATAGTGATAAATTATTAATTTGATTGGTTTTAAAGTATATTTATAATATATTTTTACAATTTAATACAATGTTGGTTATTGTATGTAATTTGACATTTAAACCAGACATAAACAACTGTCAATCTTTTGATAGTTATTATCTCTTAAGAACACGCTATTTGTTTTGACAACGGGAATTAATTTTTAAATTAATTATCGCAACTGATATGTTTTGAATTTGGTAAAATAGTCATCATTTTTGAATTCATAATATCAAATATATCTTAGGCCTAATTTTTGGTATTTTTCTGGAAACTTTAATTTTTTGATGAATAGTGAAACCACTAAGTGGTAGTTAAAAAAAATGAATTTTTCATAAAACATAATTTTACCGCTTCTGTGAGTATAATTTTAAAAATCCGAGAGACACGGTTGATGTCAGTAAGTAAAATGTGGTTCAATGAGATGTAAATAATTTTTGGTGAATAGTAACTTTTTACTTTTTTACCACGATTAAAAGTAAATAGGGTAATTAAGAGTAAAAATGATATTACTATTACTCTAACACATGTCAAAATTCTATTAGATAAGTGTAATTCGACCAAAAACAACCTTATGAATAAAATATGACCATTTAGGCCCACTTGGATTAGATTAGGACATTTATTATTATTTAATTCAAAGAGGAGTTAAAAGAGTTAAAATCAAAGTTTATTTACTAAAATTATTTTTAATATAGGGTTATACATAAGATAAATTTGACTATAAATATTTATTAGAAATATAAACAAATTTCCTACATAATGGTATTTTATTTGTAATTTTTATACATTAAATAATTTAATTTATTTAAGACACAAAGATGATGCAGTAATTATCTTATTAATGAAATATTGACATAATTGATGCTATAAATACCCAAATAAATATAATTTGACACTTTTTAGGAATTCCACTAATTTTATAGGTTAATATTACATGTTAGTATTTATTTAATTAACTTTTTTCGAACAAATAATTCTTTTATAAGTTTCACAAAAATTAATTACTAAATAGTGTCAAAATTGACATAAAATAGTTTTTAAAACAAATGTTATATTATTAATTGTTATTTTATTCCTAAAAATCTAAGGTTCGGCCAAATGACTTAGATAATGTTATATATATTAATAATAGACAACTTGGGGGTTCGTTTGTCTTGTTATAGTAAGTTTATTAACCTTATAGTGTAAGAACACAAAAAGACACGGTAAAAGTAAAATTATCTAACTTAAAGTTAAATATAAATGATAAGGTTAAAATAGGAACCTAAACATGGCTAAATTCTATTGGATGAGAGTATTTAGACCCATCCCAACCTTAGCTTAGAAATAAATCAATTTGGAGCTATTTAAAACCGAATTTGGATTTATAATAAAATAATATTTTTAGTTATTCCAAAGGTACCCCTCTCCTCCCTTATAAAAGGGCACCTCCTCCCTCTCTTCCTCACACCACTTTGAGCCTTCAAGCTCGGCAAAACCCTACCAAATTACCTTCTCCACTTCCCTAGAAACATCCTAGAGGTTCTGGTCTTCATCAAAGACCAATTTTAGTGCCCTAAAAGGAGATCTCAAAGAGGCGCTTGAAAGAAGAGGTAATGTCCGTTACCGATTCTTTCAACTTTATTTCTTCTTCCACTTCTTCTTCTTAGGTTGTTTAATTATGAAGTAATAACATCAGTATCACTCATATACTGATATGTTATTATAAGTATGAAACAACCCTATTTCACCATCTATCCATCCTACGGAAAACGAAATCACCGCGCGTGCGTACGTACAGAATACCGTCTCCATGCCGTGGTGTAATCTATTTTCCACCACCGCCTTACTTGGATGGGTATAATGGTGTACATAATAACTATATATGATTATTTTAAAGTGATATTAATTCTGAAATAGTATACATACACTCCAATACAATTCCACGATCATGAGAACGATATCATCGCTCGTGCGTACGTACAGACTACCGTCTCCACGACGCGATGAGATTCATTTTCCACATTAACCATTCATGAATGATTATAAAGTATATATAATAAGTAATCATGAAATATATTACATAATAATGATACTGTATTTATGTGTATATATATGTATGTCATCAACTTAATTCCATTCAACTCAATAAGGAAACGAAAACAGCGTTCATGCATACGTACGGCCTACCATCTCCATGAACGGTGTATTTCTTTCCATTTATTGATCTATTATATATATGTATATTTTGAATATATATTATATATAAATCATGTTTTATATTCTATAATTAAGTAATCATGATCTAAGTAATCATATGAATAATTATAAGTCAAAACACTGATGAAAAATGAAACGATTTTACTCAAAACACTCTTTAATAAGGAATTTACAAAAGAACGGGTAATATAAAATCATAAGTGAACCATATATGATATCATAATAATGATTATGATTCTGGAATAAGTCAATGACATTATTTAAATCATTATACTGGAGTTTCAGACACTTACGAATCAAATCAGACTTAAGGTAAGGGAAACGTCACAATCTCATTTTTATCCGAGATTGTTTATACTTTGGTATTTACTGGGGTGTATTTTATCATCCACATCCATGTTTCCTCAATATGTAATATTTATATCCTTCTACAATATTTTATATCCAATTTTACCCTTCTGTGAGTTTTTAGTAAAAGATATGAAAGGAATCTTTTGTCGTTTTTCGTATGAGGTACTTTTTGACTTTTCCGACAAAAGTACGAGAATAATGTTTTTTTAACTTATACGGCATGAATGGATTTTTAAAACATTATTTACAAGAAGCTTACTTTACAAGTTTTCAAGTTTATTTTTAATCAACTTATTTTAGTTTAAAATTGTACAACATTTTAAGAAAGGAAAAGTGTTTTTGAAGCAGAAAGGATATTTTCCTCAAGAATGGAGTTCAAGTGTTTTATCAAAATTATTTTCCATCTAAGATAATAAAGGGTTCTGTTTCTATCCCTATTATTACATTGATTTGATTATGTTGTGATGGAATTGTATTTATTAATTATTTTATCTTATATTAATTGTTTTATGATGTCACGATGTTTAAGATTCCCATTTTTATTACATGGGTTATGGTATGATGTATGGTTTATGATTTTGTGGCACACATAAGAATGGTATCATTAAGAGATGGGTGGGACCTATATCTCCCTCCAATGCATTGGTTAAAGATTTTATATCTCATTAGATAGACATGGCTGGAACGGTAGGTTATACCAGTTCAGTGAAACAGGACTGAAACGAGGAGTGAACTCGGTTCAGAAATGGACCTTGTCCACTAAGATAGTCTTGGCAATGAGTATTGACTAACTAGAAATGATTCTCTATGATTATGTGTGTATGCCACAAATTTTCATGTTTTAAGTTATGATTATTGGGATTACATTTCACTACTATGATTTATCTCATGTTATGATATTATGATCTCTTTTGCAGGTTAATATTTCCAAAATGTTATGTTCTTATGAATATGATGTGATTGATATTTTTTTTGTTTACCCTTACTGAGCATTTGAGCTCACACTTTTATGTTTTCTTTTCCCCAGGATATGAAGAAAGGTTTTAGGTATAAAAAAAGGAATATATTTATGGGAGATGTTGAAGATCTTTCACCATGATTAGAAGATTATATTCCGAGTTTACAAAGACACTAAACTATTACAATCCTTGCGTGTGTGTTTTTGTTATGTACTAAGTATTCCGCAAAAGTAATGTAATGTCCATGTACGTCAGCCTTCGGGTATCTATAGAAATAATATTACATATTGAGGAAACGTGGATGTGGATGATATATACACCCTAGTAAATACCAAAGTATACACAATATCGGATAAAAATGAGATTGTGAGATTTTCCCTTACCTTAGGTCTGATATGCTTTGTACGTGACAAAACCTCCTCTTCCTCGACTTGCCTCCTTTAAACTTTCACTTAACGGACTAGATTTGGTCTTTTGAGAAGACCAGGACATCTAATATGTTTCTAGGGATGTTTATAGGGGAAATGGGTAGGGGTTGGCTGAGCTTGAAGGCTCAAAGTTAAGTAAAGAGGAGAGGGAGGAGGTGCCCTTTTATAAGGGAGGAGAGGGGCACCTTTGGAAAGTGTGAAAATATTATTTTATTATAAACTTATATTCGGTTTTAAAAGGTCCAAAAATCATTAAAGATGAATATAAGATGACTCATGGTCGAAATAAAATCATCCAATCATAATTGGACAAGTTTTGAATAATATTTTAATCATTATAATCCTATTTATTTAAATCATTTATTAATGAGGTAAATACTGCATCATTATTGTGTCATTTATAATTTAATTTATTTGATGTATAAAAATTATAAAAATTACCATCATGTAGGAAATATTTTTATATTTCCAATGAATATTTATAGTCGAAAAGATAATTTATATAAACCCTTATAAAAATTAATTACTAAAATATTTTTGTTAATGTCAATTTTGTCTTTACATTAAATTAAATAATCAAAATTGTCATTATAACTACCAAGTGATTAAATGGGGTCCCAAAATCGACCCAAGGATGCCCATGGTTATTCACTACTCATCCAATAAGATTAGGACAAGTGTTAAGGTAATTTTGAATTATTATAACATTCTTTTAACCTTGAATTACCCTATTTACCTTTAACCACGGTAAATAAGTCAAAAGTTACGATTCACCAAAAATTATTTTCATCTTATTGAACCAAATTTTACTTCTTGATAATAACCATCTATGTCAGATTTTTGAAATTCAATTTACAGAAGTGGTTAAAGTTTATTTAAATGAAAGAGTTAGTTTTTTAACTACCACTAAGTGGTTTCACTATTCATAAAAAATTGATGTTTTTTAGAAAAATACCAAAAATTAAGCCTAAGATATATTTGATATCCTGAATTCAAAAATGATGTATTTTTTTCAAAATTCAAAACATAGAAGTGGCATTAATTAATTTTAAAAATAATTTCCATTATCAAAACAAATATCATGTTTTTAAGAAACAATAACTATCGAAAGATCAACACTTGTTTATGTCCAATTTCCAAGTGAAATTAATTCAATGACCAACATTGGATTAAATGGAAAAAATATATTCTAATTAAACATTAAAACAAATTAAAAATATAATCTAACTATATAAATTATTACGATGAAAAAAGTTGTTTCTAATTAAAATATAGCATGTTTTTACTATTCATTAAAATATGAAATTTATCAGAATAATATGAAAAATTTATCCAAATTAAATTTTTATATCCTGATTCCATGGAAGAATTTTATTTTGTCAAATTGAACTTATAAACATGTCAAAAACTAGATTTAAAGTGGGTGCACCATCAAAAGGCGGCAAAACTGCATTTTTTTGAAAAATACTTATTTTACCTGAAAAATTTATTTTGTTATCATACCATGTTATAGAAAATGTGTAAGATGAATAATAATATTATAAAATTCAAAATTTAGTTGATACTATTCATAACAGCTAGTTCATAATAATATTATAACCATATATCGTTGTTTAGTGAAACCCGGTATTGCGTACAACACACGCTATCGAGGAAGGTCACGATTGTGTATAATGAAAGCCAAGTTAGGGTTGCAGTTAGTACAGGACTCCTTTGTTGTTGCGTATAATAGAATCCAACCATATTTCATTTATACATTGAATATATATATATATAAATATATATACACTCAATGTTGCGTAAAATAACTACTATCAAACAAAATTCAAATTGTGTGTAACACAATCCAAGATTAGAGTTGTGTATACTGCAAGATAATACGATGTTGCATATAGCACAAGATAATCTTGGTGTAGCGTATAAGAGAAGATATGGAAGAAATTAAAAATAATATATCTTGTAAAATCTGGGGGTGTTACAATGGGCCCTTTAGGACACATTTATTCTTTTTGGATTTGTGATTAGGTAATGGTTTGGGCTCAAGATCTGGATCATATTACTTGATTTGGCATGGGAAGGAAGGTAATAGACCATGGGTTCTTTCCTAATGGGGAATTTCATTTTTTGTTTTCTTTCTATGTCAGCATGCTTTTCTATACGTATGTATTGATTTTGGCCTTGGGAGACCCCTTATGCTTATTTTATATATGAATATATATGTATTCATGTTCTATTTTAGTATCTAAAAATTTAATGTTGGATTGTTTATTTATTCCACTACAAATATTATTATTTCTTCCAATATTGTATCCTACTGCTTGTGCTTCTTCCATGGGAGGGTTACTGGTCCAATGTCTTTTAGTATTTATTTTCCACTAATATATATATATTAAAACATTATTATATCATCACCAGAGTCTATAATCTCCACAATATCACCTCTTTACACCCTTGATACTAGTCAGAATCCTTTTTTATCGGGGGAGGTGCGCTTAAGGCCAGTGGTACTTAGCCCGAAGAACTGTTCTATTAGCTAACTGGGTTGAGGTGCTACAATTGGTATCAGAGCATTCTTGACTGGGAATTAGTAGTATCATTTAGATGGCTACTAATGGTATTAGTCATACTATTTGGGCTATGGCGGACCATATATTAGGATTTTATAGGAAATAGGTTTAGAAATCATGTTTCGGTGCTCAAATCCCCATGTATGAGATATAAACCAAGTTTCCAGGGGTGAGAACTGTTGTTCTTCTTTGATCATTTTATAGTTGATATGATTTCCACCTCGATTTGTGCACTTGTATGTGATTATTACCTATTGTGATATGTGACCCTTTACTTGTTTTGGTAAGGGATTTTATTTACCCTTAGACTGGCATGAAGAGGGAGGTTATTTATGTTTTCTCACTAGGCACATATGATGTTTTATATTTTTATACATGAGTTCCTGTTATAAATTTTTGTGTGAAATGTGAAACCTATATGTATGGGCTTGGATATTATAGGAGCAATAAGAGATGATGACATGGGGTGATGTTGATCACTAGGTTGGGTGATGTGGTTTTCAGATTGAGGTGACATAGTTTTTCTGGATGGGTATGGCCTGAGGCATATGTGGGGGGGGGGGTGTGCTAATCAAAATGTCAACATGTGAAGATAAGATATGTTATCCTTCCTATATTCTCTTTGGTGGTAATTTTATCAGTTACCTCAGATTGATATGTGATACTTGGCTTCAATGTGGGTAGGTGAGGGGCCATGAGTCTGGTCTTATATGTGTTACTTGGGTCTGATATGGGTAGGTAAGGGGCCAAGATGCCAGATGTTGTGTGACATAGTTGCGATGGGGAAGGGTAAGTATATTAAGATCATGTTTTCTATTAGTAATTTCCTCATATGTGTTATTTATATATGTTTTTATGGATGTATATCCAATGTATTAGTATTCAATGGGATGCAACCTAGAAGATCCAATGGAGCGTTAGGCAGGTGATGTTTTGGTGTCGCAGGAGCATGCATAGATTGAGACAGCTGAGGGCCGAGATATGGCTCATGAGGGTCATAAAGATTAGGATCCACTGGTGAAATCTTAGTTATAGGATCCTATGATTGCTGGAAAGCCGCTAGATTTGATAGGTTTTGGTCTATGGGTTGATGAGAAACTCATAGTGAGACTGGTATGAGTCATATTGGGTATTGATAGGTGATCTCATGGAGTAGATCCTTCTATGGAATATTTTACTTGGGAATTCCAATCACAACACCCACTTCTATTTCATGGTGAGGGAAGACCATAAGAAGCTAAGAACTAGATTGAGTCAATGAATATGATCTTCAAACAACTTGAGATGCCCCCATGGTAGAGGGTAAAGCTAGCTAGCTACATGCTCAGAGGATTGGAAAAGCACAGGTGGGATGTAAAGGTCTAAGTAGGCAGACACTGGGGACTAGTTTGGAAATACTTCTAGGCCAAGTTTTTCAAGTATTTCTTTCTAGAGACGCCGAGGGTAGGGAGAGATTGTTAGTTATCAAGCATATAATAGAGAGACATATCCATCATATATTACATAGTGAAAATCACCAAGTTATCTCAATTTACACCCAATATGGTGGGTGATGACACCTCATGGGATATGCGTTTCTAGGATGGTTTATGGCATGAAATTAGTGTGCTAGTAAATATATTCAGGTTAACCTCATTCATAAAGACGGTGAAACTGGCACTCATGGTTGAGGTAAACTTGGTGGACCGATCGTGCTCAAATTGGGTGATGATGTTTGGTGACTTTAGTTTAAACACATTAGGTGGAAAGAACAAAGCTTGATAGGAGTCTCTATAGGGTGGTCAGGACAGATACTTGAGCATACCACCTTAGAGTGGGTCTTTGATGGTGTTCATCTAGTGTGGGAAGCTGAGTCATGTATGAAGGCAGCGTGATTGGGTACTAAAGGAGTGATGAGTATGCAGAAAGATAGGGAATGTTGAGAGGTTTTTCAGGAATACTTCTGAAACATCCAATTGTCAGGAATTAGAGAAATATTAGGGTTCTAAGATTAGACTTAGAGTGGTAGCAGGAGTTGGAAGCTGGGAGTAAGCTGCATATAAAGGTCATGATAGAGAGAGTTGGACCCAGTAATGGGGTCATTAGTTAGTAGTTGGTGAAACACTACAAGGATGCCATACCTTAGGTAGTCTACCTACAAGCTAGGTTCATGTAATGGGGCTTCCTGGTGAAGGGTAGGCTAGGATCTGATTACTATCATAGGTACACCATGGGAATGACCAATATTTGATTTATTTTAGCATGGAAATTGTGTATACTTGTCTATTTTGGGTGAATGAGGTGCACGAGGTGTATCTCTGGACTAACCAAAGGATAGTTAGTAAGTTGTTATCGGTTCATATGAATTATATATATATGTGTGTGTATATATATATATATTTATATGGGGTGTGTAGCACCAGGATCTTATATGAGCTTTGATGGGTGTGTGGATTGTGAGGTGCATTGGAATATGACATCATTGTAATGTGGGACATGATTGATGTTTGAGAAACTGAGACTAATTTTAGAATCTTATGAGATGCATGACCTCATAGGTGTTAGTGTGACATGGACACAAGACAAACATCTATTGATATATGGGGTATACTGAGTGTCGAGTACAACACATGAGCACCTCATGGGGCAAGGAGTGATGATGTGTCATTAGTAGAATTTTGAGTCTAGGGATGGTCAATCAACCATCTATTTCACTTGAATTTTAGGTCAAGAAGTGACCAGGGAAGGTAACTCCTAAGGTGGGGTTCACCATGAGGGATTTGAACAATGACCTATTAGACTAGGGTAGTCTGGGTTAATTTTAAATGAGATGGGTATGTTTAGTAACAACTTTGGGTTTTTTTGATAGCCTATGGATGATATATGTTAAGGTGATGAAATTGTAATGTCATTGGTTTTTTGAGGGGGTCAAATTCCTCACCCGTTTTGAATTTTTAGAGTTTGGTCAGTAGAACAACTCTTTTCTCAATCGACAAAACCAAATCTCGAGTTTTTTCCTTTGACCCAAGACCCTGTTTGTAGATTAATCTTAATTTATAGAAAGTGTCTTGGGGTTTTGGTTGGGTTTTATGTGATTAGAATGTCAAGAACCCATGTTTTTGGGGTGTACAGACTACAACGCACATTTTGAACAAACAGTGCAGCCTCCAAAGAGAAACCATGTGCCCCTATTGGTCTAGTAGACATGGGTTTTCAAACTGTGTTGGATGGGGTTGACTTCACCATGGCCATTCTATAATTTTTGATAGAGGGCTCACATATGGTTTGTGTGCAATTTAAAAAACCATGAACATGAACCATATGAGCCTAGAGATTGGGTAGTGGGAATCACACAGTTTGTTCATTGTTTGAAAAACCATGAAGGAAAACCATATGGCCCCTTAAACGTGTGAAATGACCATTTTTAACTCTCAAATATCCACCTTTTTCTACATCCTTTCTCTTCCTTTAGTCTCACATAGGAGAGGGGGGTTCTCCATTTTTTCTCTGACGTATGTTTTAAGCCATCTCACCTATCTGAGCACCATTTCTCAATCTGTCTATGATAATGGATCCATAATGGTAATCCCTTGAATCCAATTTCTTTATATCTCTTTTTCTTTATCCTCATTGAGTACTAAATCTATGCGAGATGATTTCCCCTATTTTCAGGGCATTCAATTACAGTGCTAATTTCTTCCAAATAAACTCAAGTTTGAGGCTATGAATGGATGTGCAAATGTCTACCAACATGAGTTAGATTTGAATTATCTTTCTTTGTGATTTAGTGAGTGTTTTGAGGGTGATTATTGATGTGCACTATTGGGTTGTTTGAGAGTGAACTTATAAATTAAATGTTTTCCTTTAATTAATTAATTAAACCCATGGGAGAATCCTATGAGTATGATCGACCAAGAATAAAAGTGGTATGGGTATGGTGAGAGGATTTGGTTCTTGGGTAGTTTAGGCCAGGGTGGTCATATTATTAAATAGAATTTCTTTAATTAAAAAAATAAATTCTGATGGGTTACCTGGGAACCTGATGGGCCTGACTTAATGATTGAGATGAAATTGGCTATATGGTATTGGGTAATTTGGGCATTAGGTTGGGAGAGGCCAAGGTTTTATGTGTGATGTTAATCACATGTTGGGTGACTTGGTCATCAGTTTAAGGTGGCGAGGCCATCATGCTGTGGGAATTTCTTGTAAAGACCCGGAAATTCCATGGAAAAGTTTTTCATAAATACATGGAAATTTTACGAGTCTGCGAAAATTTATGGCGCTTGATTCCGAGGCCCGGTGTCCATGAAATCAATTTCTGAAATTTTGTTCGGGTACGTTCAGTAAATATATGAGTAGGTTTTTATAACTTTTGGACTGGTGCTCGGAATTGAAATCTGAGGGCACCGTTGAACTCACAGTGCCTGTATTTGCTTAAGAAGACCTTCACCTCGATGGTAGATGGGTGAGAATTAAAGTTAGTTTTTGGGTTTTACGTGGAAATAATAAAATAAAATAAGTGCATGTATTATTTTATTTTATTTTATTTGTAACAACCACCATGTGGAAGTTAGAAGTGGGGACCACCACACCTTAACCTCCCATGAGTGGTTATGGTGGTGGGACCCACCTGAGGATAACCTCCTCTTCATGTTAAATTTGGTGGGGACCCCCCGAGGATGAAACCCCTTGAACTCCCCATTAAGTGGGGAGAAACGTCTTGAGCTCCCCACTTAATGGTGCCACCACCCTTCACATTAATTTGAGCCTACACATTTAATTAATTAAATTGAATCTTTTTTAACAATGTGCCAACTATTAAATAATAGGTAAGGATAATCTATTATGTTGGTTAGCTTTTATATCTTGGGAGAGGGGAGAACTTGGGAGAAGACTCCTGACAAAGAACGCGCCAACCGACGAAGAACGTCGGCCTTGATCCCAACTTCGACTTCCTTCCTTAGAACCTCCTCGACGTAGGATGCATTCATCTACAATGAATCAACGTCCACCTTTCCGCAAATTCTTCAACGATCAACGAATCCGAGGTAGGGGTGTGTTTTGATTTGTGAAATGCTGATTCCTCCTTCCATGATTGTTTCTCTTAACCCGCTTCCTACCAAACTAATGTAGAAGGAATAGGCCAAACGAACACGACCTAATCCCTCTGCCATTCTTTTGAATTTTTGGTATGCTCTTCCTGTTCTTCATGGGCGACGAACACCAAATCGTTGCGAGTTCATTGTGTGAAGAAACGATCCCAAATTAAAGACCCAACATCATGATGACCTTGCGGAGGTGTGGCAAAGATAGCGGGTGATATATTGAATTGGAATGGGAAGGACTATCCCTCAACCATTCTTCGATCGGGTGAATCAAATCATGTTTTCAGAGCCAATCGGAGGCATGAAAACAATGGAGATGATTACGGGACATCGGGACGACCTAGTGTCTAGAGTTTTGTGACAAACAGACAGTCAGAACTAAGAATGGATTTTACAGGAGGAGCACTGGTTGAAGGCATCATTTCAGGAAAATTCTAGAATACACGGCGTGTACTTCTGATGAACATGTTGTGTAGTACGGGCATTCTAGGGCTTGAGTTTCAGACTTTAGACAAGTAACACAGGGCGTGTGACCCCAGTCACACATCACGTATTCTCTACATATAATGGCAGAAGTGGCTTTGTGAGACATGGTGTGTATTCTGGGAAATACATGGACATAGGAAGAATTACAAGGCCAAGAGGCACAACGTGTACCGTCTACACAGAATGGTAGAAGAGGATTCATGAGGCTCAGTGTGTATCATGGGGATACACGGACATGGGGTGGAGTACATGGGCATGTACTCCACCACACGGCCAGACATGGCTAGTGGAACGAGATAACCCGTGTACCAGTTACATGGGTTGGTGAACATGGGTTGAGTCCGTATACGGGCACATCGCCAGTATACATGGAGCCAACCCCAGTTGCTTGGACATGGCATGCAACCATACCACACACCGTGTACTTACTTTTCTACATGAAAAGCCTTCTGACATGGGTCGTTGCACACAGGAAGTACCCGAGGTTTGTAGATATGATGTGTAACCATACCACACACCAGGTACTTACTTTTCTATATGACTAGCCTTTAGAGACAGATCATTGTACATGGGTAGTAGCCGAGGTTTGAAGAAACAGTGGGTAACCATACCAAAAAGCCGTGTACTTTTTTGGAAAATGGCTTGGTCATCTCGTTTTTGTGCCTTGGACATGTATTGTGTGGTTTTCCCCCTATGATGTGGTGGATCTTTTGGATAAATCAACTTGGGACTTTGTGGCAGTTGATGTATTGACACTTGGCTTGAGGAGAGGACTCTCCCGGAATCAAGCATGCTTCGTGCAGTGACCTAGTAGCTAGCTGAGACCTAACAACTGCTGACCAATTCGACTCGGAGTGTTTTGACTAGCCCAGTGGGGAGGGACTTGGTGTCGTGGTATACCCACAGTGGGGAGTGCCTCTGTGTGACATAGCATACCCACGATACTCGACAGGATGAGTACCTCAACAGCATACGAGGGGGAGCAACTCTGTGTGACGTAGCAGACCCATAGTGGGGAGCGCCTCTATGTGACGCAACATACCCATGGTACTCGACAGGAGAAGTACGTCAACAGTCTTGGATAGTGGGAAGTTCCTCAATGTGACGCAGCATTCCCATAATACTCTATAGCGAAGGAGTACTATAGTAGTTGAGGTTTCGATAGTTTGATTGGGGGAGTTACATGTTACTACCCCTAGAATAAAATCCTGGTTTGAGCTGAGTCAGTGACTTTTGTGTTTACCTCATGACTGAGATGGATTACTTGATATCTTATGTGTATGTATGGGCATATACCTAATTAATGGCTATACATTGATTTCATACTCTATGGTTTATCCTTGGTGGATTTTGAGAGACCATGGTGGTCTCGGGGTCCCTACTGAGTATCGTTATACTCACCCCTACACAGGCTTTTCCCTCACCTCATTATGTTGGTTGCAGATGATGGACAACGCTGACCGAGGCTAATTGGATAAGACTGGATGATACCCGGAGGTGGACCACATGGCATGATGGTACATGTAAGAGATGGAAAAACGTGGAGTGCTGTAGAGGCTATCTATACCTACCCTTCAGGTAGGATCCTTGGCGGACGATCTAGGAACTGGTTTACACCTTTCAACTATTTTTGTTCCTTACAGTTGTACTTGTACTTTACAGTTGGGCTTGTATTTCCAGCCCCTTTACTTTTCCGCACACCTTTTGTTTACAATTTTACTTAGTTTTTTTTCTTCCAACTTATACT